>CM022299.1:644986453-645524738 GCA_011799875.1 Thinopyrum elongatum | reverse complement strand
CGGTAACGAGAAAGAGAACATCCGGTAACGGTAACTACATAGTGACAGTTGTTGATCCACGGGAATCCAACATGTCTCACCTCAGGTATTTGTAACATATCGCGAAGCAAACAAAATAGCACCACGGCAACTGGAGGTTCACTCGAATATTCATTCGTGTGGTATAGTTCAATATGGTTTCCGCGCTCCATTTTGATCATTGATCGGAAGGGGTTCCGTGTTGTATATACTTCACCGAACCTATAGGTCACACGCTTAAGGGTCATCTATCTGCTGATACTAGACAGGAGTCTGAGAGAAAATCACCGAAAAAGTTTCGGACACCGAAAATTTTCGGACACGGCGAAAGTTCCGCAGAGAGAGGTCACCGGATGAGTTCCGTGAAACTGAAAAGTTGTTTCAGAGGATACCATTAAGTCAAATTGGTTTCGGCCACATGCCTGATAATTCTTGGAGGGTGCCAGAATCATTCTGGAAACTTCTGGGAATTTTCTGAAGAAAAACCGGAAATGTTTCGGAGCTGCCGGAACCGCCCTTCAGATGCTTTTCGCAGATGAAAATCACTAATCTGGAATTGTTCCAGAATGCGTTGAAAATATTTTAGTGGGTACTGGAATTGTGTCTAAGCCCACATAAATATTTCAGTTCGAACGACCTGAAAAATGTCGTCCGTGAATAGTGAAAGTGCTTTTTGGATAATTTTGTGGAAGCCACCTTTTAGGCTTTGCTAAAGGCTTCTAGAAGGTGATGTGGATGGATGAGAACCCCCTTTGGGGGGGCCCTCATGGGGAGTGGCCGGCCACACTAGGGGCTCCACCTTGGAGCCCTCTTGTTCTTTGTTTCTCCTTAGGTCCTTGTGGAGACTTCCCTCATATGCCTTTGGGTTTTATTGGATAACTACCCTACCCCTTGGCTTTCCTATAAATAGAGTGGAGGGGCAGCCCTCCACACTCCCTTGCTCTCATACACATGCCAGATGTTATCTGGCTTTCTCTCTCCTCTCCCCCCGCATAAGATTTTCTTAAGCCGAAATGCTGTCTTTCCCAGAAACTTTCTGACGGCGAAGCCCTCGGCATAGGTACACCGTATGTGTGCACTCTGTAGAGAGGTCGTATTTGTCTCTTAGTGCCCGAGGGGCTGTTCGAGAGTGCCTCCCGAAGGGCTGTCCAAGTGACGGTCCGAGTTCTGTGAGTCCTCCCAAGGGCTGTCCGAGTGACCATTCGAGTTTCGAAGGTCCTCCCGAAGGGCTGTCCGCGACATCGCCGGGGACTGTTCGATCCGCCTCCGGACTCCGAAGGAAACATTATACATCCTCGCTTTGAGCTGTAAATCCTAGCTGCGGGGATCTGGCACCTCACGATCGTCATCGACTCTACTTCCGCTGCGCTACGAGTCGCTAACGAAAATGATCAAACCTTGTATGCAGTCTCCATAGTGGTCCTGGGCTGGTGCTTAGTTCGGAAAAATTTTGTTTTTGCTGGTTACCCTACAGTGGCATCATGAGCCGTGCTATGCGTAGATGCAGGTTGCGATCTAGAATACATAGAGATGTATGGGTGTTGTTACAATTAATTAGGTAGTAGATGAGTTCTATTACTGAAAATTATTTGTGCGGGTAGCAGATGAAATCTGTTACCCGATGTGCTTGTTGCTTCCCTGGAATTTGCATATTCTGATCTTGATAACAGTATGGTGGAGTTTCAAAGTTCTGGCAATCCGCGATCCTGATTGATCAACGAAGTGCTAACAGTTCATTGAATTCCACCGTTATTAAAAGGAAAGATGAATTCGAGACAAAAGGGCAATGCAGATATGATCTGTACGGGGGTCATGCGTATGAGAAGTTTAGTATGGGGCTCGAGATTTTATTATCTCGTTTTCATACACCCTGGAAATTAATCTAGCGACTTGATTATCATACTTGATGATGGACGTTGGTAGCTTCGGTTTGTTTCGACACCTTAGAAGCCACGTAAACGTTTTTGCATGAACCGATTAGAGGCGTCTAACTTGGTTTTTGCAGGAGGGTTTGCATGTCATATGATGTGGTATAGCAGTGTCTCATAATAATTTGATTAGTATGAGATGACTATATAATGTAAATTTATTGACTGCGTGTCATGATTCGGCATGATGGCTGGAGCATATGATTGCACTTTAATGACCTGCGTGTCAACCTGTTGTAATGCATTATTTTATTATCTATAGAGATAGCAATATTATCTGGTGCATCGACAAGGTGGTGGCAATCTTCGCAAAGGTGAACACCGACGCGAATGCCGAAGACGAAGAAATACAAGACTTCTCCAGTCAGAAAGGGCTATACCATATACATGCTATTATGAATTGCCTGAGATGTTTATCCCTTATGTTGTACCCTTCTTGATGCGGCGTAGTCGCTTTTATTAGGGTGATCTCTCACAAAAATATCAAGTAGTTATGTTCTCCCAAGGTGTAGCACGCTCACGGCACCTAACTTTTCGGGGCATCACATGGACACATGGGTGCGAACGATTAGGGAAGTGTGAGGCGGGTGAGTTGAGACCTCGCAGCAAGATCACTTGGTTGTCTTGACGTTCTGGAGAGCGTCCTGAGCTCGGAACACCCCATCGAAAGATGAACAAGAGTCACATAGAGATGTGATTGGCAAGTTGTGCCTACCGATTGCAATTTTTGTCACTTGAGATGGACACATCCTTGGCGTTGAATTTGTAATATGGATCGAATCGCTCACAATCAATTATGAGAGATATTGATTTGAGTGGAGAGCACTGTTGAATTAACTTGTTTAATTCTCAGTGCAATTAATTTTGAACACGTCTAAGTGTGATTTGCATAATAGTTGTAGAATAATGGCTCGCATTCCACCTTCCCTATTAAAATTGAATAGCTTTTAAATATCTGGTTAAATCTTTACGGTTGGTAACGTAATGTGAGGATGTCCTCCAGAGTGCCGAGAAGGACTTTGTCCTATCGCATCTTTCGGTATTCTCTCGCTTATGCTATGGATCATGTGACTCTCTCCTCGATCCAAAAGCTGAATTCCGTTTCAGTCAAGTGCAATATGTTTGCTTCCATCAGACCTGAACTTCGAAAGTTTGGATAGTTATGTGATTTCATAATCTGAAATCATTTTCAGAGACAGACAAAGGCTAAAAGATATGAGATATCCAAAGCAATGTTTGTTTGCAAACTATAGTAGATTTTACTATGCATTATAGCTGATAAGAGAGGGATCCAGTAGAACGCCTGTCTATGATGAAAAGTGAATAAACAACAACTTAAAGAGAAAGGAAGTGTCCGAAGGGGTTAGTGTGACTTACACCACCTAGGAAGTCCGGGGCTAACGCCACTCTTAAGTTGGGTGCTTCTTCTGAGAGTAGGAGAAATTGAAAGTTAAACTGTTAGAAGTATAAAGGCAATAAGATAGAAGACTGGAATATCCAGCTCATGTATGAATGTCATGCATTTTTTGATGTATAGAAGGCTGGTCAAAGATATAGTTCTTGGGATTATGTTAAACATGTTAACTCACTATTCTTGGGTATTGTGAGTTAATCACAAAGATACCCGCTCGATTGCATTCTGTTTGCAACTCGATGTAAGAACTACTATGCCTGAAAGACTAGCCAGGAATGAGTTTAGGTATACACAGGGAACATAGTAAATGTTACTATACCTTCCATCGGTGTATTACCGTCTGTATTCATTTTCATATTCATTTAGAGTTTCACGAACCTAGCCCATTGCATAAGGTATCTTGCAATAAGGTTGTTCATAAGAGAAATTTTGATGTTCGATGTTATGAATAACATAAGGGCCATACTTTCATTTATGAATGAGATGTATGTATGAATATGATAATAATATTTACCTCTGGGTTTACTTTCATAATTCATTATTAGAGTTTCATACACTCTAGCCCATTGCACAATGTGTGGTCAAAAGAGTTGTTCATAAAAACAATGTTGTTCAGTATTATATAATAACATGGAGGGCCATGCTTCCATCCAAAATTGGACGTATGTTATGAATATTGATGGTAATATGAACACTCTATAACACTGACGCTAAAGTTCGCAAGACTAAAAGAATCTCCAACAAGTGTGCACTGCATTTGGTCACATTGGAGAACCCCATGGAAAACTCCATTATGATGGATTTTGAAGTCGTTTGATTTTGATCACTGACACTTGCAAATTTCCTCCGAAAAGTGAGTGACTGAAATACCGTTCACAGGCCATAAGGAATGAGCAACAAACTATGGTGATCATACATTTTGATGTGCGTAGTTCAATAAATGTTGTTGGGCAAGTAGTGATTTATCTATCTTCAGAAATGACTCAAGTAGATATATGGTATTTACTGATGAAGCTTAAGTCTGGCTTTTGAAATCATTCGAAGGTATTTTGAGGAGCAAATCCCAATCTTGAGCTATCAAGTTACTTGACATACTTTCCCATGAACCCGTAAGCCGCCGTAATAGCCACCCATTTACGGATGACGTTTAACAAACCCCAAAGTTCATGAAGCAAGCATGAAGAAACTCGATACTCTCATGGTCTGAGGAATCATGCAAACGTTAACCATCTCTGTGTTATTAACCATTAACTTGTGACGAATGAATCTCATAGCATAACACCAATCGGGTCGATTCAACACAAATGTTCTTCTAACATTGTGCCCTCAAAGTTGATGGCATAGACATGCCCATGATTGGGAAAACATAATCATCATGCAACACTTGAGCTAGTCTTAGAGGCATGACTAGGAATACATTTTACCGTTTATTATTCCACACGTGCACATGGGTTTTCCCCAGAGCCTTTATGGATATACGGGCTCGGGAACCACAGCAGTTATAGCATGGAACATAAACCTAATTATGAACACGCAGATAAATAATAACATTTATTATTGCCTCTAGGGCATATCTCCTACAGACTCCCACTTGCACTAGAGTCAATAATCTAGTTAATGCTAATGCACTTTACACCTGTGGCACACCGGTGTAAATATGCTTCCCTTGTGGTATAGCCTGATGTCCAACGGATCTGATGACTTCAGCTCCGTGTGTATCTTTGCATATCCTCGCGTCTTCACGCTTTCACAAAATTCATATTTTGTGTGGACTTGGCTTGGTATGTATGCGAATCACAGGTCGAACCTGGATTCCTCAGACTGAGTTATGGAGCAACTACCTGTAGTAGTGTCCCATTGACAAAAGCCATCTTGGAACCATACTAAGTTCATGAATGAACTATATGATTCAACATCTTCTTTGTTGCTTTTAAAAGCGGCAACATACTTTGCCTCTGTTATAGAATTCGCCACAGTAACTTGTTTGGAACAATTTCCAACTGCCGTGCCACCATATTGTGTATTACACAAAACCCTTAACTTAAATCGAAAATCACTTGGAGCATGGATGAAGACTGTATCGATGTAACCTTTTACAACAAACTCTTCATGATCTCCGCTTGCGAGAAAACATGTCATCAGTGCTACTATAGTACTCAATGACCCTTTTTCACTGTTGTCCCATGATCAGTACTTTTGATCACTTTGGTATCTATACTCGCAACATCTTTGGAGTATTGGACATATCTGGTTGTTTTACATACCATGGAATACATGATTAATCCAAACACGAAGGTGTGTGGAATCTCCATCATGTATTTTGCTCCTCAGTGTTTTTGGGACACCAAGTCTTGCAAAAACTCTTTCCATGTGACTTCGGCAAGAATCACTCCTTGGCGTTTTAAATGCTAAAAAGTTTTAGCATCTTGTCAATATGTTTATTGCTTAGCCCCATTAGGTAAATCTATCTCCATAGATCATCATGCCTAATATTAAGGCTATTTAGCCCAAGCACTTCATCGAAAAACTATTTTCAAATGAAGTCCTAATTCGTGTCAAGAAATTTATTTCCAATTAACAATGTGTCAAGCACACAACGTTTTTAGAAAATATTATTATGCTCCCACTTACTTTCTTGAATTACAAGCATATTCGTTACCCATTGATGAAGTCAAACTCCTTTGACCATTTCATCAAAACACGAAGATTCCAACTCCACTTTGCTCTCTTCTGTCCATCGCTGGAACTCTGAAGTTTGCATACTTACTAGCATCCTTTGGGCTGACAAAATACCTTGGACTGTAACACATGCAAGTCCTTGGTTTCATTTCCATCAGATGGAAATCCTATTGTCATCCATGTTTCATATCTCATGATTGAAATATGTATTAATTTCTAGTTCAACCCGATCTTACTTTAAGCATCGCTACGATGAAACAACCTCATCGTAGTCAACTCCTTGAACTTGTTATATTGCAACAAGTCGAGCTTTATGGATAAAACATTTTTATTCGTATCAGTTATAGTTCCATAAATATTCGTCAGACTCTAAGTCTTCCGAAAGGTGTATCAAGGTTTTAATCTTGAATCACTTATATGGAAACTATCTCGGATTGTATTGGCATTTAGCCAATTCCGGAGTCAGGGCCCACCAATGCTTCCTTGTGTATCGTAGGTATACTGTTGTCTAACAACAATATGTCATTTGCGCACCTGAGAGGTTTGCACGAGTCTTGCCTACATGGTTCAGCTGCAAGTTCGACCGAAGTCCATACATTTTATTGTAGAGACTTCCGTATCAGTCGCAGTAGGAAACTCTGGAATTACTTCCAAGGTCTCTTTCCTTTGACCTGATGACGGAGATACTGGTTATCTCGTCGAGTTGCATTATTCTCCCACTCACCTTTTTGAAAGAACCATTTTCTTCAAAAAGCATACCGTTCTTTGTGGCAAACCTATTTGCCTCGGTATAGTGAGGGAGGAATACCCAACATTTTGGGATAACCTACAAAGTAGCACTTGTCTGATTTGGAATAGGTTTGTAACCTTTTACACAAGCCCCATATTCCAAATGTTAAGAAAAGATATAACATGGTTGGGCGTACCATACCATGCTGTCATTTCAACAGACCCGATGGAGCTCTTTTCAGTGTAAAAGCCGCAGTCTCTAAAGCATCACCTTTTAAAAGGGATAATGGCAAATTTATTTATGTCATCTTTGATCTTACCATGTCATAAATGGTTCGATTACATCTTCACGGACTTTCCACGCACAGTGGTGTTCCGGGAGGTGTAAGTTATGAAACTCTTTTCACAACTCATCAGACATTCGCTAAACTTGTAACTCAAATATTTCTTTCTGCAATCGAATTGTAGAAACATAATTTTCTTGTTATAATAACTTCTACTTCATATTTGAAAACCTTTCGAATGATTTCAAAAGATCCAGACTTACGTCTCATCAAGTAAATATCCATATATCTACTTGAGTCATTTCTGAAGATAGATAAATCCACTACTTGCAACAACATTTATTGAACTACGCACATCAAAATGTATGATCACCAATAAGTTTGTTGCTCATTCCTTATGGCCTGTGAACGGTATTTCAGTCACTTCACTTTTCGGAGGAAATTTGCAAGTGTCAGATGATTCAAAATCAAACGACTTCAAAATCCATCATAATGGAGTTTTCCATGCGGGTTTCTCCAATGTGACCAAATGCAGTGCCACACTTGTGTGGTATTCTTTTAGTCTTGCGACATTTAGCGTCAGTGTTATAGATGTATCATATTACCATCAATATTCATAACATACGACCAATTTTGGATGGAAGCATGGCCCTCCATGTTATTCATAATACTGAACAACAATTGTTGTTTTATGAACAACTCTTTTGCAACAAACATTGTGCAATGGGCTAGAGTGTATGAAACTCTAAAATGAATTATGAAAGTAAACCCAGAGGTAATATATTATTATCAATATTCATAACATACATCTCATTCATAATGAAAGTATGGCCCTTATGTTATTCATAACATCGAACATCAAAAGTTCTCTTATGAACAACCTTATTGCAAGATACCTTATGCAATGGGCTAGAGTTCGTGAAACTCTAAATGAATTATGAAAATGAATACAGACGGTAATACACCGATGGAAGGTATAGTAACATTTACTATGTTCCCTGTGTATACCTAAACCTCATTCCTGGCTAGTCTTTCAGGCCATAGTAGTTCTTACATCGAGTTGCAACAGAATGCAATCGAGCGGGTATCTTTGTGATTAACTCACAATACCCAAGAATTAGTGATTAACATGTTTAACCATAATTCCCAAGAACTATATCTTTGACCAGCCTTCTATACATCAAAAACTTGCATGACATTCATACATGAGCTGGATATTCCAGTCTTCTATCTTATTGCCTTTATACTTCTAACAGTTTAACTTTCAGTATTTCTCCTACTCTCAGAAGAAGCACCCAACTTAAGAGTGGCGTTAGCCCCGGACTTCCTAGGTGTGTAAGTCACACTAACACCCTTCGGACACTTCCTTTCTCTTTAAGTTGTTGTTTTATTCACTTTTCATCATATGACAGGCGTTCTACTGGATCCCTCTCTTATCAGTCTAACGCATAGTAAACTCCTTTACTAATAGTTTGCAAACAAACATTGCTTTGGATATCTCATATCTTTTAGCTTTTGTCTGTCTCTGAAAATGATTTTCAGATTCCATGAATATCACATAACTATCCAAACTTTCGAAGTTCAGGTCTGATGGAAGCAAACATATTGCACTTGACTGAAACGGAATTCTAGCTTTTGGATCGAAGGACGAGAGTCACATGATCCATAGCATAAGCGAGAGAATACCGAAAGTATGCGATAGGACAAAGTCCTTCTCGGCACTCTGGAGGACAATCCTCACATTACGTTACCAACCGTAAAGATTTAACCAGATATTTAACAGCTATTCAATTTTAATAGGGAAGGTGGAAATGCGAGCCATTATTCTACAACTATTATGCAAATCACACTTAGACAGTGTTCAAAATTAATTGCACTGAGAATTAAACAAGTTAATTCAACAGTGCTCTCCCACTCAAATCAATATCTCTCATAATTGATTGTGAGCGATTCAAGATCCATATTACAATTCAACGCCAAGGATGTGTCCATCTCAAGTGACGAAAATTGCAATCGGTAGGCCAACTTGCCAATCACATCTCTATGTGACTCTTGTTCATCTTTTGATGGGCGTGTTCCGAGCTCAGGACGCTCCTCCAGAACGTCAAGACAACCAAGTGATCTTGCTGCGAGGTCTCAACTCACCCGCCTCACACTTCCCTAATCGTTCGCACCCATGTGTCCATGTGATGCCCCGAAAAGTTAGGTGCCGTGACGGTGCTACACTTGGGAGAACACTAACTACTTGATATTTTTGTGAGAGATCACCCTAATAAAAGCGACTACCGCGCAATCAAGAAGGGTGCAACATAAGGGATAAACATCTCAGGCAATTCATAATAGCATGATATGGTATAGCCCTTTCTGACGGAGAAGTCTTGTATTTCTTCGTCTTCGGCATTCGCGTCGGTGTTCACCTTTGCAAAGATTGCCACCACCTTGTCGATGCACCAGATAATATTGCTATCTCTATAGCTAATAAAATAATGCATTACAACAAGGTTGACACGCAGGTCATTTAAAGTGCAATCATATGGCTCCAGCCATCATGCCGAATCATGACACGCAGGTCAATAAATTTACATTATATAGTCATCTCATACATAATCAAATTATTATGAGCACTGCTATACCACATCATATGCACATGCAAACCCTCCTGCAAAACCAAGTTAGACGCCTCTAATCGGTTCATGCAAAAACTTGTTTTACGTGGCTTCTAAGGTTTCGAAACAAACCGAAGCTACCAACGTCCATCATCAAGTATGATAATTCAAGTCGCTAGATTAACTTTCCAGGGTGTATGAAAACCGAGATAATAAAATCTCGAGCCCCATACTAAACTTCGTCATACGCATGACCCCCGTACAGATCATATCTGCATTGCCCTTTTGTCTGCGAAATTTCATCTTTCCTTTTAACTACGGTGGAATTCAATGAACTGTTAGCACTTCGTTGATCAATCAGGATCGCGGATTGCCAGAACTTTGAAACTCCACCATACTGTTATCAAGATCAGAAATATGCAAATTCCAGGGAAGCAACAAGAACATCGGGTAACAGATTTCATCTGCTACCCGCACAAATAATTTTCAGTAATAGAACTCATCTACTACCTAATTATATTGTGCAACACCCATACATCTCTATGTATTCTAGATCGCAACCTGCATCTACGCATAGCACGGCTCATGATGCCACTGTAGGGTAACGCAGCAAAAAACAAAATTTTTCCGACCTACGCACCAGCCCAGGACCATTATGGAGACTGCATACAAGGTTTGATCATTTTCGTTAGCGACTCGTAGCGCAGCGGAAGTAGAGTCGATGACGATCGGCGGTGCAGATCCCCGCAGCTAGGATTTACAGCCTCCCAACCGCGAGGATGTATACCCTCGTCTTCCCTTCGGACAGCCCTCCGGGAGGCGGTCGAACAGTCCCCCGGACGATGTCGCGGACAGCCCTTCGGGAGGACCTTCGAAACTCGAATGGTCACTCGGACAGCCCTTCGGGAGGACTCACAGAACTCGGACCGTCACTTGGACAGCCCTTCGGGAGGCACTCTCGAACAGCCCCTCGGGCACTAAGATCGAAACTACGACCTCTCTACAGAGTTGCACACATACGGTGTCACCTATCCGGCAGGGCTTCGCCGTCCAGAACTAGTTCCTGCCGGAACCCAGACAGCCTTTCGGCTCTACGAAACTCCTTTCGTGGGAGGGAGAGAGAAGCCAGATAACATCTTGGCATGTGTATGAGAGCAAGGGATGAGTGTGGAGGGCTGCCCCTCCACCTCTATTTATAGGAAAGCCAAGGGGTAGGGTAGTTATCCAATAAAACCCAAAGGCATATGAGGGAAGTCCTTCCACAAGGACCTAAAGGAGAAACCAAGGAACAAGAGGGGCTCCAAGGTGGAGCCCCTAGTGTGGCCGGCCACTCCCCCATGAGGGCCCCCCCAAAGGGGGTTCTCATCCATCCACATCACCTTCTAGAAGCCTTTAGCAAAAGCCCTAAAAGGTGGCTTCCAAAAATTATCCAAAAAGCACTTTCACTATTCACGACGACATTTTTCAGCGTCCGTTCGAACTGAAAATATTTATGTGGGCTTAGAACAATTCCAGTACCCACTAAAATAATTTTCAATGCGTTCTGGAACAATTCCAGATTAGTGATTTTCATCTGCGAAAAGCATCTGAAGCGGTTCCGGCAGCTCCGAAACATTTCCGGTTTTTCTTCCAGAAAATTCCCAGAAGTTTCCAGAATGATTCTGGCACCCTCCAAGAATTATCAGGCATGTGCCGAAAACAATTTGACTTTATGGTATCCTCTGAAACAACTTTTCAGTTTCACCGGAACTCATCCGGTGACCTCTTTGCGGAACCTTTCCGCTGTCCGAAACTTTTTCGGTGATTTTCTCTCAGACTCCCTGTCTAGTATTCAGCAGATAGATGACCCTTAAGCGTGTGACCCTATAGGTTCGGTGAAGTATAGACATGACCTGGAACCCCTTCCGATCAATGATCAACATCGGAGCCGTGGACACCCATATTGACCCCTATACCCACACGAATGAATATTCGAGTGAACCTCCAGTTGCCGTGTGCTATTCCTGTTGCTTTGCGATATGTTACAAATACCCGAGGTGAGACATGTTGGCATTCCCGTGGATCAACAACTTGTCCACTATGCTAGTTACCTCGTTACCGGTATTGTTCTCTTTTCTCGTTACCGTGTTCCGGCATCCCCGTGATCAAATCACAAAGTGTCTGGCCAGACGATGATGGATACCGTAACACCGAGAGGGCCCAGAGATATCTCTCCATCGTCGAAGGAGCAAATCCCAATCTTGAGCTATCAAGTTACTTGACATACTTTCCCATGAACCCGTAAGCCGCCGTAATAGCCACCCATTTACGGATGACGTTTAACAAACCCCAAAGTTCATGAAGCAAGCATGAAGAAACTCGATACTCTCATGGTCTGAGGAATCATGCAAACGTTAACCATCTCTGTGTTATTAACCATTAACTTGTGACGAATGAATCTCATAGCATAACACCAATCGGGTCGATTCAACACAAATGTTCTTCTAACATTGTGCCCTCAAAGTTGATGGCATAGACATGCCCATGATTGGGAAAACATAATCATCATGCAACACTTGAGCTAGTCTTAGAGGCATGACTAGGAATACATTTTACCGTTTATTATTCCACACGTGCACATGGGTTTTCCCCAGAGCCTTTATGGATATACGGGCTCGGGAACCACAGCAGTTATAGCATGGAACATAAACCTAATTATGAACACGCAGATAAATAATAACATTTATTATTGCCTCTAGGGCATATCTCCTACAGGGAAGGGGCCGGGGAGTTCACTGGGGGTTGGCGTCGGGGCAGGGAGCGGCGGCCGGCGTCGGGGGCGGCGGAGCAGCCTGGCGGCGTCAGGGCAAGGACGACGACGGGGAGCGGCGGAGCAGCCTAGCGGCGTCATGCGTTTCGGCGTTGGGGGAGAGAATGGGGAGAAAACTGCTAAGTGCTGCTTATATAGCTTCACCTTTAGTCCCGGTTTGTGCCACGAACCGGGACTAAAGGCCACCCTTTCGTCCCGGTTCGTGCCACCAACCGGGACCAAAGGTGTTTTTCGCCAGCCCAAAGGGCGGGAAGCTCAACCCTTTGGTCCCAGTTGGTGGCTCGAACCGGGACGAAAGGGGAGCCTTTAGTCCCGGTTGGTGCCACGAACCGGGACCAAAGGGCTGCGCTGCCGCATCCAAATGTTTAGTCCCAGCTCGCTAGTTGAGAGGGACTGCGAGTGGTTTATAAGCACTGCTGCCGCTTATCTCTCGAGCTCCTCTCTACTGCAGGCAGTAAATGCCTAACTGACGCCCTGTTGGGCCTGCTTGCACTGCGGGCCTGCATCCTGGCCCATTTGTAGGGTTTCTAGTCGTATGCAGGCCGTGGTTGCTAGTAGGTGGGCCTTTTTTTTATTTTTTGCATATGTTATGTTTTTAAATTTTTAATAATATTTTTTGCATATGTTATTTTTAGTTATATAATTTTAGTTGCATAAATTTTATATATTTTTAGTTGCATAAATTTTATTTTTTATTTATTCTTTTTAGTTGATTCCTTTTGCTATTAAGTTTTATAAAAGATTATTAGTTTTCTATTAAAGTTGTAACAAAAAATACTTTATGAAAATCTTTTTACTATTAAAGTTTTTAACAAATAAATACTTTGATAATTTTAGTTAATATTATTTGATTCTTTTTATTTATTCTTTTTGCTATTGAAGAATATTATATTTAATTGATACTTTTTAGTTCACTTTTTGCTTTAGAGTTTTATAAAGCTTTTTAGTTTTCTATTGAAGTTTGTAACAAAAAATACTTTATGAAAATCTTTTTACTATTAAAGTTTTTAACAAGTAAATACTTTGATAATTTTAGTTAATATTATTTTGATTTTTTTAGTTGTTTCTTTATGCTATTGAAGAATTTTATATTTAATTGATTCTTTTTAGTTCATTCTTTTTTGCTATTAGAGTTTTATAAAAGATTTTTAGTTCATTCCTTTTGCTATTAGTTCATTATTTGAGTTAAATGATGCTGAAATTGAAAAGCACTACAAATGAACTCTGAAAAGTTTGAAAGTTGGCATGGTATCATATTTTCACCCACATAGCATGTGCTAAAAGTTGAGAGGGTTACGACAAAAACTGGATGCACTTCGTGTACAAAATGGACAATCTCTTTCGAAGTATCACGGTTTCGGACAAAAACTCATCTACTACAAAGGGATTTCATTTTTTCTTCACGTAATCAAAGCCATCATCAGAGCCATCATCAGAATAGTTGTGGAGAGAAAGCCTTCACTTTTTCTTCACTTGTGTCCCATGCTTATTGCGCCGTAACCATGGATAATCTTCATCGTTTAACAGGGTGCTTGGGTCAGCCTTGACTTTGAAGGGAGGAATTTCATGAAACTTTTCATAATCTTCAGACATGTCTGTCTTGCCCTCCACTCCCACGATGTCTCTTTTCCCTGAAAGAACTAGGTGGCTCTTTGGCTCATCGTATGATGTATTCGCCTCCTTATCTTTTATTTTTCTCGGTTTGGTAGACATGTCCTTCACATAGAAAACCTGTGCCACATCATTGGCTAGGACTAATGGTTTGTCTGTGTACCCAAGATTGTTCAGATCCACTGTTGTCATTCCGTACTGCGGGTCTACCTGTACCCCGCCTCCTAAAAGATTGACCCATTTGCACCGAAACAAAGGACCTTAAAATCATGTCCATAGTCAAGTTCCCATATGTCCACTATGTAACCATAATATGTGTCCTTTCCCCTGTTGGTTGCTGCATCAAAGCGGACACCACTGTTTTGGTTGGTGCTCTTTTGATATTGGGCGATCGTGTAAAATGTATTCTCATTTATCTCATACACTTTGTAAGTCAATACAGTCGAAGATGGTCCCCTGGCCAACGAGTACAGCTCATCTGCAACAGTGGTGTTACCCATGAGATGTGTTTGCAACCAACTGCCGAAAGTCCTGATGTGTTCACATGTAATCCAGTCGTCACACTGCTCCGGGTGTTTGGAGCACAGAATATTCTTGTCTTCATTGACATACGGGGTCACCAAGGTAGAATTCTGTAGAACTATGTAGTGTGCTTGAGACCAAGAATGCCCGTCCCTACATATTATTGAGTCCGCTCCTAGCGTGCCTTTTCCAGTCAGTCTCCCCTCATACCGCGATTGAGGGAGACCAATCGGCTTAAGGTCAGGAATGAAGTCAACACAAAACCCAATGGCCTCCTCTGTTTGATGGCCCGTGGAGATGCTTCCTTCTGACCTAGCACGGTTACGAACATATTTCTTTAAGACACCCATGGACCTCTAGGTCTTTCCAATAGGGTAGGTCCCAAAATATAGATTTCTTCTTCCACATGGGTGCGCGTCCCTCAGCGTCATTCGGAACAGATAGTCCGCCAGGACCCTTTCCAAAGATTACTTGTAAATCATTGACCATATCAAGTATGTGATCACCAGTACGGAGGGCGGGCTTCTTCCGGTGATCTGCCTCACCTTTGAAATGCTTGCCTTTCTTTCGACATTGATGGTTGGTCTGAAGAAATCGACGATGCCCCAGGTACACATTCTTCCTGCATTTGTCCAGGTATATACTTTCGGTGTCATCTAAACAGTGTGTGCATGCGTGGTATTCCTTGTTTGTCTGTCCTGAAAGGTTACTGAGAGCAGGCCAATCATTGATGGTTACAAACAGCAAAGCATGCAGGTCAAATTCCTGCTGTTTGTGCTCATCCCACACACGTACATCGTTTCCATTCCACAACTGTAAAAGTTCTTCAACTAATGGCCTTAGGTACACATCAATGTCATTGCCGGGTTGCTTAGGGCCTTGGATGAGAACTGGCATCATAATGAACTTCCACTTCATGCACAGCCAAGGAGGAAGGTTATAGATACATAGAGTCACGGGCCAGGTGCTATGATTGCTGCTGCTCTGCTACCCAAAAGGATTAATGGCATCCATGCTTAAACCAAACCATACGTTCCTTGCATCACCTGCAAAGTCCCCCCACCTTCTCTCGATTTTTCTCCACTGTGACCCGTCAGCGAGTGCTCTCAGCTTCCCGTCTTTCTTACGGGCCTCTTTGTGCCTTCGCATCAACTTGGCACGCTCTTTGTTTCTGAACAGACGTTTCAACCGTGATATTATAGGAGCATACCACATCACCTGGGCAGGAACCCTCTTCCTGGGGCGCTCGCCCTCAACATCACCAGGGTCATCTCGTCTGATCTTATACCGCAATGCACCGCATACCGGGCATGCGTTCAAATCCTCGTACGCACCACGGTAGAGGATGCAATCATTAGGGCATGCATGTATCTTCTGCACCTCCAATCCTAGAGGGCATAGAACCTTCTTTGCTTCGTACGTACTGTCGGCTAATTCGTTATCCTTTGGAAGCTTCTTCTTCAATATTTTCAGTAGCTTCCCAAATCCGTTGTCAGATACACCATTATCTGCCTTCCATTGCAGCAATTCGAATGTGGTACCGAGCTTTGTGTTGTCATCTTCGCAATTTGGGTACAACCCTTTTTTGTGATCCTCTAACATGCGATCGAACTTCAACTTCTCCCTTTCACTTTGGCATTGTCTCTTTGCATCAACAATGACCCGACGAAGATCATCATCGGGCAAATCATCTGGTTCCTCTTGATCTTCAGCTTCCCCCGTTCCAGCATCACCGTTTTCAGGGGGCGGATAGTTGTCATCATCCTCTTCTTCTTCGTTGTCTTCCATCATAACCCCTCTTTCTTCGTGCTTGGTCCAAACATTATAGTGTGGCATGAAACCCTTCTCAAGCAGGTGGACGTACAGGGTTTTCGAGTCAGAGTAATCCGTCGTATTCCCACAGATAGTACATGGACAATACATAAAACCATTCTGCTTGTTTGCCTCAACCACTTCGAGAAAAGTATGCAGGCCCTTAATGTACTCGGACGTGCGTCGGTCACCGTACATCCATTGCCGGTTCATCTGCATGCATTATATAATTAAGTGTATCAAAAACCATCACAGAACATCATGAATAGAGAAGTGACCAAATTAATACAAGTTCATCATCACATTAAAACCAAAGTACAGTAGTGATCAAATGTTATTACTGAAAAAATAAATACATAAAGTTCATACATAGTTCTCATTGAACAACATATAGCTCTCTAGAGCATCTAATTTAAACATACATTGAAACTATGTAAAACATTTCAATGCAACAAGAAATGCGATCATAATCGCAACTAAGGTAACAATTGATCCAACGGCATAATGATACCAAGCCTCAGTATCAATGGCATATTTTTTAATCTTTCTAATCTTCAAGCGCATTTCATCCATCTTGATCTTGTGATCATCGACGACATCCGCAACATGCAACTCCAATTCCATCTTCTCCTCCTCAATTCTTTTCACTTTTTTCTTCAAGTAATTGTTTTCTTTTTCAACTAAATTTAAACTCTCGACAAGAGGGTCGGTTGGAATTTCCGGTTCACATACCTTCTAGATAAAAACATCTATGTCACGTTGGTCGGCATAATTGTCATAAACACTAAATGAAACAAATAGTTATAAAAGATAATATACCACATCCGAATCATAGACAGGACGAGGGCCGACGGGGGCGGATACCAAAACCATGGCACTATATAATAACAAACAATAATAAAAGTAAGAAAATTATACAAGTATCTATCTAAATCATACAAGTAAGAATTTTTTTCTTTTAGAAAGAATATAAGAACAAGAGGCTCACCACGGTGGTGCCGGTGACGAGATCGGCGCGGGCGATCGACGGTGGTGAGGAAGGGGACGGGATAGGACGGACCGCCAAACCTAGACAAATCTTGAGGAAAATGGAGCTTGGAGGTCGAGCTTGGAGAGGAGAAAGCTTAAGTGTGGCTCGGGCATTTCATCGAACACCTCATGTGCATAGGAGGTGAGAGCTAGAGCGCACACACCTGCACACGCCGGCCGACCAAAAAATAAAGGAGTGAGCGGGCAGGGGCTGGGGTATATATAGGCTTATCTTTAGTCCCGGTTGGTGGCTAGAACCGGGACAGAAGACTGACCATTGGTCCCGGTTCCAGCCACAAACCGGGACTAAAGGTGCTGGGCCAGTAGCGAGGCCCATTGGTCCCGGTTTGTGTCTGGAACCGGGAACAAAGGTGTCAGACAAACTGGGACCAATGGCCCCCGAGGCCCGGCCGGCGCCCTAGCCTCACGAACCGGGACTGATGCACCCTCACTAGTAGAAAAAGGCCCATTAGCCCCGGTTCCAGAGGCAGGACTAAAGGGTCAGGACTAAAGCCCAAAACCTTTAGTCCCGGTTCGCTTACGATGCGGGACAGAAGGGTCTCCACGTGGCCGCTGCGGGGAGCCCAGGCAGGAGGGCCTTTAGTCCCGGTTGGTAACACCAACCGGGACCAAAAGGCATCCACGCGTCAACATTTGGCAGTAGCTGGGGTTTTTGTTTTTTTTATAGGGGGGGGGGGTTTAGGGGGTTTTGGAGGGTTAATTTAGGGGTTTCATATTGTGTTACCTAGCTAATAGAGAGAAGTGTCCTCTCTTTCTCCGTGCTTGGTTGACGCTAGTTACTATACGTATAGAGAGAACTCGACACGCTAGCTAGTAAGCAGATGAAGGAACCATTAAGTACACAAGATCGTCATGAACATATACAGAGAGAAGTGATCGACCTCTCTTTCTCCGAGAGATTGGTCGACCAACAAGTTTTCGTATATCTATCCGACGCTACTAGCTACATATATACAATATAAGATCTCTTACAATCCCTAACATCTAATGTCAAGTTCCACATGGTATTCTCCGGTTGGATTTATGACGTGGTCAAGAAAGAAACCCGCCAATTCCTCTTGAATTGCTCGTATGCGATCATGTGGTAGGTGTTCATCCCGCATCTGCCACATCTAATTTGAAGAAGGGGGTCAATACATATATATGAATGAAACTCAACACAAATGATGGTAATAAAATAAAATTTTGAATATTATTGCTTACGCACTTCATATTGTTTTTCAGAGTAGCCCCGCTTAGAGGTCGTCACGTTGTAGATGAACTCGGAAATGTAGTATCCACAAAAATCATTCCCGGCTTCCTGCCACAAGCACTTTACGAGAAATAGATTCAATCAAACTGATAATCAAGCATTATAAATGGTATTAATGAAACTAGAATCAATGGGAGATGCGCGGAACTAGCTAGTAGTACTTACTTCTGGGTGTGTAAATCGCAGCTCCCTCGGCAGTGCCGGAACAATTCCGGTGAACTCTTTCCAAACCCTGCCAAACAAAGAAAATAATTACTTGATATCAGGAAATGAACAAAGTTGCCGATATGGTGCGATAATGATCGATTGAACTTACTACTGGAGCATTTCAGTCATGTCCGCATACTCCTGGGGATCTTTTCATCTCGAGTCTAAGACGGTTACTACTCCCCGCTCAAGCTTAATCTCTAGCAGAATAAAGTGGAAGCTACGCATGCATGCATAACTCATCAATTACATTACTATAACCTCGAGTAATAAGGGAAACCGAATATGCACAAGACAGTAACACTCACTTGAAGTTGTAAGGAAAGAGTATTTTCTCTTTGTTTCGATTTTTAAGCAACGATTGTAACAAGTTGTCCTCGGTTTCTGTGACATTCTTTTGAACCGTCCATTCATGTATGATATTTGGGTTAATGAACCCAATGTCATAGATTTGTGCTTTTCTGCATTCGACGATCTTCAATCTACATAATATAGTGAGGATAATTATATATACATGCAATGAAAGAGCTGAGCTATATATAGAGACTTAATTACAGAAGTAGTACTTACAGACAGTAGCAAGTCACGATTGTTTTGTCGAGGGACTTTTGATTGTATAATTGTAATAACTCGTCAAATTCAACAGACAACTGATCCATTCCAACGAGGTCGTGCTCCTCTTTAATTCTTAGCGTCAAAGTATCCTTCCCAGACTCGCTGCAGGTTTTCATGTACCATTCATGTAATCTTCGCATCATCGTTGTTAGAGGAGGATGATCAGGTTTAACGAGAGGCTGCCCGTACTGGTATCTGAATTCAGCCACCTCCATTATTTCAAACTCTACATCATCGCTCAGGTAATCAGCAGGATTTGTACCGGGCACCATCCCTGGCTGATTAGCAATGATATCACTAGACACCTTGAGCGGGGGGCACGGTTGGTTTGCCTGTTCGCCGAGCTGGGGAATTTTTTTCCCACTTCTTCATTCTGCTAACCTTGCATGCATGCAAGTACTTCCCGACCGCTCTGCTTCCTTATATGTCCTTTCAATAATGCGCTCATAGTTGGATTGCGGCGGAGACGGTGGTGGTCGCTTCAGGGCATCGATAGTGCGCTTCCGTTTCACCGGATCTATCGTCTCCTTCGGAGGTGGAGGTTTCTGTGCAAAATGTTCATGCACTTTGGCAGCACTGATTTTCGCGGTTTCCTCGTCGGTCCTCTCGTATGGTAACTTTTCCAGAGGCTTGAGAGATGGACCGTATTTGAATTGCTTCCCGCCTCTGCTTGTACTGCTAGCCGCTGGAGCGGCGGCGGCTCTCTTTCGCCGTTGCTGACGAGGCGGAGGAGGAGGTGGAGTGCCCTCATGCGCCGGAGGAGGTGGAGAAGGAGTGCCCTCACACGCCGGAGGAGGAGGAGGAGTGCTCTGACTCGCCGGAGGAGGAGGAGGAGGCGGAGGCGTCCAGTTCGGAAGCTTGTTGTACTCCTTCCGCCATAGACATGTAGTCCTTAGAGCATAAACCAGCTGAGTCTCCCCTTCACCTGTAGGGTGGTCAAGCTCGAGCTCGTCAAATCCCTCCATTACTTCATCCCCCGTCACAACAGCATAGCCATGTGGAATCGGACAACAGTAAAAAGTTCCGTCAGGTTGAGGAGGTGCAACAGAGCCGACAGCCGCCTTCAAGGTGAGGTTCCGACATTTCGTCATAAGCTGGCAATGTTGATCCTCTGTGATAGCATCCATGGGGTAGCTAGGAGCCGTGAAGTCAGGCTGCTGAACGAGCTCCGTGGAAGCCATGCTGCTTCTCCGCTGATATGGCGGGGTAGATTCGTGCCGCTGAGATGGTTGGTCGGCAACTCGCTGGCTCTCAACTTGTTCCTCTAGCTTTAGTACTCTTGCATTGAGCTTCTGCATTTCACTCAGCTCCTGTTTCCTCTTCCTCTCCCGGGTTTTGTAACCGCCTGCGCCGGGAAATGCAACCTTCCACGCAACGGAGCCTGGCGTGCCTCGTGTTTGTCCAGGGTGCGTAGGATTCCCGAGGGCCTCAGTCAGCTCGTCCTTCTCTCTGTCGGGAATGAACATCCCTGCCTGCGCTGCGGTGATATACTTCTGAAGCTTCTTGATGGGTATTGCAAGTTGCTCGTCCGTCCAACGGCACTTCCCTGTTTCAGTGTCCAAAGTTCCCCCAACCCCGAAGAACCAAGTCCTTGAACGGTCTGGCCAGTTCAATGTCTCTGGTTCGACCCCTTTAGTAATCAGGTCATTCTCAGCTTTGTCCCACAACGGCCGGGCTTTGAGGTAGCCGCCTGACCCCGTGCGATGGTGATACAGCTTCTTTGCAGCATTTATCTTGTTTATCTCTGACATTTTCTTACTCTTGTCCGATGTCTTGTAGGCCACAAATGCGGGCCAGTGATCTCTTATCTTCTCAAATCGGCCGGTGAATTCTGGAGTCTTCCCTTTGTCGACAAACATTGATTTCAACTCATTCTTCCACCTCCTGAATAGATCTGCCATCTTCTTAAGAGCACACGCCTTGACCAGTGGCTCTATAATAGGCTTATTCGGATCCTCCTCTGGCGGTAGGGTGAAATTTGCCTTCAGCGAGGTCCAAAGATCATCTTTCTGTCTATCGGTGACATAAGAAACTTGAGGGTCTTCGTTCTTCTTAGGCTCATTCCATAGTTGGATGCTGATCGGGATGTTGTCCCTAACAATAGCTCTGCACTGAGCAGAAAATGCATCCTTGGTCCACCTCGGTTCAATCGGCTGGCCATCGTTCACGATTGCTGTGATCGTGAACCTTTCATCCTGACGCAACCTTTTCTTCGGGCCTCGTCTCGTTACCGAAGTTTGGCTCGATCAGGAGGGCTTTAAAAGAAGAAAGAAGAGTTAATATATGTACATACCAAAACAATTAATGCATCAATTAGCTAGTCAGCACAGGCTTAATTAATATATATACCTCGCCGGACTTTGCAACAGCTCCCTCCTCCGTTCGATCACCGGAGCCATCATCATGGTCTCCTTCTTCCTCCGGCATTCGGTCACCGGAGCAATCATGATCATGTCCTTCCTCCTCCATTGTTCGATCACCGGAGCCTTCACCCTCTCCTTCCAGAAAATCGGTGTCGTTGAGATACGACAAGACATCACCTCCGCCGAGGATTATGTCCCCCAACAACTGTTCTGTTTCCATGTCTCTTTGTTGATCCATAGTTTCTGCATATATTAGAACATGGAAATTAATATACAAACATGAGAGATGGATATATTAGTGGCAAAACATAGACCTAGCTAGCTAATCACAACAAGGAATATTAATTAGTGGCCTCGACGCTTCTACGGTTTGGGGTGGCCTCGACAACGCTTCTAGGGTTTGGGGTGGCCTCGACAACGCTCTTTTAACTTGGTAAATTTGGGTGCCCTCGACGCTTCTAGGGTTTGGGGTGGCCTCGGCAACGCTTCTAGGGTTTGGGGTGGCCTCGACGCTTCTAGGGTTTGGTCGGGCGAGAGGGGGTTGATCGACGTCCCCCCTCATGTTGAAGAGTTACCGGTGTTCTCTCATGAATGTCCGACGTCCGGACCGCCTCTCTCATGAATGTCAAACAAGGGATTTAACAAAATGGCGCCATTCTGGATGTGCAGAAAATGGTCCATATTTTTCCTGATCTCATCTACCCTTCTATATGTCACGTTGTCAGTGTCAAAGGATTCAAGAAAACCATGGCTTCATCATTAGCCGGAAGTAACAGGCGCATAATGGTACGAAGCTCTCCAAAATTGTTTTGGAACGGAGTCCCGGATAGGATAATTAGTTTTTTGGCACGAAGTTCAGCAAGAGCCTTCCAAATATCGCTATTTCGAAGGCCTTTGCTGAAATTCGTACCAAAAAGCAAATTATTCTATCTGGAACTCCATTCCAAAACAACTTTGAAGAGCTTCGTAGCATCATACGCCTGTTACTTCCGGCTAATGATGAAGCCATGGATTTCTTCAATACTTTGATAGACAACGCGACATACAGAAGAATATATATATAGATGAGATCAAAAAAAAAATTGGATCAACTTGTGCACTTCCATAATGGGGGCATTCTTGATAAATCTCGACCCTCGACCCCTCGACGTCGTCGACGACCCTCGACCCCTGACCCCTTGGCGATCCTCAACATATGAATTTATAAAGTGCACTTGATATGTTTCGAGGACTCCTCCCCCCTAAATTTCTATGAAAAAAAAATCATCATCGAACAAACTTAATATGAGTTTTAACATAGAACATTCATCGAGCAAGATCATCATGAACAAAAATATGACACTAATTTCTATGAAAAAAAAATTCCACAAACATCTCATCTCGTCCCCACAAAACATCTCATACATCTCATCTCATCTCATTTCATCCAAAAAAAAATTCTTTGCATATTCCTTGCATATGAACATACATACATTTACTTTTTTTCTTAAATGTAACATATGAACATTTTCTTAAATGAGCATATGAACATTTTCTTAAATGAGCATATGAACATACATATCACCAAAAAAATAGACATTTTTCTTTGCATATGAACATACATCCATATTCAAAATGTTCATATTCTACAATCTTAACCAAAAAAATGCAAAAAAGAGCATTATATAGCATATACAGAGAACATACATACATACATCATATCGTAACAAAAAAAATGAAAAACAGGCCGGTGGTCGGCGACGGCGAGGTCGGGGACGGCGATGAGAAGGAAAGGGGAGGAGGCAGGGGCACACAGCGCGGTCGTAGGGAACGGCAGCGGCCGGGCTCGGGGAGGGCTCGAGGTCGCCGGCCGAAATCGGTGCGGCGGCAGACGAACGGCGTCGGGGATGAAGGGGTCGTGGGCGTCGGCGTGGTGCATCCCCGCGGCGACGGCGACGGCAGGGGCGAGCCTCGGCGACAACGAGTGCGGGCGACGGCGACAGCGAGGGCGGCGGGCGGCGTCGGGGCTGCCTGGTGGCGTCGATGTCGTCGGCGTTGTCGGGGGCTAATGCGAGATGAGAACTGAAAATTCCTAAGTGCTACCTTATATACCCAGAGCATTGGTCCTGGTTCGTGGTACTAACCGGGACCAATGCCCCCCTTTAGTCCCGGTTGGTGCCACCAACCGGGACCAAATGTCAGTTTTCAGCAGCCCAAAGGGCGGGAAACAGGGACCTTTTGTCCCGGTTGGTGGCACCAACCGGGACTAAAGGGGGCCATTGGTCCCAGTTGGTTCCACGAATTGGTACAAATGCACCCTTTTCGTCCCGGTTGGTGCTACCAACCGGGACCAAAGGCCTTGTGCTGGCGTGGTGTGGTGGGATGTTTAGTCCCACCTCGCTAGCTGAGAGAGCTCGAGAGTGGTTTATAAGCGCTGTTGCGCCCACCCTCTCGAGCTCCTCTCAATTGCAGGCTTTCAGGCCTAATCTGTCACTCCTTGCCTGTGGGCCTATTGGGCCTGCTGCGGGCCTGAATCCTGGCCAAACAAACTGGTTCGGTTTCTAGTCGTATTCAAGCCGTGGTGGCCCAGTAGGTGGCATTTTTTTTATTTTTTTCCAGTTTTTTTGTTTTCTTTTTCGCTTTATTTATTTTATTTTATTTCTACTTACAGCTAAATACTTACTGTTTTTTCAGTGATTCTTTTTTGCTTTTAGGTAATATGGGAATCACTAGTTTGTGAATAACTTTACTATAAAATAGATTTTGAGTGATTATTTTACCTGCTATTTAATATTACTGTGTTTTATCTTATATTCAATTTGGTAATTTTTAGGTTATTTGAAATGTCTGTTTTAATTAAAAATTGATTTGTGTATTTTAGTTTGCTATTAAAGTTTATAACAAAAAAATTCTTATTGAAAATTCTTTTTGCTATTAATGTTTTGAAAAAAAATACTTTGATAATTAGTTGCATAATTTTATATAATTTAGTTTGAAAAATACTAGAGGTTTATAAAAGCTTTTTAGTTGATTCCTTTTGCTTTAGAGTTTCATAAAGTTTTCTAGTTCATTCTTTTTGCTATTAGAGTTTCATTAAAGTTTTCTAGTTCATTCTTTTAGTTCATTATTTTTGCTATTAGAGTTTCATAAAAGTTTCTAGTTCATTCTTTTGCTATTAGTTCATTCTTTGAGCTAAATGACCTTGAAATTGAAAGCACTTCAAATGAACTCTGAAGAGGTTGAAAGTTGGCATGGTATCATCATTTCACCCACATAGCATGTGCTAAAAAGTTGAGAGGGTTACGCAAAAACTGGATGCACTTCGTGTACAAAATGGACAAACTCTTTCGAAGTATCAGGGTTTCGGAAGAAAACTCATCTGTTACAAAGGGATTTCATTTTTTTGAACTTATTTGAACTCCAGACTTTTTGTGTGTTCAAAATGCACCATTCAAGCACATCATCAATTTTACACCCTTTCTGACTTCATTGTTTTTTTCAAGGCATTACTGCTGTTCTTTTAGTTCATTATTTTTGCTATTAGAGTTTCATAAAAGTTTTCTAGTTCATTCTTTTTGCTATTAGTTCATTCTTTGAGCTAAATGACCTTGAAATTGAAAAGCACTTCAAATGAACTCTGAAGAGGTTGAAAGTTGGCATGGTATCATCATTTCACCCACATAGCATGTGCTAAAAAGTTGAGAGGGTTACGGCAAAAACTGGATGCACTTCGTGTACAAAATGGACAAACTCTTTCGAAGTATCAGGGTTTCGGAAGAAAACTCATCTGTTACAAAGGGATTTCATTTTTTTGAACTTATTTGAACTCCAGACTTTTTGTGTGTTCAAAATGCACCATTCAAAGCCACATCATCAATTTTCAACCCTTTCTGACTTCATTTGTTATTTTTCAAGCATTTACTGATTTTTTTGAGCTATATGACCCTGAAACTGAAAAGCACTACAAATGAACCCGCAAGGTTGAAAGTTGCACGGTATCATCATTTCCACCCACATAGCATGTGCTAAAAAGTTGAGAGGTTTCGGCAAAAACTGGATGCACTTCGTGTACAAAATGGACAATCTCTTTTGAAGTATCAGGGTTTCGGACGAAAACTCTATGTTACAAAGGGATTTCAATTTTTTGAACTTATTTGAACTCAGACTTTGTGTGTGTCAAAATCACCATTCAAGCCACTCATCAATTTCATCAACCCTTTCTGACATCATTTGTTATTTTTTCAGCATTTACTGATTTTTTTGAGCTATATGACCCTGAAATGAAAAGCACTACAAATGAACTCTGAAGAGGTTGAAAGTTGGCACGGTATCATCATTTCACCCACATAGCATGTGCTAAAAAGTTGAGAGGTTTACGGCAAAAACTGGATCACTTCGTGTACAAAATGGACAATCCTTTCGAATCAGGGTTTCGGACGAAAACTCATATGTTACAAAGGGATTTCATTTTTTTGAACTTATTTGAACTCCAGACTTTTTGTTTGTTCAAAATGCACCATTCAAAGCCACATCATGAATTTTCAACCCTTTCTGACTTCATTTGTTATTTTTCATGCATTTACTGATTTTATTGAGCTATATGACCCTGAAAATGAAAAGCACTAAAAATGAACTCTGAAGAGGTTGAAAGTTGGCATGGTATCATCATTTCACCCACATAGCATGTGCTAAAAAGTTGAGAGGGTTACGACAAAAACTGGATGCACTTCGTGTACAAAATGGACAATCTCTTTCGAAGTATCAGGGTTTCAGACGAAAACTCATCTGTTACAAAGGGATTTCATTTTTTTGAACTTATTTGAACTCCAGACTTTTTGTGTGTTCAAAATGCACTATTCAAAGCCACAACATCAATTTTTCTTTGCTTGTGTCCTTTGCTTCTTGCGCCGTAACCATGGATAATCTTCATCGTTTAATAGGGTGCTTGGGTCAGCCTTGACTTTGAAGGGAGGAATTTCATGAAACTTTTCATAATCTTCAGACATGTCTGTCTTGCCCTCCGATCCCACGATGTCTCTTTTTCCTGAAAGAACTATGTGGCGCTTTGGCTCATCGTATGATGTATTCGCTTCCTTATCTTTTCTTTTTCTCGGTTTTGTAGACATGTCCTTCACATAGAAAACCTGCGCCACATCATTGGCTAGGATGAATGGTTCGTCTGTGTACCCAAGATTGTTCAGATCCACTGTTGTCATTCCATACTGTGGGTCTACCTGTACCCCGCCTCCTGACAGATTGACCCATTTGCACTGAAACAAAGGGACCTTAAAATCATGTCCATAGTCAAGTTCCCATATGTCCACTATGTAACCATAATATGTGTCGTTTCCCCTCTTGGTTGCTGCATCAAAGCGGACACTGCAGTTTTGGTTGGTGCTCTTTTGATCTTGGGCGATCATGTAAAATGTATTCCCATTTAGCTCGTACCCTTTGTAAGTCAATACAGTCGAACATGGTCCCCTGGCCAACGAGTACAGCTCATCAGAAATAGTGTTGTCACCCCTGAGACGTGTTTGCAACCAACTGCCGAAAGTCCTAATGTGTTCACATGTAATCCAGTCGTCACACTGCTCCGGGTGTTTGGAGCGCAGAATGTTCTTGTGTTCATCGACATACGGGGTCACCAAGGTAGAGTTCTGTAGAACTATGTAGTGTGCTTGAGACCAAGAATGCCCGTCCCTACATATTATTGAGTCCCCTCCTAGCGTGCCTTTTCCAGTCAGTCTCCCCTCATACCGCGACTGAGGGAGACCAATCTTCTTAAGGTCAGGAATGAAGTCAACACAAAACCCAATGACATCCTTTGTTTGATGGCCCATGGAGATGCTTCCTTCTGGCCTAGCGCGGTTACGGACATATTTCTTTAGGACTCCCATGAACCTCTCAAAGGGGAACATATTGTGGAGAAATACAGGGCCCAGAACGACAATCTCATCGACTAGATGAACTAGGACGTGCGTCATGATATTGAAGAAGGATGGTGGGAACACCAGCTCGAAACTGACAAGACATTGCGCCACATCACTCCTTAACCTTGGTACGATTTCTGGATCGATCACCTTCTGAGAGATTGCATTGAGGAATGAACATAGCTTCACAATGGCTAATCGAACATTTTTTGGTAGAAGCCCCCTCAATGCAACCGGAAGCAGTTGTGTCATAATCACGTGGCAGTCATGAGACTTTAGGTTCTGGAACTTTTTCTCTGGCATATTTATTATTCCCTTTATATTCGACGAGAAGCCAGACGGGACCTTCATACTGAGCAGGCATTCAGAGAAGATTTCCTTCTCTTCTTTGGTAAGAGCGTAGCTGGCAAGACCTTCATACTGCTTTGGAGGCATGCCGTCTTTTTCGTGCACACGTTGCTAGTCCTCCCGTGCCTCCGATGTATCTTTTGTCTTCCCATAAACGCCCAAGAAGCCTAGCAGGTTCATGCAAAGATTCTTCGTCACGTGCATCACGTCGATTGAAGAGCAGACCTCTAGGTCTTTCCAGTAGGGTAGGTCCCAAAATATAGATTTCTTCGTCCACATGGGTGCGCGTCCCTCAGCGTCTTTCGGAATAGATAGTCCGCCGGGACCCTTTCCAAAGATTACTTGTAAATCATTGACCATAACAAGTATGTGATCACCGGTACGGATGGCGGGCTTCTTCCGGTGATCTGCCTCGCCTTTGAAATGCTTGCCTTTCTTTCGACATTGATGGTTGGTCGGAAGAAATCGACGATGCCCCAGGTACACATTCTTCCTGCATTTGTCTAGGTATATACTTTCGGTGTCATCTAAACAGTGTGTGCATGCGTGGTATTCCTTGTTTGTATGTCCTGAAAGGTTACTGAGAGCAGGCCAATCATTGATGGTTACAAACAGCAAAGCATGCAGGTCAAATTCCTACTGTTTGTGCTCATCCCACACACGTACATCGTTTCCATTCCGCAACTGTAAAAGTTCTTCAACTAATGGCCTTAGGTACACATCAATGTCATTGTCGGGTTGCTTAGGGCCTTGGATGAGAACTGGCATCATAATGAACTTCCACTTCATGCACAGCCAAGGAGGAAGGTTATAGATACATAGAGTCACGGGCCAAGTGTTGTGATTGCTGCTCTGCTCCCGAAAAGGATTAATGCCATCCGCGCTTAAACCAAACCATACGTTCCTTGCATCACCTTCAAAGTCATCCCAATACTTTCTCTCGATTTTTCTCCACTGCGACCCATCAGCGGGTGCTCTCAACTTCCCGTCTTTCTTACGGTCCTCTCTGTGCCATCGCACCAACTTGGCATGCTCTTTGTTTCTGAATAGACGTTTCAACCGTGGTATTATAGGAGCATACCACATCACCTTGGCAGGAACCCTCTTCCTGGGGCACTCGCCGTCAACATCACCAGGGTCATCTCATCTGATCTTATACCGCAATGCACCGCATACCGGGCATGCGTTCAAATCCTCGTACGCACCGTGGTAGAGGATGCAGTCATTAGGGCATGGATGTATCTTCTGCACCTCCAATCCTAGAGGGCATACAACCTTCTTTACTGCGTACGTACTGTTGGGCAATTCGGTATCCTTTGGAAGCTTCTTCTTCAATATTTTCAGTAGCTTCTCAAATCCTTTGTCAGGTACACCATTCTCTGCCTTCCACTGCAGCAACTCCAGTGTGGTACCGAGCTTTGTGTTGCCATCTTCGCAATTGGGGTACAACCCTTTTTTGTGATCCTCTAACATGCGATCGAACATTAGCTTCTCCTTTTCACTTTCGCATTGTCTCTTTGCATCAACAATGACCCGGCGAAGATCATCATCGGGCACATCGTCTGGTTCCTATTGATCTTCAGCCTCGCCCATTGCAGCATCACCGTATTCAGGGGGCACATAGCTGTCATCATCCTCTTCTTCTTCACTGTCTTCCATCATAACCCCTCTTTCTCCGTGCTTGGTCCAAACATTATAGTGTGGCATGAAACCCTTATAAAGCAGGTGGGTGTGAAGGGTTTTCGAGTCAGAGTAAGACTTCGTATTCCCACATATAGGGCATGGACAACACATAAAACCATTCTGCTTGTTTGCCTCAGCCACTTCGAGAAAATTATGCACGCCCTTAATGTACTCGGAGGTGCGTCTGTCATCGTACATCCATTGCCGGTTCATCTGCGTGCATTATATATAATTAAGTGTGTCAAAAACCATTACAGAACATCATGAATACAGAAGTGACCAAATTAATTAATAGAAGTTCATCATCACATTAAAACCAAAGTACATACATAGTTCTCATTGAACAACATATAGCTCTCCAGAGCATCTAATTCAACCATACATTGAAACTATGTAAAACATTTCAATGCAACAACAAATGCGATCATAATCGCAACTAAGGTAACAATTGATCCAACGGCATAATGATACCAAGCCTCGGTATGAATGGCATATTTTTTCATCTTTCTAATCTTTAAGCGCATTTTATCCATCTTGATCTTGTGATCATCGATGACATCCGCAACATGCAACTCCAATATCATCTTCTCCTCCTCAATTTTTTTCAATTTTTCCTTCAAGTAATTGTTTTCTTCTTCAACTAAATTTAACCTCTCGACAATAGGGTCGGTTGGAATTTCCGGTTCACATACCTCCTAGATAAAAGAATCTATGTCACGTTGGTCGGCATAATTGTCATAAACACTAAATGAACCAAATAGTTATAAAATATAATATATACCATATCCGAATCATAGACAAGATGAGGGCCGACGGAGGTGGATACCAAAACCATCGCACTATATAATAACAAACAATAAAAAAATAAGAAAATTACACAAGTATCTATCTTAATCATACAAGTAAGAACTTTTTTCTTTTACAAAGAAGATAAGACCAAGAGGCTCACCACAGTTGTGACGGCGACGAGATCGGCACGGGCGATCGACGGGGGTGAGCACGGGATGGACCGCCAAACCTAGACAAATCTCGAGGAAAATGGAGCTTGGAAAAGGAGCTTCGAGAGGAGAAAGCTTAAGTGTGGCTCGGACATTTCATCGAACACCTCATGTGCATAGGAGGTGAGCTAGAGCACCACAAAGCTCTCCCACGGCCACCCCAAAAAACAGAGCACTCCACTGCTCTGCTCGCGGGCGAGGTATATATAGGCATCTCATTGGTCCCGGCTCGTGGCTGGAACCAGGACTAAAGGTCCGCCTTTGGTCCCGGTTCCAGCGACGAACCGAGACCAATGGTTGTGGGCCAGGAGCAAGGCCCATTGCTACTGGTTCGTGGCTGGAACCAGGACCAAAGGGGCCAGACGAACCGGGACCAATGCCCCACGAGGCTCGGCCGGCCCCCTGGCCTCACGAACCGGGACCGATGCCCCCTTTGGTCCCGGTTCGTGAGTGAACTGGGATTAATGGGCTGGCCCTGCCTGGACCGAAGCCCTGTTTTGTACTAGTGCCTTTGGTCCCGGTTCGTAAGTGAACCGGGATTAATGCCCTTATCCTGGCCTCAACCAAAGCCCTGTTTTCTACTAGTGACAGTAATTCCCCCAGATTTTTACACTGTATTTTGTATGGTACTGTAATTAGCAGTACTATAACTGTGGTAGGGCTTACATTGTAATTCACCATAGTTTTACATTGTGATTCACTTACAATGTAAATCACCATTTTTTCAGTGTATTTTGCTATAGTTTTACAGTGTAACTAGCTTGGTTTGAGGACTGTAATTGTGGCAGGGCCTGCAGTGTATTTTCCTGGAGTTTACACTGTAATTAACCATAGGGCTTACACTATAAATCAGCAGAGTTTTACACTGTAATTTGTGTGGGTTAGGACTGTAATTTGTGGTAGGGATTATAGTGTATTTTCCTAGACTTTTACACTGTAATTAACCATAGGGATTACACTGTAAATCAGCATATTTACACTGTAATTTGTGTGGATGGGGACTGTAATTTGTGGTAGAGCTAACAGTGTATTTTTCCTAGGGCTTACACAGTAATTGAGAAGAATTTTACACTGTAATTTTTGTGGGTGAGGACTGTATTTGCGGTAGGGCTTATAGTGTATTTTTCCTAGGGCTTACACCGTAAATGAGCAGGCTTTACACTGTAATTTTTGTGGATGAAGACTCTAATTTAGGTAGGGCTTACAGTGTATTTCTCCTATTGGGCTTACACTGTAAATCAACAGACTTTTGCAGTGTACCAACCTAGAGTTTTACACTGTAATTTGTGTTGGTTAGGACTGTAATTGTGCATGACTTTCACAATACACCATAGAGTGTTTACACTGTAATTTCCTAGAGTGTTTAGTGTTTACACTATAATTCCCTAAGTTTTACAGTGTAATTCAACATAGTTTTACATTGTATTTCACTCGAGTATTATTACACTGTAATTTGCATGGTTGAGGTCTGTAATTGCTGTGTGACTTACATTTGTAATTCACCAGAGTTTTACACTGTATTTCCCTAGAGCATTACACTGTAATTTGTGTGGTTGAGGACTGTAATTGTTGCAGGCCTTGCAGTTTTTGTTAGTTTCCTAGTTTGCACTTTAATATTCGGCCATGCGTTTAATATATCGACTAGTGGTTGCTTCTGCTTCATTTGCCTAATGATTTTTTCCTTTGTATTTTTAGGTTTGGTTCAATGGGGAGGCTGCAGAAAGTTTCTCACAAGGATGTACCCCTAGTCTTTTTCTCTTGAGAGTGATGGTTCTCGGAATGATCCTTTTGTTCCTAATGATTTTGCAGCTGATGGTTCTCATACTATGTCCTTGGTATTTTTTTGCTTCCCTATTTTTAATTATTTTTAATTTTTTATTTTCATTTTATTAATTTATGTGTATGTTGCCTTTAACAGAAAATCTCTAGTGATGATGGAGGGCTTGACAAAGCTCTCTTCGACTTCTATATGGATCATGTATGTGTTTTTATTGTGTTGTTTTAGTTTATGTGTTGTTATTCTCATGGCTTATCATTTTGTTGTTGATCATTGGTTGTCTTACTAATTTTTTTTCAGAAAGTGAAATGTTTAAAGAGGAAGTTATCATGTGCTGGAAGAAGAAATATGGTTAGTATTTTTTTATATTGATCTTTCTATGCACTTTATCATATCTTCTCTATTGGTTGCTAAATTTTCTCTAATGTACTATGTTATAGTCCTTTTTTTGTAATGCATTTCTCTTTTTGTTTTTGTAGAGGCTGAAGCGGTCTACTGATTTCCCCGTTTGTTCTACTTTCACTAGATATTCTGGGAAGTTTTTCTCAGGTGTTGTCGATGGTTTGCGTCCCAGGTATAAAGATGTCATTGAGGATTATGGCATGGGTTGTCTACTTAGTTTTGTGAGGACTGAGGTCCCTCTGTGGCTTCTGAATTTGCTCGCTTCTAGATTTGATGTCCCTTCCTCTGAATTTTAGTTAAAAAGAAAATGTATCCCCCTGACCAAGTATGACATCCTTGGTATCCTTGACCTCCCAGTATATGGCGAGCCCCTAGTTTGTGATCCTGAGTCTGGCCATGATTTTATCCTCTCTCATTTCAATCTTAACAGTAATCCTCCAGTGTCCTTTTTTGCCAACAAGCTTAAGTCTCTTGAAGTCGATTTTCCTGATGAGGATCATTTAATTTGTTTCATGATTTTCACTTTGTCCTCATTTCTTCGTCTGAACTCTAGCCTCAGTCCTAGCCCAAAGTACCTCCATAAATTCAGGGATTGTCGGTCTGTGTGTAGCTATGATCTGGCTCACTTTGTTTATGAGTGACTTTTGAGTAGCATCAAAAAATTTAAGGACTCGACTAAAGTTGCTTCCAAGAGATCAGTGATGTTTGGTGGTTGTCACTATGCTTTTGCTATAAGTTTGCTTTCTTTTTGACCTTTTGTTTTCTTGCTTCTATATATTTTCTTTTGCTATTCTTTTACTGTTTATGTTTCTTTCTAGGTTTCCTACCTTGACCACCTTAATTTTGGTCTTCATTCAATTTCTGATGTGAAACCTCGGATTCTTGCGTGGAGAGGTAACAAAGTCAAACAATTTTCAAAGCTTGACAACAATCTTGGATATCATTCAGATTTCCTGACCCGTGGATCCTCCCCTGGACGTTCTTACTGTGCAGTCCACCAATTTGTGGCAGCTGATCTTGATGGAAATATGCCCTAGAGGCAATAATAAAGTTGCTATTATTATATTTCCTTATTGATGATAAAGGTTTATTATTCATGCTAGAATTGTATTGACCGGAAACTTAGATACATGTGTGGATAAATAAACAAATACTGTGTCCCTAGTGAGCCTCTACTAGACTAGCTCATTGATCAAAGATGGTTAAGGTTTCCTAACCATAGACATGAGTTGTCACTTGATAACGGGATCACATCATTAGGAGAATGATGTGATGGACAAGACCCAACCATTAGCATAGCATATGATCGTTTAGTTTATTGCTACTGCTTTCTCAATGTCAAATACATGTTTCTTCGACCATGAGATCATGCAACTCCTGGATACCGGAGGAATACCTTGTGTTCTATCAAACGTCACAACGTAACTGGGTGATCATAAAGATGCTCTACAGGTATCTCCGAAGGTGTCTGTTGAGTTGGCTTGAATCGAGATTGGATTTGGTCACTCCGTATCACGGAGAGGTATCTCTGGACCCTCTCAGTAATACACATCACAAGAAGCTTGCAAGCAAAGTGACTAAGGAGTTAGTTGCAAGATGATGTATTACGGAACGAGTAAAGAGACTTGCCGGTAACGAGATTGAACTAGGTATAGAGATACCGACGATCGAATCTCGGGCAAGTAACATACCGACAGACAAAGGGAATTACGAATGTTATCATAAAGGTTGAACCGATAAAAGATCTTCGTGGAATATGTAGGAATCAATATGGGCATCTAGGTCCCGCTATTGGTTAGTGACTGGAGAGGTGTCTCGGTCATGACTACATAATTCCCGAACCCGCAGGGTCGCACACTTAACGTTCGTTGACGCTAGAGTAGTATTGGGATATTTGATGAGTGGTAACCAAATGTTATTCGGAGTCCCGAATGAGATCCCGAACGTCATGAGGAGTCTCGAAATGGTCGAGAGGTAAGGATTTATATATGGGAAGTCATATTTTGGGTTCTGGAAAAAGGTGCAGTTTTTTTGGTATTGTACCGGGAAGCTTCCAGAAGGTTCCCGAGGATTCTGGAGGGGCCCGGAAGTCCACAAGTGGGTCCACCATGACCCAAGGGCTAGCATGGGCTGTGGTGAGGCGCCTTGGCATTATTGGGCTAGGCGCACCAAGTCCTCAAAAGCCCATGTGGCTAGGGAAGGCAAAAAAGGAAGGAGTCCTAGTAGGAATAGGATCGGACTTGGAGTCCAAGTCCTCTCCCCCTTAGCTATGCCCTAGGGCTTGGAGGGGCTGTTTCCCATGCCCCTCCACCTATATATAGAGGGGAGGGGGCGCCCCAAGAGGACACACCAAGCCATTGGTGCCCCTCATTCTCCCGTTACTCCATAGTTCCACCACCTCATCTCGGCGATGCTTTGCGAAGCGCTGTCGGTGCTCCACCACCACCATCACCACCATGCCATCGTGTTGGTTGTGATCCCATCTACTTCTCCTCTCCCACTTACTGGATCAAGAAGGAGGAGACGTCATCGAGCCTCACGTGTGCTTGATACGTCTCCGTCGTATCTATAATTTTTTATTGTTTCATGCCAATATTATACAACTTTCACATATTTTTGGTAACTTTTTATACGATTTATTGGACTAACCTATTGATCCAGTGCCCAGTGCCAGTTCCTGTTTGTTGCATGTTTTTTGTTTCGCAGAAAATCCATATCAAACGAAGTGCAAACGCGATAAAAATTTACGGAGAATTATTTTGGAATATTTATGATTTTTAGGAGGTGGAATCAATGCAAACAGGGGCCCACAGTGACCACAACCCACCAGGGCACGCCGGGCACCCCCTGGCACGCCCAGGTATCTTGTGCCCTCCTCGAACGTTGGTTGGCGCCCTTCTTCTGGCGCAAGAAAGATAATTTATGGAAACAAATCGTGTAAAAATTTCAGCGCAATCGGAGTTACGGATCTCCGGGAATTTAAGAAACGGTGAAGGGTCAGATCTAGGGAACGCGAAACAGAAGAGAACAGAGAGGGAGATCCAATCTCTGAGGGGCTCCCGCCCCTCCGCCGCCATGGAGGCCATGGACCAGAGGGGGAACTCTCCTCCCATCTAGGCGGAGGCCAAGGAAGAAGAAGAAGGAGGGGGCTCTCTCCCCCTCTCTCCCGGTGGCGCCGGAGTGCCGCTGGGGCTAGGATCGTGACGGCGATCTACATCAACAATATTGCTACCGTCAACACCAACTCTCTCCCCCTCTATGCAGCGGTGTAACACCCCTTCTCCCCGCTGTAATCTCTACTTAAACATGGTGCTCAACTCCATATATTATTTCCCAATGATAGTTGGCTATCCTATGATGTTTGAGTAGATCCGTTTTGTCCTGTGGGTTAATCGTGATCTTGGTTGGTATGATTGTATATTTTATTTATGGTGCTGTCCTACGGTGCCCTCTGTCTTGTGCAAACTTGAGGGATCCCCGCTGTAGGGTGTTGCAATATGTTCATGATTCGCTTATGGTGGGTTGCGAGAGTGACAGAAGCTTAAACCCGAGTAAGTGGGTTGTTGCGTATGGGATAAAGAGGACTTGATACTTAATGCTATGGTTGGGTTTCACGACCTTAATGATCTTTAGTAGTTGCAGATGCTTGCTAGGGGTCCAATCATAAGTGCATATGATCCAAGTAGAAAAAGTATGTTAGCTCATGCCTCTCCCTCATATAAAATTACAAGAATGATTACTGGTACTTGTTATCGATTGCCTAGGGACAAATGACTTTCTTGTTGACAAAAGCTATCCACTTTTATTACCTTGCAATTTATTCGTAGTTTTATTCTCGCAAAGTACTCGTCGTTTTATTCTTGCAAAATAGTTTCATACTTGTTTTAGGTAAAGCAAACGTCAAGTGTGCGTAGAGTTGTATCGGTGGTCGATAGAACTTGAGGGAATATTTGTTCTGCCTTTAGCTCCTCGTTGGGTTCGACACTCTTATTTATCGAAGAAGGCTACAAATGATCCCCTATACTTGTGGGTTATCAAGACCTTTTTCTGGCGCCGTTGCCGGGGAGCAATAGCATAGGGTGAATATTCTCGTGTGCGCTTGTTTTCTTTATCACTAAATAGTTTTTATTTCCTGTTCTAAGTTGTTCTCTATCTTTAGTTATGGATATGGAACACGAAACACCAAAAAAATTAGTTGTACTTGTACTCATGGAGATGGGGAACCTCCTAAAACCTTCGATGCTCGTTATGTGAAAAATATTATGCAATACTTTGATAATCCCGAGAAAACCCCGTTCAACTTGATAATGGGAGACACGTTGGATCAACGTGAATACTTTAGGGATTATCGCTTGACACAAAAAGGGAAATTATTATGGGATCAAATTCATATGTTGAAATGGTATGCTTGGAATCTATGCTCTAGATATGATTATACTTGTTGCTCTAGGATGAATGCTCCACACCTTCCCTTTTCATGCAAATTTAACGATAATGAAACCTTGGCTTCTTATGCTAATGGTAGATATGATTACTATGATGTGGAAAGAATAGAAGAATTCATTACTTTTAAGGGTGCTTATGAAATTGAATCTTTGTTTGAAAAGTATGAAGATTTTGATGATTCAGTTTATAGACGCAAAAATTTTGCCATCCTTAAATATTGCTATGAAAATTATAAATACAATTTCGATATTGATATATTTATTGAGAAAGTCTCCGCTGTCCAAGAAGAGACTAATATTTTGCAGGAGTCTATGGAAGAAGGAATTGATGAAACTGTGAGCTCATTGGATGAAAAAGATGATGAGGAGAGCGAAGAACAATAGGAGGAAGAGCGGATTAGCTACCCATGCCCACCTTCTAATGAGAGTAACTCTTCAACTCATACATTATTTAATTTCCCTTCATGCTTACCGAAGGATGAATGCTATGATAATTGCTATGATCCCGTTGATTCTTTTGAAATATCCCTTTTTGATGAACTTGATGCTTGCTATGCTTGTGGCCTTTATGCCAATATGAATTATGCTTATGGAGATGAACTTGCTATAGTTCCTTATGTTCAGAATGAAATTGTTGCTATTGCACCCACACATGATAGTGCTATTATCTTTTTGAATTCTCCAAACTACACTATATCGGAGAAGTTTGCTCTTATTAAGGATTATATTGATGGGTTGCATTTTACTACTACACATGATGCTTTTGATGAATATAATATGCATGTGCTTGCTGCTCCTACTTGCAATTATTATGAGAGAGGAACTATATCTCCACCTCCCTATGTTTCCAATACGATAAAACTGCAAGAAACTGCTTATGCTATGTATTGGCCTTTACTTGATGTGCATGAATTGTTCTTGTATGACATGCCGATGCATAGGATGAGAGTTAGACTTCGTCATTGCATGATATATGTTGCTTTGTGCTCACTACTAAATGCCAAATCATTGTTAATTAAAATTGGCTTTGATATACCTTGGGATCCGGGTGGATTCATTACTTGAGCACTTTATGCCTAGCTTAATGGCTTTAAAGAAAGCGCTGCCAGGGAGACAACCCGGAAGTTTTAGAGAGTCGTTTATTTCTGTTGAGTTCTTTTATAAAGTTTAAAAACAAAAAAAAATATAGAGGGGAACTTAAAACTTTTTCAAAAAGAGAAGCGATTGAAAGGTGATGCATTGGAGAAGTGAGGGTCGACCTTGAACACTTGTGTTCATGCTCATGGAAACAATGTAAATTTTTCATGAAGATTCTCACAAAAATAATTGTCCCCTTGTACAAATCCATTGTATTATAAAAATAATGTGCCAAGATTTGCCTTTAGGATGATTAGATTGTTTGTTGGTATGTGCGGTGCAAAACAGAAACTTTGGCTGTAGTGCGCGATTTAATTTTTTTTACTGGAATTTCAAAAGGTTCTGAAACTTTTTTGAACAGTATTTCTATACAAATTTTTTATTTTGTCCTAATTTTTCAGAATTTTTAGAGTTACAGAATTATGGTGAACGTTCAGATCTTTACAGACTGTCCTGTTTTCACGGATTGCTGTTATAGCTTCATTATTTGCGTATGTTTAAAATCTTGTTAAGCCTCCTTTGACTTGGGGCCATAGAATTATGATAGAATACAGTGGGTAATGTTTGATTATAATTATAAAATAATGTTATAGCAGTACATGATGGGATTTGCCTGCCATATTCACTAACCCTGCCACTAAAAGTTCGGTTAAGTTTTGTGTGGATGAAGTGATCAAAGATCGAGGAGGTCTCGATACGCAGAGAAGGAGGAGAGGCAAGAGATCAAGCTTGGGGATGCCCAAGGCACCCCAAGTAAATATTCAAGGAGACTCGAGCATCTAAGCTTGGGGATGCCCCGGAAGGCATCCCATCTTTCTTCAACAAGTATCGATATGTTTTCATCTTCGTTTCGTTCATGTGATATGTGTGAATCTTGGAGCGTCTTTTGTGTTTATTTTTCATTTTTATTTTATGCACCATGCTGGTATGAGATAGTCCAAGGTTGATTTATAGAATGCTCATTGCACTTCACTTATATCTTTTGAGTGTGTCTTTATAGAATGCTTCATGTGCTTCACTTATATCATTTGAAGTTTGGATTGCCTGTTTCTCTTCACATGGAAAACCGTTATTTATAGAATGCTCTTTTGCTTCACTTATATTTATTAGAGCATGATATTTTGTAGAAAGAATTAAACTCTCATGCTTCACTTATATCAATTTAGAGAGTCAAAAGGAATTGGTCAATTGCATGGTTAGTAATAAAATCCTACATAAAACTTATGGATCACTGAATATGATATGTTTGATTCCTTGCAATAGTTTTGCGATATAGAGATGGTAATATGTGGGAGGTACTAGTAAATGGTCGTGGTTAGTAGGAATATTGGTGTTAAGGTTTGTGATTCCCGAAGCATGCACGTATAGTCTCTCGTTATGCTATGAAGTTGGAGCATGATTTATTATTGATTGTCTTCCTTATGAGTGGCGGTCGGGGACGAGTGATGGTCTTTTCCTACCAATCTATCCCCCTAGGGGCATGCGTAGTAGTACTTTGCTTCGAGGCCTAATAAACTTTTGCAATAAGTATATGAGTTCTTTATGACTAATGTGAGTCCATGGATTATACGCACTCTTACCTTTTCGCAATCTGCTAGCCTCTACGGTACCGTGCATTGCCCTTTCTCACCTCGAGATGTGGTGCAAACTTCGCAGGTGCATCCAAACTTCGTGATATGATACGCTCTATCACACATAAGCCTGATTATATCTTCCTCAAAACAGCCACCATACCTACCAATTATGGCCTTTCCATAGCCATTATGAGATATATTGCCATGCAACTTCCATCGCTTCCGTTTTGATTACTTGAGCATTCATTGTCATATTGCTTTGCATGATCGTAAGATAGCTAGCATGATATTTCGATGGCTTGTCCGTTTTTTGATATTGTTGTTATGCTAGATCATTGCACATCCTGGTACACTGCCAGAGGCATTCATATAGAGTCATACTTTGTTATAGGTATCGAGTTGTAATTTTTATTTCTTTTGAGTTATAAGTAAATAGAAGTGTGATGATCATCATTATTCATTTTTAGAGCATTGCCCCAGTGAGGAAAGGATGATGGAGACTATGATTCCCCCACAAGTCGGGATGAGACTCCGGACAATGAGAGAAAAGAAAAAAAAGAAAAAGAAAAAAAAAAGAAAAAAAGAAAAAGAAAAGTAAAAAAACAAAGAGAGAAGGGGCATGCTAGTTCCACACTTGTGCTTCAAAGTAGCACCATGTTTTTCATATAGAGAGCCTCATGTGTTGTCACTTTCATATACTAGTGGGAAATTTTCATTATAGGATTAGATGCACACCCACTTAGTTTTCATGTTGAGCTTTCATACACTTATAGCTCTTAGTGCATTCGTTGCATGGCAATCCCTACTCCTCACGTTGATATCAATTGATGGGAATCTCCATAGCCCGTTGGTTAGCCGCGTTGATGTGAGACTTTCTTACCTTTTTGTCTTCTCAATATTTACCCCTATCATCATACTCTATTCCACCTATAGTGCTATATCCATGGCTTGCGCTCATGTATTACGTGAGGGTTGAAAAAGCTGAAGCGTGTTAAAACGTATGAACCAATTGCTTGGCTTGTCATCGGGGTTGTGCATGATAAATACTTTGTGTTAAGAAGACAGAGCATAACAAGACTATATGATTTTGTAGGGATAGCTTTCTTTAGCGCTGATATTTTGAAAGACATGATTGTTTGTTGGGATGCCTGAGTATTGATGTCTTTATATGTCAAATTATAGACTATTGCTTTGAATCACTTATGTCTTAATATTCATGCCATGACTAGATATATGATCAAGTTTATGCTAGGTAGCATTCCACATCATTTTTTTTTATCATTTACATACTCGAGGACGAGCAGGAATTAAGCTTGGGGATGCTGATACGTCTCCGTCGTATCTATAATTTTTGATTGTTTCATGCCAATATTATACAACTCTCACATATTTTTGGCAACTTTTTATACGATTTATTGGACTAACCTATTGATCCAGTGCCCAGTGCCAGTTCCTGTTTGTTGCATGTTTTTTGTTTCACAGAAAATCCATATCAAACGAAGTCCAAACACGATAAAAATTTACGAAGAATTATTTTGGAATATTTATGATTTTTGGGAGGTGGAATCAACGCAAACGGGGGCCCACAGTGACCACAACCTACCAGGGCGCGCCGAGCACCCCCTGGTGTGCCCAGGTATCTTGTGCCCTCCTCGAATGTCGGTTGGGGCCCTTCTTTTAGCGCAAGAAAGATAATTTAGAGAAAAAAAATCATGTAAAAATTTCAGTGGAATCGGAGTTACAGATCTCCGGGAATTTAAGAAACGGTGAAGGGCCAGATCTGGGGAACGCGAAACAGAAGAGAACAGAGAGGGAGATCCAATCTCGGAGGGGCTCCCGCCCCTCCGTCGCCATGGAGGCCATGGACCAGAGGGGGAACTCTCCTCCCATCTAGGGGGGAGGCCAAGGAAGAAGAAGAATGAGGGGGGCTCTCTCCCCCTCTCTCCCGGTGGCGCCGGAGTGCCGCCGGGGCTAGGATCGTGACGGCGATCTACATCAACAATATTGCTACCATCAACACCAACTCTCTCCCCCTCTTCGCAGTGGTGTAACACCCCTTCTCCCCGCTGTAATCTCTACTTAAACAAGGTGCTCAACTCCATATATTATTTCCCAATGATATTTGGCTATCCTATGATGTTTGAGTAGATCCGTTTTGTCATGTGGGTTAATCGTGATCTTGGTTGGTATGATTGTATATTTTATTTATGGTGCTGTCCTACGGTGCCCTCCATCTCACGCAAACGTGAGGGATCCCCGCTGTAGGGTGTTGCAATATGTTCATGATTCGCTTATGGTGGGTAGCGAGAGTGACAGAAGCTTAAACCCGAGTAAGTGGGTTGTTGCGTATGGGACAAAGAGGACTTGATACTTAATGCTATGGTTGGGTTTCATGAACTTAATGATCTTTAGTAGTTGTGGATGCTTGCTAGGGGTCCAATCATAAGTGCATATGATCCAAGTAGAGAAAGTATGTTAGCTCATGCCTCTCCCTCATATAAAATTACAAGAATGATTACCGGTACTTGTTATCGATTGCCTAGGAACAAATGACTTTCTTGTTGACAAAAGCTATCCACTTTTATTACGTTGCAATTTATTCATAGTTTTATTCTCACAAAGTACTCGTAGTTTTATTCTGGTAACATAGTTTCATACTTATTTTAGGTAAAGCAAATGTCAAGTGTGCGTAGAGTTGTATCGGTGGTCGATAGAACTTCAGGGAATATTTGTTCTGCCTTTAGGTCCTCGTTGGGTTCAACACTCTTATTTATCGAAGAAGGCTACAAACGATCCCCTATACTTGTGGGTTATCAGTGCTAAACTCGGAGGTGCGGTCCGTTCGGCACTAGATCGGTTGGACCGTGATCGGATCGCGAAGATTATGACTACATCAACCGCGTGATAAACGCTTCCGCTTAGCGATCTACAAGGTTATGTAGATGCTCTCCCCCTCTCGTAGCTATGCATCTCCATGGATAGATCTTGCATGTGCGTAGAATTTTTTTTGTTTTCCAAGCAACGTTCCCCAACAGATCTCCCCTCTGGGTTCTCTCCTGGTAAACCCATATCTGCCATGTCTCTTTGCGTTGTTGCTGTCCCTTGATCCTCCTCTTCCATGGCGTCTTATAGTTCTGTTTCTGCTCTATCTTCTCCTCAATTCTCCCCTCATGGCATCTCCTATGTTTGGTTCTGGGCATGGAGAGGGGGGCTGTGTGTTAGGTGAGATATGTGGAGATGGGAAAACAGAGGTGTGAGATCTGTTTTGTTTCTTGAAGGCAAGTTCAAGCCTGGGGTTTAACTGCTTTTTTTTCTTTCAACTTTTTGTTGTCAGGTGTGGTCCATAGAAGCTGCTGGGAGGGATCGGCTGGAGGTTTCTTTGTTATTTTTGGTTTAGTTGACAACCGGGTCTGATTTTTTTAGCCTGACCCGTTTCGTGGAAACGAGCAGATTCATTTTATCGGTAGTTTTGTAGAAATACAGATGTCATCAGGAGAGTGGTCAGAAAATTTGAATGATATCCAATTGGAAATCAGTCAAATGTAAAATAGACAGTCCCATCTTTTTTTGCAACTAAGACATGTACAAGAAAGACAAGTCATTCGGAAATCACTTTTTTTGCAACAAAAGCAACGTCTGCGATACGTATTGGCGATTGTCAAGCACTCATAGGAAAATTTGTATACAAAATAGATATGAACAGCAAGCCGCAACTACTAAAACAGAAAAAAAGAGCAACTGAGCAACCTTAAGGTGCCAAATCCGCTGCATCAATCACCAATCGCCAGAGCTCATCTAGCAGATAGGTCGGCATCGGAGGCTTTCAAAATGTTTTTTTAATTCTCAAACATTTTTTTAATTCAAGAACATTCCTGAAAAGTCTTGAACATTTTTTAATTTATGAATACTTTCTCAAATGCTTGAATATTCCTGAAATTCATCAACATTATTGGAATTCTTGTGTTTTAAAAAAATGAATACATAAACATTCTTTAAATTTGTGAATACTTTTTAATTCACATTTTTCTTCAACTCGCGGATCTTTTTTTTAAATCATGAACTTTTTTAAATTCACCAACATTTTTGGAACTTGAGAGTATTCTTAAAATTCATGAAAAGAAATTCAAATTCACAAACATTCTTAAAAATTCATGTATCACGAACATTCTTTAATTTTGTGACCAGTTTTTCAAATCACAAAACATTTTTTATATTAATGAAAAGAATTTGCGAATATGTTTTTAATTCATGAATATTTTCAAATTCCTGGCCATTCTTCAAAATGCATGAAAAAAATTATATTCACTAGAAAAATTCGAATTCATTATTATTTTAGAATCACAAAAAATATGAAATTTTACATTCATGAATCTTTTGATAATCATGAGTTTTTCTTAAATTTTGAACATTTTAAAATTTGTGAGTATTTGTCAAATTCATGTACATTTATGAGTTTCATAAAAATTAAATTGAAAGGAAAAATAAGAAAAAATAACAAAAGAAAAACTATAAAAATGAAATATAAACGTGAGCGCGAGTAGTGTGCCATTCATGTTTGGTCGCTTAGCCCAGTGTTGCGCTGCGAGTAGTTTCTGTCTCATAGACCACTATTCAACAATTCGTGGACAAGATAACATGATAACATGTGCTCAGTCTCCTAAACGACGTGTCTATTTATACTAAACTTTTTTATTTCTTTATAACTTATAAATTCAATGTACAACTTTTATTTTAATTGTATTCCATTGCAATAAGAGAAACAACACCTATTGTCGTTGCTAAATATGAGGATACAATATTATTTCTTATACTATTTTTATTATCCCCTAAAACACACATTTAGTAAAATTATACTATATTTCCAATAATATTTTTTATTTCTTATATGATGCACTGATTCTTCTGAATAATTCATTCAATTGAGTGCCCAAAAGATTCAAAAAGGGTAAGATTGCAAGCCTGCATATATTAATTTGGGGAATTCAGGACAAAACCATAGTGTATATGTATGTCTTATGTTCTGTTTGAGTATTGTAGATCAGATTACAAATATCTTGGTTAAGTCCTCCAAAGAACGTTATCTAGACATGAGTTTCTAGAATGTATGATTGTCCATCAATACCCACATTTCGCATGGCAATAGTGCATTAAAATGTAAATTTTGTTCCTTATTTGAATTTTTTTAGAATATTTTATCAAATTAGTTTTCTTGGTGTAAACATGCCAATCACGTTTTGAATGCATATGTGGTATAGCACACACCCTAACGTTATTAAATTATTATTATTTTACTAACAAGGCATGTGACACACGACGTCCTTATCTTTTGAAAAATGTTCCTTTCAATACATTTTCATCTTTAACCTTTTGAAATACTCACACAACAAGTGATTGTATTAGGTCTTGTTCTGGCAGAATTCCGGCGCTTGTTCTTATGATTGCGCTGGGATTTCCCTTTCCCGTCCTTCTCCTTGTATGGGATGAGGTCCTCGTGGCTTCTCTTCTTGGCGACCATGCGTCCTCTTCAGAGCAAAATCTTGCCATCATATCGATGAGCGCGGGCATGAATTTGGGCTTGTAATGACCGAGGTCCCTCGCAAGGAACTCGTGGTTGGCTCCGTGCTTGAATGCGGCAATGGCCACGACATCGTTGCACTCAATGATCTCCTTTTTCATATTGAGGAATTGGGTCCAGTAGCTTCTTAGTGTCTCCTTCTGTTTCCTCATGTTGGCAATTACTAGTGAACTTCCACTTAAATCAGCATCCCTCAAATTGTCTAAGTGTTACATGATTCAAATCAACCACCCATGTCTGATCATCACGTGAGATGGGGTCGTCATCAATGGTGAACATCTCCATGTTGATCATATCTACTATATGACTCATGTTCCTTACATAGTATCCAAGAGAGATATGTCATGAGTTTTATTCATTTAGTGTCCCTTACATAGTATCCAAGAGAGATATGTCATGAGTTTTTATGGTTTTCATAATAAAGTATTTTAGTCTCTTCTTAATTCATAGCGTTGTGGTACATGTATTTTAGCTAATTGGGTAAGCTCCTGTTATTAGACACTTCTATTTTTCTGAATATTTTTATATCAACCATTAGACATCTTGAACTATAATTTTGTTAAATCAAGATATATTGTTGCTTCTTTGTGACAAACTTCAAAAGTCCCTACCTATAAAGAGAAAATTGATCTACCCGTCCCAAAATAGAACTCACTTTGATCTTGAACTAATGTTATGTTTTTGTTTGACGGAACTTTGAAGGAAAAAATTGAGGACTGCCAACTCGGAATAAGACTTTTAATTCAAGTATCAATTTTTAAGAGGATGCACTATTCAAGTTTTTGTGTATGACGAGGTGACCCACTTACCAACGAGCATATTGTAAGAGCAACAAAGTGTTGTGAGACACCAACCTAAATTCTTGGAAGCAACAAATCATGCCAAATATGTATGAATGACCTTTTCGAGTACGACAAACATGTATTGGAGCCTATGGATGCATGGCATCAGACTAACCGAGTAACACAAAATAGCAATAGCACTAATTATGACGTAGTTAGAGAAAAGGCGAAATGTCTAGATGTATACCCTGGATATGTAATATGTATTTTGCTTAAAATTTCTCTAAAAAATGTCTTAAAAGAATTATAATAAGGTGTTCCTACTTTGGTTTTTATTTATCCATGGTGCGTGAATCAGAAAAGCATATACTCAGAACAACATTTAATAATTTTTCAAATAAACTAATATTTTTGAAGTAAATTTATCAATAAAAATGTAATGAATTTTAAAGTAGAACTAATATACGTTCTATTCTTTGCGAAGTTTTTTCATAAAGTGCATCTATGATATTACAAATAAATATTCATAGGAAAAATATTAGTCAAAATCATATCATCAAGAACATGTATAGTTGAAGGCATATATGGTAGTACATATAAATCTAGCTGCGCAAATGCGCGGGTCACTCCTTTAGTTATATAATTAAAACATAAGTAAAACAAGCCATCACATTGATCCACATACATTAAATTATCACGGTCGTTAGTTTCAGATATTGACGGCTGAGATTTAAAAGATGCACCATTACACACAAAAAAATCTGATACAACTAACTCAACATGTCAGGTCTAAATAGTCCAAGACTTCTTTTTTCATCTCCTCATATTTTTTATATATAAATATCTGCAGTCACGTCTATCCCTAAAAAACAGTCACGTGTAAGCTTGCATAAGTCGTCCTAGAAAACCTAGAACGTGTGCTCCACAATCAAACAAAAATAATTTGGAAAGGTGAATTACCCACGTACGTATATAGTATGCATGCCCTTCGCATACCTTCACCAAGAAGGAATCGTAGAGGAGAGTTCTATTGGAATTGCAATTATTAAGGAAAAAGGGAAGACTCACGACCTGGAAGCAGGAAGAGAAAAAGAGACGTGTGTTCTTACTTCTCACACCACAAATTTATCACTCGGGCAAGAAGGAGAGAGAGAGAGAGAGCTGGAATACCTGGGGTGACTAGAAGTCATCGTTGCCCATGCCTACTCGATCCCTCATCGTAGACAAGGTCGCTATTCCCTCCTTTCCTCCTCTCTGACTCGCGCAGCTCGAGCGCTTCCCAGGCTGTGGCTGGATTGATTCCGCTCATAGCAAGGGCGTTATTGTTGCCCAATAGCCCTTGATTTCTTCCCTTGAGGTAAAGCAGGCACATTCATCGTTCTGGTCTCGCGTGGATAATAGATACTATTCAGATGAGATCTATTTTTTTTAGGGAAATAGCAGGACTATGCTGCGTATTTTTATTGATTTCAAAAAATATGTACAAAAAGATTCTGTAGAAAAGATGATGTCTGTTTGATTTATTGATTGTCCATCAACAGTTCAACACAAAGGAACCAAGTTGAATGGCCTCCAGGACATTAACATATCAGTTCGGTAAAGATGAAGCTACTGATTTTAGTAACTATATTCAACGAAAACTATTTGTGATGAGTTTTATTCATTTAGTGTCCCTTACATAGTATCCAAGAGAGATATGTCATGAGTTTTTATGGTTTTCATAATAAAGTATTTTAGTCTCTTCTTAATTCATAGCGTTGTGGTACATGTATTTTAGCTAATTGGGTAAGCTCCTGTTATTAGACACTTCTATTTTTCTGAATATTTTTATATCAACCATTAGACATCTTGAACTATAATTTTGTTAAATCAAGATATATTGTTGCTTCTTTGTGACAAACTTCAAAAGTCCCTACCTATAAAGAGAAAATTGATCTACCCGTCCCAAAATAGAACTCACTTTGATCTTGAACTAATGTTATGTTTTTGTTTGACGGAACTTTGAAGGAAAAAATTGAGGACTGCCAACTCGGAATAAGACTTTTAATTCAAGTATCAATTTTTAAGAGGATGCACTATTCAAGTTTTTGTGTATGACGAGGTGACCCACTTACCAACGAGCATATTGTAAGAGCAACAAAGTGTTGTGAGACACCAACCTAAATTCTTGGAAGCAACAAATCATGCCAAATATGTATGAATGACCTTTTCGAGTACGACAAACATGTATTGGAGCCTATGGATGCATGGCATCAGACTAACCGAGTAACACAAAATAGCAATAGCACTAATTATGACGTAGTTAGAGAAAAGGCGAAATGTCTAGATGTATACCCTGGATATGTAATATGTATTTTGCTTAAAATTTCTCTAAAAAATGTCTTAAAAGAATTATAATAAGGTGTTCCTACTTTGGTTTTTATTTATCCATGGTGCGTGAATCAGAAAAGCATATACTCAGAACAACATTTAATAATTTTTCAAATAAACTAATATTTTTGAAGTAAATTTATCAATAAAAATGTAATGAATTTTAAAGTAGAACTAATATACGTTCTATTCTTTGCGAAGTTTTTTCATAAAGTGCATCTATGATATTACAAATAAATATTCATAGGAAAAATATTAGTCAAAATCATATCATCAAGAACATGTATAGTTGAAGGCATATATGGTAGTACATATAAATCTAGCTGCGCAAATGCGCGGGTCACTCCTTTAGTTATATAATTAAAACATAAGTAAAACAAGCCATCACATTGATCCACATACATTAAATTATCACGGTCGTTAATTTCAGATATTGACGGCTGAGATTTAAAAGATGCACCATTACACACAAAAAAATCTGATACAACTAACTCAACATGTCAGGTCTAAATAGTCCAAGACTTCTTTTTTCATCTCCTCATATTTTTTATATATAAATATCTGCAGTCACGTCTATCCCTAAAAAAACAGTCACGTGTAAGCTTGCATAAGTCGTCCTAGAAAACCTAGAACGTGTGCTCCACAATCAAACAAAAATAATTTGGAAAGGTGAATTACCCACGTACGTATATAGTATGCATGCCCTTCGCATACCTTCACCAAGAAGGAATCGTAGAGGAGAGTTCTATTGGAATTGCAATTATTAAGGAAAAAGGGAAGACTCACGATCTGGAAGCAGGAAGAGAAAAAGAGACGTGTGTTCTTACTTCTCACACCACAAATTTATCACTCGGGCAAGAAGGAGAGAGAGAGAGAGAGAGAGAGAGAGAGAGAGAGAGCTGGAATACCTGGGGTGACTAGAAGTCATCGTTGCCCATGCCTACTCGATCCCTCATCGTAGACAAGGTCGCTATTCCCTCCTTTCCTCCTCTCTGACTCGCGCAGCTCGAGCGCTTCCCAGGCTGTGGCTGGATTGATTCCGCTCATAGCAAGGGCGTTATTGTTGCCCAATAGCCCTTGATTTCTTCCCTTGAGGTAAAGCAGGCACATTCATCGTTCTGGTCTCGCGTGGATAATAGATACTATTCAGATGAGATCTATTTTTTTTAGGGAAATAGCAGGACTATGCTGCGTATTTTTATTGATTTCAAAAAATATGTACAAAAAGATTCTGTAGAAAAGATGATGTCTGTTTGATTTATTGATTGTCCATCAACAGTTCAACACAAAGGAACCAAGTTGAATGGCCTCCAGGACATTAACATATCAGTTCGGTAAGGATGAAGCTACTGATTTTAGTAACTATATTCAACGAAAACTATTTGCGATGAGTTTTATTCATTTAGTGTCCCTTACATAGTATCCAAGAGAGATATGTCATGAGTTTTTATGGTTTTCATAATAAAGTGTTTTAGTCTCTTCTTAATTCATAGCGTTGTGGTACATGTATTTTAGCTAATTGGGTAAGCTCCTGTTATTAGACACTTCTATTTTTCTGAATATTTTTGTATCTACCATTAGACATCTTGAACTATAATTTTTTTAAATCTAGATATATTGTTGCTTCTTTGTGACAAACTTCAAAAGTCCCTACCTATAAAGAGAAAATTGATCTACCCGTCCCAAAATAGAACTCACTTTAATCTTGAACTAACGTTATGTTTTTGTTTGACAGAACTTTGAAGGACAAAATTGAGGACTGCCAACTCGGAATAAGACTTTTAATTCAAGTATCAATTTTTAAGAGGCTGCACTATTCAAGTTTTTGTGTATGACGAGGTGACCCACTTACCAACGAGCATATTGTAAGAGCAACAAAGTGTTGTGAGACACCAACCTAAATTCTTGGAAGCAACAAATCATGCCAAATATGTATGAATGACCTTTTCGAGTACGACAAACATGTATTGGAGCCTATGGATGCATGAAATCAGACTAACCGAGTAACACAAAATAGCAATACCACTAATTATGACGTAGTTAGAGAAAAGGCGAAATGTCTAGATGTATACCCTGGATATGTAATATGTATTTTGCTTAAAATTTCTCTAAAAAATGTCTTAAAAGAATTATAATAAGGTGTTCCTACTTTGGTTTTTATTTATCCATGGTGCGTGAATCAGAAAAGCATATACTCAGAACAACATTTAATAATTTTTCAAATAAACTAATATTTTTGAAGTAAATTTATCAATAAAAATGTAATGAATTTTAAAGTAGAACTAATATATGTTCTATTCTTTGCGAAGTTTTTTCATAAAGTGCATCTATGATATTACAAATAAATATTCATAGGAAAAATATTAGTCAAAATCATATCATCAAGAACATGTATAGTTGAAGGCATATATGGTAGTACATATAAATCTAGCTGCGCAAATGCGCGGGTCACTCCTTTAGTTATATAATTAAAACATAAGTAAAACAAGCCATCACATTGATCCACATAGATTAAATTATCACGGTCGTTAGTTTCAGATATTGACGGCTGAGATTTAAAAGAAGCACCGTTACACACAAAAAATCTGATACAACTAACTCAACATGTCAGGTCTAAATAGTCCAAGACTTCTTTTTTCATCTCCTCATATTTTTTATATATAAATATCTGCAGTCACGTCTATCCCTAAAAAAAACAGTCACGTGTAAGCTTGCATAAGTCCTCCTAGAAAACCTAGCACGTGTGCTCCACAATCAAACAAAAATAATTTGGAAAGGTGAATTACCCACGTACGTATATAGTATGCATGCCCTTCGCATACCTTCACCAAGAAGGAATCGTAGAGGAGAGTTCTATTGGAATTGCAATTATTAAGGAAAAAGGGAAGACTCACGATCTGGAAGCAGGAAGAGAAAAAGAGACGTGTGTTCTTACTTCTCACACCACAAATTTATCACTCGGGCAAGAAGGAGAGAGAGAGAGAGCTGGAATACCTGGGGTGACTAGAAGTCATCGTTGCCCATGCCTACTCGATCCCTCATCGTAGACAAGGTCGCTATTCCCTCCTTTCCTCCTCTCTGACTCGCGCAGCTCGAGCGCTTCCCAGGCTGTGGCTGGATTGATTCCGCTCATAGCAAGGGCGTTATTGTTGCCCAATAGCCCTTGATTTCTTCCCTTGAGGTAAAGCAGGCACATTCATCGTTCTGGTCTCGCGTGGATAATAGATACTATTCAGATGAGATCTATTTTTTTTAGGGAAATAGCAGGACTATGCTGCGTATTTTTATTGATTTCAAAAAATATGTACAAAAAGATTCTGTAGAAAAGATGATGTCTGTTTGATTTATTGATTGTCCATCAACAGTTCAACACAAAGGAACCAAGTTGAATGGCCTCCAGGACATTAACATATTATTTCGGTAAGGATGAAGCTACTGATTTTAGTAACTATATTCAACGAAAACTATTTGCGATGAGTTTTATTCATTTAGTGTCCCTTACATAGTATCCAAGAGAGATATGTCATGAGTTTTTATGGTTTTCATAATAAAGTATTTTAGTCTCTTCTTAATTCATAGCGTTGTGGTACATGTATTTTAGCTAATTGGGTAAGCTCCTGTTATTAGACACTTCTATTTTTCTGAATATTTTTGTATCTACCATTAGACATCTTGAACTATAATTTTGTTAAATCTAGATATATTGTTGCTTCTTTGTGACAAACTTCAAAAGTCCCTACCTATAAAGAGAAAATTGATCTACCCGTCCCAAAATAGAACTCACTTTAATCTTGAACTAACGTTATGTTTTTGTTTGACAGAACTTTGAAGGACAAAATTGAGGACTGCCAACTCGGAATAAGACTTTTAATTCAAGTATCAATTTTTAAGAGGCTGCACTATTCAAGTTTTTGTGTATGACGAGGTGACCCACTTACCAACGAGCATATTGTAAGAGCAACAAAGTGTTGTGAGACACCAACCTAAATTCTTGGAAGCAACAAATCATGCCAAATATGTATGAATGACCTTTTCGAGTACGACAAACATGTATTGGAGCCTATGGATGCATGAAATCAGACTAACCGAGTAACACAAAATAGCAATACCACTAATTATGACGTAGTTAGAGAAAAGGCGAAATGTCTAGATGTATACCCTGGATATGTAATATGTATTTTGCTTAAAATTTCTCTAAAAAATGTCTTAAAAGAATTATAATAAGGTGTTCCTACTTTGGTTTTTATTTATGCATGGTGCGTGAATCAGAAAAGCATATACTCAGAACAACATTTAATAATTTTTCAAATAAACTAATATTTTTGAAGTAAATTTATCAATAAAAATGTAATGAATTTTAAAGTAGAACTAATATATGTTCTATTCTTTGCGAAGTTTTTTCATAAAGTGCATCTATGATATTACAAATAAATATTCATAGGAAAAATATTAGTCAAAATCATATCATCAAGAACATGTATAGTTGAAGGCATATATGGTAGTACATATAAATCTAGCTGCGCAAATGCGCGGGTCACTCCTTTAGTTATATAATTAAAACATAAGTAAAACAATCCATCATATTGATCCACATAGATTAAATTATCACGGTCGTTAGTTTCAGATATTGACGGCTGAGATTTAAAAGAAGCACCGTTACACACAAAAAATCTGATACAACTAACTCAACATGTCAGGTCTAAATAGTCCAAGACTTCTTTTTTCATCTCCTCATATTTTTTATATATAAATATCTGCAGTCACGTCTATCCCTAAAAAAAACAGTCACGTGTAAGCTTGCATAAGTCCTCCTAGAAAACCTAGCACGTGTGCTCCACAATCAAACAAAAATAATTTGGAAAGGTGAATTACCCACGTACGTATATAGTATGCATGCCCTTCGCATACCTTCACCAAGAAGGAATCGTAGAGGAGAGTTCTATTGGAATTGCAATTATTAAGGAAAAAGGGAAGACTCACGATCTGGAAGCAGGAAGAGAAAAAGAGACGTGTGTTCTTACTTCTCACACCACAAATTTATCACTCGGGCAAGAAGGAGAGAGAGAGAGAGAGCTGGAATACCTGGGGTGACTAGAAGTCATCGTTGCCCATGCCTACTCGATCCCTCATCATAGACAAGGTCGCTATTCCCTCCTTTCCTCCTCTCTGACTCGCGCAGCTCGAGCGCTTCCCAGGCTGTGGCTGGATTGATTCCGCTCATAGCAAGGGCGTTATTGTTGCCCAATAGCCCTTGATTTCTTCCCTTGAGGTAAAGCAGGCACATTCATCGTTCTGGTCTCGCGTGGATAATAGATACTATTCAGATGAGATCTATTTTTTTTAGGGAAATAGCAGGACTATGCTGCGTATTTTTATTGATTTCAAAAAATATGTACAAAAAGATTCTGTAGAAAAGATGATGTCTGTTTGATTTATTGATTGTCCATCAACAGTTCAACACAAAGGAACCAAGTTGAATGGCCTCCAGGACATTAACATATTATTTCGGTAAGGATGAAGCTACTGATTTTAGTAACTATATTCAACGAAAACTATTTGCGATGAGTTTTATTCATTTAGTGTCCCTTACATAGTATCCAAGAGAGATATGTCATGAGTTTTTATGGTTTTCATAATAAAGTATTTTAGTCTCTTCTTAATTCATAGCGTTGTGGTACATGTATTTTAGCTAATTGGGTAAGCTCCTGTTATTAGACACTTCTATTTTTCTGAATATTTTTGTATCTACCATTAGACATCTTGAACTATAATTTTGTTAAATCTAGATATATTGTTGCTTCTTTGTGACAAACTTCAAAAGTCCCTACCTATAAAGAGAAAATTGATCTACCCGTCCCAAAATAGAACTCACTTTAATCTTGAACTAACGTTATGTTTTTGTTTGACAGAACTTTGAAGGACAAAATTGAGGACTGCCAACTCGGAATAAGACTTTTAATTCAAGTATCAATTTTTAAGAGGCTGCACTATTCAAGTTTTTGTGTATGACGAGGTGACCCACTTACCAACGAGCATATTGTAAGAGCAACAAAGTGTTGTGAGACACCAACCTAAATTCTTGGAAGCAACAAATCATGCCAAATATGTATGAATGACCTTTTCGAGTATGACAAACATGTATTGGAGCCTATGGATGCATGAAATCAGACTAACCGAGTAACACAAAATAGCAATACCACTAATTATGACGTAGTTAGAGAAAAGGCGAAATGTCTAGATGTATACCCTGGATATGTAATATGTATTTTGCTTAAAATTTCTCTAAAAAATGTCTTAAAAGAATTATAATAAGGTGTTCCTACTTTGGTTTTTATTTATCCATGGTGCGTGAATCAGAAAAGCATATACTCAGAACAACATTTAATAATTTTTCAAATAAACTAATATTTTTGAAGTAAATTTATCAATAAAAATGTAATGAATTTTAAAGTAGAACTAATATATGTTCTATTCTTTGCGAAGTTTTTTCATAAAGTGCATCTATGATATTACAAATAAATATTCATAGGAAAAATATTAGTCAAAATCATATCATCAAGAACATGTATAGTTGAAGGCATATATGGTAGTACATATAAATCTAGCTGCGCAAATGCGCGGGTCACTCCTTTAGTTATATAATTAAAACATAAGTAAAACAATCCATCATATTGATCCACATAGATTAAATTATCACGGTCGTTAGTTTCAGATATTGACGGCTGAGATTTAAAAGAAGCACCGTTACACACAAAAAATCTGATACAACTAACTCAACATGTCAGGTCTAAATAGTCCAAGACTTCTTTTTTCATCTCCTCATATTTTTTATATATAAATATCTGCAGTCACGTCTATCCCTAAAAAAAACAGTCACGTGTAAGCTTGCATAAGTCCTCCTAGAAAACCTAGCACGTGTGCTCCAGAATCAAACAAAAATAATTTGGAAAGGTGAATTACCCACGTACGTATATAGTATGCATGCCCTTCGCATACCTTCACCAAGAAGGAATCGTAGAGGAGAGTTCTATTGGAATTGCAATTATCTCTACTCCTAATGGAGCAGTTGGTAGTCTCCGCGGTTAATTTTCGTCCCACCTACCATGGTTTTTTTTCGTCCTACCTTCCACTGGTTTTTTTTCGTAGGTTTTTTTTCGTAGGTTTTTTCGTCCGCTCCTCTCGATCCCTGGAACTCCCAGAGTAGACGCCGCCCGCCCCTTCCAGCCCCCGCCCCCCCAGCCCTAGCCGCAATCCCATCTCGACATCCATCCCGCCGCCACCTCCTGCTCCGCCCCGCCGTGTGCCGCCCGCCGCCACCTCGCCTGCGCCGCCCGCCGCCGTCCGCCGTATCCATGCTCCGCTGTCCGAATCCCGCCGCCGCGCCCATCCCGCTCACCGTGGCCGATGATCGTTTCCCTCCCCAAAGGGCGGCCATGATGAAGGGCGCCGCCCAGCTCCTGACCGGCGGACGGACTCGCCGGGTCCCCGCTCCTCGGGGCCAGCCCCTCCTCCGTGCCGGATCGCGCATCGGCTTGGAGGCCCCTCGGGGCTGCCGCCGGTGCGGGAGTCCTGCGCGGCCGTGCGGGCTGGGGACCGAGCGGCGGGGCTCGTGTGCGTTCCTGGCGAGGGCTTGCTGGGGCTGGCCGGGATCTGAGGTTGGCTGATATGTTCATGTAAAGATTGACACTCCCTCTTCTTCCTTTTTATCTTCTTCCCAGTTCACATGCAGGGACTAGATTGCTGGCTAAATCTTCCTAACTCAACCACTTGATGTTAAACTACGTACGTGTATAGCTAGATTGCTTGCTAGATCTTGCTTTATAAATTATTCATTGCCTGCCATACAAAGGTTCGGGTTTTGAATTTTGTTTCAGATTTTAATTTTTGTTCTAGCTCTTTTTTGTACAGACAATGTGTACAAGTGCATAGCTACTTATCTAGCCTAATCTGATTGTAGCTTATATTCTTAATCTTTTTATGCACACTATTTTAGCCAGCAGCAGATGTTGAGCACTTTGAGGTATGCAAACCTTCTCTGAGCAAGGAGAGCAAGAGTACCGGTACTGCATTTCTTATCTTCATCACTCAAAATTCCCAGAACTAATCTTGAGCTCTTGCTTTGATACAGAAAATATCTTTTCATATGTTATTCTCCTCTACTACAAAACCAAAAGGACTCCAATGGATGTATAAATCCCAAAGAATTTCCAGGTATGAACTGAACCCTCCTGAACTTGAGTTCCAAAGAGGAGGGAAGGTTACAATGGCATGTGTCTACAAAATCCCTCCATTCCATTTTTTGTATGGTGTCTTTCTTCATGTATCTGAGCTTTTAAAGGTTAATTACCGTGTAGCCAAAGCATATGGCTCCAAAGTGTGTTAAGCCACTTGACAAAATAGCTCCCCAGACAGAGATACCATATATGAGTTGCCTCCTTGAAATTTTACATCAAATGACCTTCTTTATTTGAGACGTTACTTGAGAATAATGAAATTTTGATTTTGATATCAACGAACCATTTCAGTATGATATTTCTTATCTTCCAGTGCACAGAACTATCATGAATATTTGCCGCAAAATTTTGCACGCTGAAGTTCAGTAGCGTATAAAATCAGTGGCAGTGAATACAACATCAATTATTGCTTCGGTACAATGTTCAAGGTGCGGTGTGTATTTGTAAAATTGAGGTAACTGTTTTCAGTTTACAACCATATTTCTGGACTGATTCAGTAGTCTCTGTGACTGCTACATGTGAAGCGGTTTATGGTCAGTTTAGGGTTTCTGAGGTGAACGACCTGGTCCATCTTTTCTTGTGATCTCAAATATGATGTAGGACATAGCCACAAGGGTTATTGCTGAGGGGCTGCGGGTTGAGCACAAAATCATCTCCAAAATTATGACATGCAACCCTCTATACGTCACAGCTGACACTTGCTGTCGAGGCACTGCAGAAAATGGTCCAAGGTATACGTGAGCTACACTTTAAGTTAGAGTATGGCTCCCAGTGATGTGCTAACTAAACATCACTGTGACTGGTCAATGAATTTTGTGGTCGAGTCAGTTGAACTCACATTCGATAACTTGTAATGTGTGTTGTTTTTAGCGAAGGTAATTGTATTATATCATATCATGATCAGTTAATTATATTGTATGTCTCCTTTCTGACAATTAATTATATCATGTTTAGTTAAGAGAAAAGTATTATAGAGAGAGGGGGAGGATATCACACTTAAAATTGATGATTGTTTACCCATTTGGTCCATGTATTGTTATCAACTAATATTATTTTTCTCTTCCTTGTGTGTAATTTTCTTCAGTTCATCGGACTACCTGGTGAAACATGCACATTGTTTATCTAAACCTATATTGGCAATTAATTAGTCCACCAATCTTGAGATATCTGACTTTCGGAGGCATATGGCATTTTCTGAATTATTGCTGTTAAAAGGGAGTGAGAGCGAATGAAGAATTGTTCCTTCATGATTTTGTACCAATGCAATTGTGTTTTACTTCAAGATTCTATCACCGTCTACCATTTTGCCCACAAGAAAAATATAATTATGTACTTGTTTTCTATTTATTGGAGATAATATGCTTGGACTCACAAGTGCATCTAATGCTTCCATATGGAGGTTAGTTTTTTTAGTTCTTTCGTCATTATTCCTCTTTCAAGTTCTTGATCCTTGAAGATACTTGCTAGGTTTCTAGCTGATTTTTTTTGTAGTATAAGCTCGATGTATATGGCCTGAATATGACCTGATTCAGAGTACATTGTGTTCTGAAGCTTTTTACTATATGGTTCTCTCTTGAAAGAATTCAAGCCATTGTTCAATGGGAGAGAACAGTTGTAATCCTCAAATAAATGTCGTACCTATTCATCAGCTGACACAATTGCCACCGAGATCATTATTTTCCTTTTTTTCTTCAGGTTTTCAACATCACGAATTTCATACTTATGGAGTGGAGCTACCAAAATATCTATTGACGTAAAATCACTATATACATGTTGTTTTCCCCCATTGCGTCAGGTGACACGCATCTGTTGCAAAGAAATAGGCATCACCTGCGTGCTTGCAAAGAACAGAACAACACAACACATAAAAAGAGGAGTATAAGTGGAAACCTTTCTTTCTCTTTAAATTCTTGAGGACGGTAACATTATGATGAAGGTGGAACCTTAGAGAGATGTGTATTTTTAATTGAGATATTTTCAGGAGTACCTTTGCGAAGCTGATATATCTTTCTTTTACAAGATATGGTTGCACTTGCTTCATCTACATAGGCCGTCTGGAATGCCATGAGGCCGGGATTGGTGTAGGAAATCTTCAAAGCTATTATATTGGTCTCAAGAAACTTGCAATACATCAATGCATTATTATTTTTAATTTTTCTGCTGACACCACAGCTACCACCTCTTCACCAAATGACAGAGGTTGCCAGCAACTGCACATGGAAAGATTGAATGTTATATTCTGTCTACTAACCATTAAGGAGGGAGATCAAATTACTGCTCTCAAATATTCACCTGATTGATTTTGAAAAGAGGGTTAAAAAATGGTGTTATGAATGAAGATGGATGGGGGTGAGGGCTGGGAGAAAGATGTTATATTGCAAGAAGAAGTTGGTTAAGAAGACTGATGATTATGAGAATGAAGGGCACAAAATTTTGAATTAGACCAATTGTTTGATTGATCATTTTTGTTCTCTTGAAAATGATGTATGGTCAATTTTAGTATTCTGATGTGATTGAAGAATATAGGAGGGACAAAGAGATGTGCTATTGCCAGGACAGTTATGACTCTCTATTCAGGTATTTAGGTATGATTCTCCATATGGTCGTGCTTCTCCTGTTCACCTGGAAGTTTATTGATGGGAGGGAAGCCACTTCTGCTTTGATGATTTCTTGGAAGTTCAGGTTAAAACACTTTTGCTCTTAAAGTCTGTTTATCAATTCTTTGGATAACCTACGTAACGATTGGTTTTGATTTTCATACAGCTAGGTGAATTTACAATCAGTATATACAAGTCAGGTTGTTTGCGAGAGAATTTCATTCCCTAGAATCCTTGTCATTGTTGTTGCCTACAAGGTACTTGAAGAAAATGCCCGAGACATATTTTAAGGAGTATAATTCAGCCCTAAGGCTATTATTACAACGATGGAATCTTTGTTGTGGTAGTTATGTCTCCAAATGCGTCGATCCCTATCGGCTTACTGAAGTAAACTTATTTATTTTTTCTGTGTCGATTTTTATTGGCTTACTGACAGTTTTATTTATTCTTTCGAATTCTAATTCCTTGATTTCTTCTTCGTGTTGGCAATGGTTCAGAGACATCGGATTTTTCTTCTCGTTGGGGGGGGGGTGTGCAAGCGGGGGACTTTTGTTGGCACTCCATGGAGAAGTATCATGTGAAGGAGAGAGGGCGCCATGGCGAAGATGAGGTGAGCGTTATCCGGTTTTAAAGGAGAGGGCCCTAGCGAGAAATGTCCTGCTAAGACGGGAAACCGAGCGGTAAGTGCAATGTCCGGCAGGAAAGGGAAGTGTGCGTCGTGGGGTGGGCTTTTCGTGTTGGGACCGCATGTTGGGATAACATATGGGTTGGATTTGGGGGGGGGGGGTCCGAACTATCCAGACGGTTAAATTTTGGGGAGCTCGCTTAATGTCCTAACATGCTCGGACGTATAAGGGAGAAATAAGATTTGACCTTGGATATGACCATTTGTGTGATTTATTTGTATGCGTTGTAGCCCGTAGCAACGCACGGGCGTTCTACTAGTTAAGGAAAAAGGGAAGACTCACGATCTGGAAGCAGGAAGAGAAAAAGAGACGTGTGTTCTTACTTCTCACACCACAAATTTATCACTCGGGCAAGAAGGAGAGAGAGAGAGCGCGCAGGAATACCTGGGTGGACTAGAAGTCGTCGCTGCCCATGCCTGCTCGATCCCTCATCGCAGAGAAGGTTGCTATTCCCTCCTGTCCTCCTCTCTGACTCACGCAGCTTGAGTGCTTCCCAGGCTGTGGCTGGATTGATTCCGCTCATAGCAAGGGCGTTATTGCCCAATAGCCCATGATTTCTTCCCTTGAGATAAAGCAGGCACATTCATCATTCTGGTCTCGCGTGGATAATAGATACTATTCAGATGAGATCTATTTTTTTTAGGGAAACGCCAGGACTATGCTGCGTATTTTTATTGATTTCAAACCATATGTACAAAAATATTCTGTAGAAAAGATGATGTATGTTCAGGGCCGGTCCTAAGATTTTGGGGGCCCGGGGCGAAACTTAAACTTGGGGCCCTTAATATAGACTTCATAATTATAAATTAATATACATATGTATATATATAATCATTATTATCGATAAGACTTGAATTAATCCTATGTATGTGTATCAAATAATTTATAAATATTACCTTAAAATTTTCTTCTAACATTCCTCGAAGTAAAGTGACTTCTGATGGGGTTGATGTCAATCTCATCCAATAATTTCTTCTCGATGGATAATGTTTCCAAACTATTTAAACTCTCTTGACTCATTGTTGACTTCAGATTATCCTTCAATAATTTCAATCTTGAAAACTTTTTAGCAAAGGCGACTGTCACATGCACAGTAAATGCGATAAGCAATTGAGATATTAACTTCTCTGACATGCTCGGCAATCTCTATAGCAGACTTTGATTTATTGATTGTCGATCAACAGTTCAACAGAAAGGAACCAAGTTGAATGGCCTCCAGGACATTAACATATAAGTTCGGTAAGGATGAAGATACCGATTTTAGTGACTATATTCAACAAAAATTATTTGTGATGAGTTTTATTCATTTAGTGTCCCTTACATAGTATCCAAGAGAGATATGTCATGAGTTTATATGGCTTTCATAAAGTATTTTAGTCTCTTCTTAATTCATAGCATTGTGGTACATGTATTGTAGCTAATAGGGTAAGCTCCTGTTATTAGACACTTCTATTTTTCTGAATATTTTTATATCTACCATTAGACATCTTGAAATATAATTTTGTTAAATCTAGATATATTGTTGCTTCTTTGTTACAAACTTCAAAAGTCCCTACCTACAAAGAGAAAATTGATCTACCCCGTCCCAAAACAGAACTCACTTTGATCTTGAACTGACGTTATGTTTTTGTTTGACAGAGCTTTGAAGGACAAAATTGAAGACTGTCAACTCGGAATAAGACTTTTAATTCAAGTATCAATTTTCAAGAGGATGCACTATTCAAGTTTTTGTGTATGACGAGGTGACCCACTTACCAACGAGCAAACTGTAAGAGCAACAAATTGTTGTGAGACACCAACCTAAATTCTTGGAAGCAACAAATCATGACAAATATGTATGAATGACCTTGTCGGGTATGACAAACATGTATTGGAGCCTATGGATGCATGACATCAGACTAGCCGAGTAACGCAAAATAGCAATAGCACTAATTATGACGTAGGTAGAGAAAAGTCGAAATGTCTAGATGTATACCATGGATATGTAATGTGTATTTTGCTTAAAATTTCTCTAAAAAATGTTTTAAAAGAGTTATAATAAGGTGTTCCTACTTTGGTGTCTATTTATCCATGCTGCGTGATTCAGAAAAGCATATACTCAGAACAACATGTAATAATTTTTCAAATAAACTAATATTTTTGAAGTAAATTTATCAATAAAAATGTAATGAATTTTAAAGTAGAACTAATATTTGTTCTATTCTTTGCGGAGTTTTTTTTTTCATAAAGTATCATCTATGATATTACAAATAAATATTCATAGGAGAAATATTAGTCAAAATCATATCATCAAGAACATGTATAGTTGAAGGCATATATGGTAGTACATATAAATCTAGCCGCGCAAATGCGCGGGTGACTCCGCTAGTTGATATGAAAGAAGGAAACATTAGATTTCAATTTCTGTTAAGGAAGGGCATGGAACACTTTCCAAGAAATAAAATTAAGTTACCATATGAATCTATTATGAGGGATACTTATGGATTGTATACCAAAGATGACAATACCTAGATCTAAGCAATATGCCTAGCTAGGGGCGTTAAACTATAGCGCTTGTTGGGAGGCGACCCAATTTTATTTTGTGTTTTTTGTTTGTGCTTCTGTTCTTGAATAAATACACAATATTACTTCTGTAATAATTGTGTTTTAGTATTTTAATTAGTGTTTGAGCCAAGTAAGACCTTTGGGATGATCTATGGTGATAGTTGATTTGATTTTGCTGAAAAACCGAAACTTTTGCGCTCAGTTCCGGAATTTTGAGAAATCATAGAAACATGATTTTAGCCTGAATTTTTTACACAAGATTGATATACAAATTGCCCATGTTGCCCTAATATTTCAGAATTTTTGGAGTTACAGAAGTATACAAAGTTTTCAGGTTACTACAGACTGTTCTGTTTTTGACAGATTTCTATTTGCATTGTGTTGTTTGCTTATTTTGATGAATCTATGGGTAGTATCGGGGGGTATGAACCATGGAGAAGTTAGAATACAGTAGATATGACACCAGAAAATTGGAATGAGTTTACAACAGTACCTAAAAGTGGTTATTTGCTTTGTTTCACTAACAGATCTCATGAGTTTTCTGTTGAGTTTTGTGTTGTGAAGTTTTCAAGTTTTGAGTAAAGTTTTGATGGACTACAGAATAAGGAGTGGCAAGATCCTAAGCTTGGGGATGCCCAAGGAACCCCAAGGTAATATTCAAGGACAACCAAGAATCTAAGCTTGGGGATGCCCCGGATGGCATCCCCTCTTTTGTCTTCAATCCATCGGTAAAATTACTTGAGGCTATATTTTTATTCACCACATGATCTGTGTTTTGCTTGGAGCGTCTTGTATTATACGAGTCTTTGCTTTTTAGTTTACCACAATCATCCTTTCTATACACAACTTTTGAGAGGGACACACATTAATCGTGAATTTATTAGAATACTCTATGTGCTTCACTTATATCTTTTGAGCTAGGCAGTTGCTCTAGTGCTTCACTTATATCTTTTGAGCTAGGCAGTTGCTCTAGTGCTTCACTTATATCTTTTTAGAGCAGGGCGGTGGTTTTATTTTGTAGAAATTGATGAACTCTCATGCTTCACTTATATTATTTTGAGAGTCCTATAAATAGTATGTCAATTTGCTTAGGTTATGAATTTAGTCCTAATATGATGGGTATTCAAGAGGGATATAATAAAAACTTTCATGAAGATCATTGAATATATGAGAAGTTTGATTCCTTGCATTTGTTTTGAGATATAAAGATGGTGATATTAGAGTCATGCTAGTGAGTAATTGTGGATTAGTAAGAATATTTGTGTTAAGGTTTGTGATTCCCGAAGCATGCACTATGGTCTCTCGTTATGTCATGAAGTTGGAGCATGATTTATTTTTTATTGTCATCCTTTGTGTGGAGGTCGGGAACGCGCGATGGTTAACTCCTACCAACCTCTCCCCTAGGAGCATGCGTATTAGTACTTTGTTTTGAGGGCTAATAAATTTTTGCAATAAGTATGTGAGTTCTTTATGACTAATGTTGAGTCCATGGATTATACACACACTCATCCTTCCACCTTTGCTAGCCACTCTAGTACTGCGCAATTTTCGTCGGTGCATTAAACCACCTTATACTTTCCTCAAAACAGCCACCATACCTACCTATTATGGAATTTCCATAGCCATTCCGAGGTATATTGCCATGCAACTTCCACCGTTCCGTTTATTATGACACATACCATCATTGTCATATTGTTTTGCATGATCATGTCGTTGGCATAGTATTTGTGGCCTGGCCACCATTCATATTTTTTATACATGTCACGCTAGATCATTGCACATCCCAGTACACTGCCGGAGGCATTCATATAGAGTCATATCTTCGTTCTATTATCGAGCTGTAATTCTTGAGTTGTAAGTAAATAAAAGTGTGATGATCATCATTATTAGAGCAATGTCCCATGTGAGGAAAGAATGATGGAGGCTATGATTCCCCCACAAGTCGGGATGAGAGTCCGGACTTAAAATAAAAAGAGGCCAAAGAGCCCAAATAAAATTAAAATAAAAAAAGAGGCCAAAGAGCCCAAAAGAAAAAAAGAGAAAAAAATAAAAAAAAGAGAGAAAAAGAGAGAAGGGACAATGTTACTATCCTTTTCCACACTTGTGCTTCAAAGTAGCACCATGTTCTTCATGATAGAGAGTCTCCTATGTTGTCACTTTCATGTATTACTAGTGGCAATTTTTCATTATAGAACTTGGCTTGTATATTCCGATGATGGGCTTCCTCAAATTGCCCTAGGTCTTCGTGAGCAAGCAAGTTGGATGCACACCCACTTAGTTTTCTTTTGGGCTTTCATACACATATAGCTCTAGTGCATCCGTTGCATGGAACTCCCTACTCACTTGCATCAATATCAATTGATGGGCATCTCCATAGCCTATTAATTTGCCTATTTGGTGTGAGAATTTCTTTCTCTTTTTTTGTCTACTACCACCTTCTATTCAACCCATAAGTGTTATATCCATGGCTCACACTCATGTATTGCGTGAAGGTTGAAAAAGCTTTAGAACACCAAAAGTATGAAACAATTGCTTGGCTAACATCGGGGTTGTGCATGATAAATACTTTGTGTGATGAAGATAGAGCATGACAAGACTATATGATTTTGTAGGGATAACTTTCTTTAGCCATGATATTTTAAAAAGCCATGATTACTTTATTAGTATGCTTGAAATATTATTGTTTTTATGTCAATATTAAACTTTTGTTTTGAATCTTATGGATCCGAATATTCATACCATAATAAGAAAGATTACTCGATAAACATGTTAGGTAGCATTCCACATCAAAAATTCTGTTTTTATCATTTACCTACTCGAGGATGAGCATGAATTAAGCTTGGGGATGCTTGATACGTCTCCAACGTATCTATAATTTTTGATTGTTCCATGCTATTATATTATCCATCTTGGGAGTTTTATATGCATTAATATGCTATTTTATATGATTTTTTGGGACTAACCTATTAACCTAGTGCCCAGTGCCAGTTGCTGTTTTTTCCTTGTCTTTGTCTTTTATAGAAAATCAATACCAAATGGAGTCCAAACGGAACGAATTTTTTGAGGATTTTTCTTGGACCAGAAGACAACCACGAAGCATCGGGAGGAGGCCAGAGGGGCCACAAGCCTTGGGGCGCACGCCAAGAGGGGCTCTCCCCCAAGGCTTGTGGGCCCCTCAGGACTCCCCCAACCCTAATCTCAGATCTATAAATACCCAAATATTCCCTGTACATCAGAAGGCACACCAAAAATACTTTTCCTCCGCCACAAGCTTCTGTTCTCGTGAGATCCCATCTTGAGGCCTTTTCTGGCACTCTGCCAGAGGGGGATTCAATCACGGAGGGCCTCTACACCAACCTTGATTCCCTTTCGATGATGCGTGAGTAGTTTACCACGGACCTAAGGGTCTACAGCTAGTAGCTAGATGGCTTCTTCTCTCTCTGTGATCTTCAATACAATGTTCTCCTCGATGTTCTTGGAGATATATTCGATGTAATCTTCTTTTGCGGTGCGTTTGTTGAGATCCGATGAATTGTGGGTTTATGATCAGATTATCTATGATTATTATTTGAGTCTTCTCTGAACTCTTTTATGCATGATTAAGATAGCTTTGTATTTCTCTCCGATCTATTGATTTTGTTTGGCCAACTAGATTGATCTATCTTGCAATGGGAGAGGTGCTTTGTTTTGGGTTCAATCTTGTGGTGTCCTCACCATCGGCGAAGCTACGTATTAGCTGTGGGGTCAACTAACCCCACAACTTTTCTAAAAATAAGCCTAAAAAAGCTGTTCAGTTATTGTTCATAATGAAGAAAAAATTCAAAAAATACCATTGACCCCATAGGTACTTTAGGCTGGCCTCGCCGCTGGTCCTCACCTAGTGACAGTAGGGGTAGCGAGGCACGTATTGTATTATTTCCATTAACGATAAAAAGATGGGTTTTTTACCATATTATTTGTATCTATCCCTCTACATCATGTCATCTTGCTTAAGGCATGTTACTCCGTTCTTGTTAACTTAATACACTAGATGCATGTTGGATAGTGGTCGATGTGTGGAGTAATTGTAGTAGATGCAGAATCGTTTAGATCTACTTGTCACGGATGTGATGCCTATATTCATGATCATTGCCTTAGATATCGTCATAACTATGCGTTTTTCTATCAATTGCTCAACAGTAATTTGTTCACCCACCGTATGCTTTCTTCAAGAGAGAAGCCTCTAGTGAAACCTATGGCCCTCGGGTCTATTTTTACCATATTGTTTTCAGATCTATAAAACCAAAAACCCAAAAATACCTTGCTGCAATTTATTTACTTTTACCTTGTTACTTTTCTTTTATACCTATCTCTACCAGATCTCACTTTTGCTAGTGACCGTGAAGGGATTGACAACGCCATTTTTGTGTTGTGTGATGCGTCTTCGTCGTATCTATAATTTTTGAGTGTTTCAGGCCAATATTCTACAACTTTCATATACTTTTGGCAACTTTTTATATTATTTTTGGGATTAACATATTGATCCAGTGCCCAGTGTCAGTTCCTGTTTGTTGCATGTTTTTTGTTTCATAGAATATCCACATCAAACAGAGTCCAAACGCGATAAAAACTTACGGAGATTTTTTTATGGAATATATGTGATTTTTGGGAAAAAGAATCAACGAGAGACGATGCCAGAGGGGGCCACAAGGAAGGGGGGCGCGCCCCAGGGGGTAGGGCGTGCCCTGGACCCTTGTGGGCACCCCATAAGGCGGTTGGTGCCCTTCTTTCGCCGCAAGAAATATAATATCCGGATAAAAATTGTCTTAAAATTTCAGCCCAATCGGAGTTACGGATCTCCGGAAATTTAAGAAACGGTGAAAGGCCAGAATCTGGGAGCGCAGAAAGAGAAGGAAACAGAGAGAGATCCAATCTCGGAGGGGCTCTCGCCCCTCCGCCGCCATGGAGGCGAAGGACTAGAGGGTAAACCCTCCTCCCATCTAGGGGGGAGGCCAAGGAAGAAGAAGAAGGATGGGGGCTCTCTCCCCCTCTCTCCCAGTGGCGCCGGAACGCCGCCGGGGCAATCATCGTGTGACGGCGATCTACACCAACACCTCCGTCATCTTCCCCAACATCTTCATCACCTTCCTCCATCTATATTCAGCCATCCACTCTCCAGCAACCCGCTGTACCCTCTACTTGAACATGGTACTTTATGCTTCATATTATTATCCAATGATGTGTTGCCATCCTATGATGTCTGAGTAGATTTTTGTTGTTCTATCGGTGATTGGTGAATTGCTATGATTGGTTTAATTTGCTTGTGGTTATGTTGCTGTCCTTTGGTGCCCATCATATGAGCGTGCGCGTGGATCACACCATAGGGTTAGTTGTATGTTGATAGGACTATGTATTGGAGGGCAAGGGTGATAGCAGCTTCAGCCTAGCATAGAAATTGATGCATACGGGATTGAAGGGGGACCAATATATCTTAATGCTATGGTTGGGTTTTACCTTAATGAACGTTAGTAGTTGCGGATGCTTGCTAATAGTTCTAATCATAAGTGCATATAATTTCAAGTATGGGATGACATGCTAGCAGTGGCCTCTCCCACATAAAACTTGCTATCGGTCTAGTAACGTAGTCAATTACTTAGGGACAATTTTGCAACTCCTACCACCACTTTTCCAAACTCGTTAAACTAACGTAATTATTTCTTTATCTAAACAGCCCCTAGTTTTTATTTACGTTCTCTTTATTATCTTGCAAACCTATCCTACAACACCTACAAAGTACTTCTAGTTTCATACTTGTTCTAGGTAAAGCGAACGTTAAGCGTGCATAGAGTTGTATCGGTGGCGATAGAACTTGAGGGAGTATTTGTTCTACCTTTAGCTCCTCGTTGGGTTCAACACTCTTACTTATCGAAAGAGGCTACAACTGATCCCCTATACTTGTGGGTTATCAAGACCTTTTTCTGGCGCCGTTGCCGGGGAGCAATAGCGTGGGGTGAATATTCTCGTGTGTGCTTGTTTGCTTTATCACTAAGTAGTTTTTATTTGTTGTTCTAAGTTGTTCTCTATCTTTAGTTATGGATATGGAACACGAAATACCAAAAAAATTAGGTGTACTTGCTACTCATGGAGATGGGGAACCTCCTAAAACCCTCGATGCTCGTTATGGGAAAAATATTGAACACTACTTTGATAATCCTGAGAAAACCCCATTCAACTTGATAATGGGAGACATGTTGGATCAACGTGAATACTTTAGGGATTATCACTTGATACAAAAAGGGAAACTGTTATGGGATCAAATTGATATGTGCATTGGTATGCTTGGAATTTATGCCAAAGATATGATTTTACTTGTTGCTCTAGGATGAAGGCTCCACACCTTCCCTTTTCATGTAAATTTAATGATAATGAAACATTGGCTTCTTATGCTAATGGTATATATGATTACTATGATGTGGAACGAATAGAAGAATTCATTGCTTTTAAGGGTGCTTATGAAATTGAATCTTTGTTTGAAAAGTATGAAGCTTTTGATGATGATGTTTATAGGCCTGAAAATTTTGCTATACTTAAACATTGCTATGAGAATTATGAATACAATGCCAATATTGATGCATTTATTAAGAAAGTCTCCGCTGTCCAAGAAGAGACTAATATTTTGCAGTAATCTATGGAAGAAGAAATTGATGACACTGTGAGCTCATTAGATGAAAAAGATGACGAGGAGAGCGAAGAACAAAAGGAGGAAGAGCGGATTAGCTACCCATGCCCCCCTTCTAATGAGAGTAACTCTTCAACCCATAGATTGTTTAATTTCCCTTCATGCTTACCGAAGGATGATTGCTATGATCCCTTGGATTCGTTTGAAATATCCCTTTTTGATGAACTTGATGCTTGCTATGCTTGTTGCCATGATGCCAATATGAATGATGCTTATGGAGATGAACTTGCTATAGTTCCTTATGTTATGAAAGAAATTGTTGCTATTGCACCCACACATGATAGTCCTATATTATCTTTTTGAATTCTTCCAACTACACTATACCGGAGAAGTTTGCGCTTATTAAGGATTATATTGATGGGTTGCGTTTTACCATTACACATGATGATTTTGATGAATATAATATGCATGTGCTTGCTTCTCCTACTTGCAATTATTATGAGAGAGGAACTACATCTCCACCTCTCTATGTTTCTAATACGATAAAATTGCAAGAAAATCCTTACGCTATGTATTGGCCTTTACTTGATGTGCATGAATTGTTCTTTTATGACATGCCAATGCATAGGAAGAGAGTTAGACTTATTTTTTGCATGATATATGTTACTTCGTGCTCAATACTAAATTAAAAATCATTGTTAATTAAAATTGGCTTTGATATACCTTGGGATCCGAGTGGATCCATTACTTGAGCACTCTATGCCTAGCTTAATGGCTTTAAAGAAAGCGCTACCAGGGAGACAACCTGAAAGTTTTAGAGAGTCATTTATTTCTGTTGTGTGCTTTTATAAAGTTTTAAAACAAAAAATATTGAGGGGAACCTAAAAACTTTTCAAAAAGAAAAGCGAAAGTGAGAGAGATGAGCATTGTTAAAGTGGGAGCTAGCCTTGAACTTTGTTCATGCCCATGAAAACTTTGTGAACCTTGATTACAGAAACTTTTCAACAAAAATAATTATCCCCTTGTATAAATCCATTGTATTATAAAAATAATGTGCCAAGATTTTCCTTTAGGATGATTAGATTTCTTGTTTGGTGTGTGCAGCGCAAAAACAGAAACTTTTGCTGTAGTGCATGAATTTACATTTTTTTTTACTAGAATGTGTAAAAATTCTGAAATTTTACACAGTACTGCTATACAAATTTTTTATTTTTTCCTAATTTTTCAGAATTTGTGGAGTTACAGAAATATAGTGAATATTAAGATTATTATAGACTGTTCTGTTTTTGACAGATTCTGTTTTTTATGCATTGTTTTGCTTGTTTTGATGGAACTATGGATTGTATCGTTGGTATAAGACATGGAGAAGTTAGAATACAGTAGGTTTAATGCAAAAATAAAATATGAATGGGTGTTCAACAGTACTTAAAGTGGTGATTTGCTTTATTATACTAACGGATCTCATGAGGGTTTTGTTAAGTTTTGTGTTGAAGTTTTCAAGTTTTGGGTGAGGTCATGATGGATGAATGAATAAGGAGTGGCAAGAGCTTAAGATTGGGGATGCCCGGGGCACTCCAAGGTAATATTCAAGGACTCCCAAGCAACTAAGCTTGGGGATGCCCCGGAAGGCATCCCCTCTTTCTTCTAACGATCATCGGTAATTTTACTTGGAGCTATATTTTTATTCGTCACATGATATGCGTAAATCTTGGAGCGCCGTGTGCCTTTTATTTTTCTTTTAATAAATGCACCATGCTGGTATGAGATAGTCCTAGGTTGATTTATAGAATGCTCTTTGCACTTCACTTAAATCTTTTGAGTATGGCTTTATAGAATGCTTCATGTGCTTCACTTATATCATTTGAAGTTTGGATTGCCTGTTTCTCTACACATAAAAAACTGCCATTTGTAGAATGCTCTTTTGCTTCACTTATATTTGTTAGAGTGTGGGCATATCTTTTGTAGAAAGAATTAAACTCTCATGCTTCGCTTATATCTATTTAGAAAGTTGATAGGAATTGGTCATTCACATGGTTAGTCATAAAATCCTACATAAAACTTGTAGATCACTGAATATGATATGTTTGATTCCTTGCAATAGTTTTGCGATATAAAGATGGTGATATTAGAGTCATGCTAGTGAGTAATTATGGACTTGTAGAAATACTTGTGTTAAGGATTCTTGAAGCATGCACGTATGGTGAACCGTTATGTGATGAAGTCGGAGCATGATTTATTTTTTGATTGTCTTCCTTATGAGTGGCAGTCGGGGACGAGCGATGGTCTTTTCCTACCAATCTATGCCCCTAGGAGCATGCGTGTAGTACTTTGTTTCAATAGCTAATAGATTTTTGCAATAAGTGTGTGAGTTCTATATGACTAATGTTGAGTCCATGGATTATAAGCACTCTCACCCTTCCACCATTGCTAGCCTCTCTTGTACCACGCATCTTTTGCCGGTGCAATAAACCCACCATATACCCTCCTCAAAACAGCCACCATACCTACCTATCATCACATTTCCATAGCCATTCCGAGATATATTGCCATGCAACCTCCATCATCATCATATACATGACTTCAGCGTTCATTGTCATATTGCTTTGCATGATCGTAAGATAGCTAGCATGATATTTCCATGGCTTGTCCGTTTATTGATATCTTTGCTATGCTAGATCATTGCACATCTAGGTACACTGCCAGAGGCATTCATATAGAGTCATATTTTGTTCCAAGTTGTAATATCGAGTTGTAAGTAAATAAAAGTGTGATGATCATCATTATTAGAGCATTGCCCTAGTGAGGAAAGGATGATGGAGACTATGATTCCGCCACAAGTTGGGATGAGACTCCGGACGAAAAAAAAGAGGCCACAAAAAAAAGAGAAAACAAAAAAAGAGAGAAGGGGCAATGCTACCATCCTTTTACCACACTTGTGCTTCAAAGTAGCACCATGTTCTTCATATAGAGAGTCTCTTGAGTTATCACTTTCATATACTAGTGGGAATTTTCACTATAGAACTTGGCTTGTATATTCCGATGATGGGCTTCCTCAAATGCCCGAGATCTTCATGAGCAAGCAAGTTGGATGCACACCCACTTAGTTTTCAGTTTGAGCTTTCATACACTTATAGCTCTAGTGCATCCGTTGCATGGCTATCCCTACTCACTTGCATCGATATCGATTGATGGGCATTTCCATAGCCCATTAATTTGCCTAGTTGATGTGAGACTTTCTCCTTTTTGTCTTCTCCTCACAACCACCTTCTATTCCACTAACAGTGCTATATCCATGGCTCACGCTCATGTATTGCGTGGAAGTTGAAAAAGCTTGAGAACATTAAAAGTATGAAACAATTGCTTGGCTTGTCATCGGGGTTGTGCATGATGAAATACATTGTGTGGTGAAGATGGAGCATAGCCAGACTATATGATTTTGTAGGGATAACTTTCTTTGGCCATGTTATTTTCAAAAGACATGATTGCTTTATTAGTATGCTTGAAGTATTATTGTCTTAATGTCAAATGATAGACTATTGCCTTGAATCACTCGTGTCTTAATATCCATGTCATGATTAGATTATGTGATCAAGATTATGCTAGGTAGCATTCCACATCAAAAATTATCTTTTTTATCATTTACCTACTCGAGGACGAGCAGGAATTAAGCATGGGGATGCTGATACGTCTCCGTCGTATCTATAATTTTTGACTGTTTCATGCCAATATTCTACAACTTTCATATACTTTTGGCAACTTTTTATATTATTTTTGGGGCTAACATATTGATCCAGTGCCACTGTCAGTTCCTATTTGTTGCATGTTTTTTGCTTCGTAGAATATCCATATCAAATGGAGTCCAAACGCGATAAAAATTTACGGAGATTTTTTTGGAATATATGTGATTTTTGGGAAAAAGAATCAACGCGAGACGATGCCCGAGGGGGCCACAAGGCAGGGGGGCACGCCCCAGGGGGTAGGGCGCGCCCTGGACCCTTGTGGCCACCCTAAGGTTGTTGGTGCCCTTCTTTGGCCGCAAGAAAGCTAATATCCGGATAAAATCGTGTTAAAATTTCAGCCCAATCGGAGTTACGGATCTCCGGGAATTTAAGAAACGGTGAAAGGCCAGAATCTGGGAGCGCAGAAACAGAATGAAACAGAGAGAGAGATCCAATCTCGGAGGGGCTCTCGCCCCTCCGCCGCCATGGAGGCCAAGGACCAGTGGGGAAACCCTCCTCCCATCTAGGGGGGAGGCCAAGGAAGAAGAAGAAGGAGGGGGGCTCTCTCCCAGTGGCGCTGGAACGCCGCCGGGGCAATCATCGTGTGACGGCGATCTACACCAACACCTCCATCATCTTCCCCAACATCTTCATCACCTTCCCCCATCTATATTCAGCGGTCTACTCTCCCGCAACCCGCTGTACCATCTACTTGAACATGGTGCTTTATGCTTCATATTATTATCCAATGATGTGTTGCCATCCTATGATGTCTGAGTAGATTTTTGTTGTCCTATCGGTGATTGGTGAATTGCTATGATTGGTTTAATTTTCTTGTGGTTATGTTGCTGTCCTTTGGTGCCCATCATATGAACGCGCGCGTGGATCACACCATAGGGTTAGTTGTATGTTGATAGGACTATGTATTGGAGGGCAAGGGTGATAGCAGCTTCAGCCTAGCATAGAAATTGATGCATACGGGATTGAAGGGGGACCAATATATCTTAATGCTATGGTTGGGTTTTACCTTAATGAAAGTTAGTAGTTGCGGATGCTTGCTAATAGTTCCAATCATAAGTGCATAGAATTCCAAGTAAGAGATGACATGCTAGCAGTGGCCTCTCCCACATAAAACTTGCTATCGGTCTAGTAACGTAGTCAATTGCTTAGGGACAATTTTGCAACTCCTACCACCACTTTTCAACACTCGTTAAACTAACGTAATTATTTCTTTATCTAAACAGGCCCTAATTTTTATTTACGTGCTCTTTATTATCTTACCTATCCTACAACACCTACAAAGTACTTCTAGTTTCATACTTGTTCTAGGTAAAGCGAACGTTAAGCATGCGTAGAGTTGTATCGGTGGTCGATAGAACTTGAGGGAATATTTGTTCTACCTTTAGCTCCTCGTTGGGTTCGACACTCTTACATATCGAAAGAGGCTACAACTGATCCCCTATACTTGTGGGTTATCATTGTGTGCAAGTATTTGTTAGTTTGTGCAGGTGCAACTATTGGGGACTTCCTTGTGCCTCCTACTGGATTGATACCTTGGTTCTTAACTGAGGGAAATACTTATCTCTACTTTGTTGCATCACCCTTTCCTCTTCAAGGGAAAAATCAACGCAAGCTCAAGAAGTAGCGAGAGTCTATCACACCCGATCATCATGAGGTGCTTCAAAATGACAAACTTTTGCAACGGTGCATACTTAGGGAGAACACATTTTTTCTTAAAATTAAGTGAAGGGATCATCTTATAATTCTACCATCGTCCTAAGCAAAATAAGATGCATAAAAAGGATAAACATCACATGCAATCAATATATGTGACATGATATGGCCATTATCATCTTCTGCTTTTGATCTCCATCTCCAAAGCACCAGCATGATCTCCATCGTCACCGGCATGACATCATGATCTCCATCATCGTATCATCATGTAGTTGTCTCCGCCAACCATTGATTCTACAACTATTGCTAACGCATAGCGATAAAGTAAAGCAATTACATGGCGTTAATGATTGACACGCAGGTCATAAAATAAATTAAAGACAACCCTATGGCTCCTGTCGGTTGCGGTACTCATCGACATGCAAGTCGTGAACCTATTACAAAACATGATCATCTCATACATCAACATATATCACGTCACATTTTGGCCATACCACATCACAACATGCCCTGCAAAAATAAGCTAGACGTCCTCTACTTTGTTATTGCAATTTTTATGTGGCTGCCACGGCAAACTATAGAACCGTTCTTATCTACGCAAAACCACAACGGTGATGTACAAGTTGCCTTTTAACCTTCTACAAGGACCGGCATTGTCAAATCAGATTCAACTTAAGTAGGAGAGACAGAGACCCACACCAGCCACTTTATGCAATACAAGTTACATGTTTGTTAGTGGTACCAGTCTCTTGTGCGAGGACAAGTAAGGTTGGTCCGGGCCGCTTCATCCCACAATACCGCCGAATCCAGAAATAACAAAGGAGGTAAGCAATCTGAACATCAATGCCCACAACCTCTTTGTGTTCTACTCGTGCATATACATATATGCATAGACCTAGCTCATGATGCCACTGATGGGGAACGAAGCATGGAAATCAAAAAAATTCCTATGAACACCTAAGATCTAATCTAGGAGATTCATGGCAAAGAGAGGGGAGTGTGTCTACATACCCTTGTAGACTGAAAGCAGAAACGTATATAACACGGTTGATGTAGTCGTACTCTTCGCGATCCAGTCACGATCCAACCGATCTAGTGCCGAATGGATGACACATCTGAGTTTAGCACACGTGCAGCTCGGTGACATCTTCTCCTCCTTGATCCAGCAAGCGTAGGGGAAGAAGTAGATGGGATCACAACCAGCACGACGATGTGGTCGTGATGGTGGTGGTGGTGCGCCGACAGGGCTTCGCAAAGCCGTGATGGGAGAATGTGGTGGGAGAGAGGGTTAGGAGTTGCGCGAGGTGGAGAGGTCTGGTTGCCCTCCCTCCCCTCCACTATATATAGGGGCAAGGAGGAGGGGCGCCAGCCTTGGCCCCTCCTCCAAGGGAGGGGGCGGCGGGCAGGGAGGAGAGTCCTCCCCCCACAAGGCAGGGTGAGGCCCCCCCTTCCCCACTAGGGTTTTCCCCCCTAGCCGCATGGGCATGAGAGGGCCTGTTGCGCCTGGCCCAACTAGGCCAGGGCGCCACCCCTCAGCCCATGCTGGCCTCCGGAAGTGGTGGGACCCACTGGTGGTCCCCCGGAACCCTTAGGTGACCCCCGGTACACTACCGGTGGACGCCTGAACTTTTCCGGAACCCGAATAAATGTTTTCCATATATAAATCTTTACCTCCGGACCATTCTGGGACTCGTCGTGACGTCCAGGATCTCATCCGGGACTCCGAACAACCTTCGGTCACCAATACAAATATACCAATACTACTCTAGCGTCATCGAACGTTAAGCGTGCGACCCTGCGGGTTCGAGAATCATGCAGACATGACCTAGACACTTCTTCGGTCAATAACCAATAGCGGAACCTGGATGCCCATATTGATTCCTACATATTCTACGAAGATCTTCATCGGTTGAACCACGATGTCAAGGATTTAGTTAATCCAGTATGGAATTCCCTTTGTCCGGCGATATGTTACTTGCCCGAGATTCGATCGTCGGTATCACCATACCCAGTTCAATCTCGTTACTTGCAAGTCTCTTTACTCATTCCATAATATAAGATCCTGACTAAACTCATTAGTCACATGAAGCTTCTTGTGATGTTGTATTACCAAGAGGGCCCCGAGAGATCTCTCCGTCACACGGAGCAACAAATCCCAGTCTCGATCCATGCAACCCAACAAACACCTTCGGAGATACCTGTAGAGCACATTTACGATCACCCAGTTACGAAGTGACGTTTGATAGCACACAAGGTATTCCTCCGGTATCCGGGAGGGGCATGATCTCATGGTTTGAAGAACTGATACTTGACATGAAGGAAGTTGTAGCAAATAACTAAGTGATACGATCTGATGCTAAGCTTACAATTGGGTCTGTCCATCACATCATTCTCCTAATGATGTGATCCCGTTATCAAATAACAACTCATATCTATGGTTAAGAAACCTTAATCATCTTTGATCAACGAGCTAGTCTGGTAGAGGACTACTAGGGACACGGTGTTGTTCATGTATTCACACATGTATATAAGTTTCCGGTCAATACAATTCTAGAATGAATAATAAACATTTATGATGAACAAGGAAATATGATAATAACCAATTTATTATTGCCTCTAGGGCATATCTCCGACAGATCTACCCTTTTGATACCTTACTGGTCCCGCCAAAATTTTGTACCGGTCCCACCATTACTTGTAATTTCCAATACTTTTAGTCTCGTAATTCCTCGTAACTCTTATTTTCCTAACGTCTGATTTGGGTTGATAGATGGCTCCTAAAATCACCAATCACCATAAAACTTGTAAAAAAGTAAACATAAAACAAAATAATGATTTATTTAGGACTAGTCTAAGAAATTTAAGGGCCCGGAGTGTGCTAAAACTAACCATTGTCATTTATTTATAATAAACTTTTTTATTGCTATATAATTTCTAAATTCAATGTACAAGTTTAAATATAATAGTATTCCATTACATTTAGGAAAACTAACAACATATTATTGTTGCTAACTATGAGGATACATTGTTACTTGTTATGGTTCTAGTTCTTAAAACATAAATTTAGTAATTTATATAGTATTTGTCAATAGTATTTGTTATTTTGTATTTTATGCATGTACTCTTCTAAACTTTTAATTCAATCGAGTATCCAAGATCCAAGAAAGGAAAAATTGCAAGCCTGCACAAAATTATCCGGTGCACTCAGATCAAAATCACAGTGTATATGTATGTGTCATATTACTTTTGAGTATTATATATAAGTATTTTGTCTAAGAGCTCTAAAGATTGTTATATAACATATATCTAGACATGGATTTCTTGAATGTATGATTGTCTACTGATACCCCGTTTTGCATCGCAATATTAGCAGAAAAAATGTCAACTTGTTTTATTATTGGAGCATATTTTATCAAAAAAAAATCTAGAATCATGCAAATCTGGTTATGAATGTACATTTGATGTCACACACACTATAACTTTATTAAATCATTATTTTTGTTTTTACTAATAAGACATGTGGCACACGACAAAACAACAGAAATAGTGGTCACAACTCACGTGTAAAAACTTATATGCTAACCGCCATTTCAATCAGGTGATAAAAATCTGGAGCAGAATCGACAAGAGTTGGTGGTCAATCGAGGAGGAGAGCTTCCATAGCAACTTGTAAAGAAAAGAGGTCCACAATCGCCACATCGAGCCTCGGTCTCAACCCGAGTTGACGCAAGCTATATGTCGTCAAACAACATATAGTAACATACCTTCCCAATGCAGCAAAGGAGCAGAGAGAGGACGGCATGATCAGTCCCAGAGGATTTTCCGATAGACATACTTAGCTAAGGCTGCCATATAATTCTATATTCGCAAAAATAGTACAACTGATGTTTCAAATGAAACCCGGTTACGCGCCGTTTGATGGGCCCCACGGCCATGACACATGCGCTGCTGGTGATCGGGTGCTGACGTGTGTGATGTCCAACCCATAGCGCAGGCGTGTTATGGTTAAGACTAACGGTTGTCAAACCTTTGTGCTTTTGGCAATTATCAATATATTAAGATCAAGTTGATATCAAATATTACTTGACTTCTGTGTCAATTCAATTTCAAGAATAAATCAAGACATCAAGAACGCATACGACCAAATTAATGTAACGAAAAGCAAGTACATAATCCCAGATGCTGTCATGCTTGAGTGATCAACAGCGTGATTCAATGCAACAAAACCCCAACATAAACCACCTTCATTGTCAAAGCCAAACCAAGAGAAAGGTACTCCATCAGACATGTCTCCAAAAGTAGGAAGACACGGACGGGCGGGCGGCCGTCCCCTTGACCCAATCACCAAACCTAATCGCTAGATGCAACCGAATTGTTGATGAACAAAAAGGCGAAGGTTTCATGTCATAGTGAGAACCAGAACTAATGTGCGTCTCTCCGTGCATGCACGAATCGCCCTAAGCCGCAACACGCGGGAGGTCGTCTTGCCATCTCCCCTCGACGTTCCCGCTGATACACGCGGTGAAGACTAGGGTGCAGCAGCACAAGGTTCCGAAGACGAGACCCAGGACCGCCACGATGAGCCCGGCAGCGGCCAGGACCCGGTTACGCATCGTTCGTTCAGCCGTGACACATTTTTTCGAGAACACGCAGGAGATCTGCGTGCCCATATGTTAAGATAGAAAGCGAGACACAACTACGAGAGTTGAGGGTCAGCGCCACAAGCCGGCAGCCAGACCCTCGAAGCCACCTATGGTAGGAGCTATGGCGGAATAAATTCTTTTAGACTACGATTCCCCACCTTCCGCCATTCCTGGCACGTGTTATGAATGATTTCGCCTACGTTGTGTGGCAGTAGGGCTTTGTTTTTTAAGACGCGGCAATTCTGTTGGAGCCAAATGCATCGCAGAGTGCAGAGAAAAACAGAGTTGAGGCCTTTTCTGCAGTTGGGCTGGATGGAGGGTTGGATCCCAAGCCACCAAGGTAGGAGTTCCCTGGTGCTGGATGGCGCATGATTGAGTAGGCCAACCCAATGATGTATGATAGACCAAACCTCGCACGTTAAGCGCAGCGCAGCAGGAGGTGTTCGACCGTCTCTTGTTCCTGGCATCAGAGAGGGCAAGTGGCTAGGTGAGGAAGGCCCGGTTGCGATGATCTAAACGCTTTTATATTTTTTTACGGAGGGAGTACCAGCCACGCGAAGTATTTGAACTTCATTGGCGCCCATGGTTGCCAAATGAGGGTCTCCCAACCGCAACGCTTGCGGGCCGCGAAGGCAGTAGCGTAGGCTGACTTGGCGTAGTGATTGCCCGAAGGAGTCCACTTCCAAATCCAGCGATCATGGTGAGAGGTGAGGCGCTGATTGGAGAGTCTGGCCCATAGATCAAAGAATTGGCAGATTGTGTTGACGGACAATCTTCCCCGCAGGTCACGGACCCAGTGCACGTCAGGAAGGCCCTCCTGCACCGTGCGGGTGGCCAGGGCACTCGGCTTGACTAGCGGCACCAGGTCTGGCACGATTTGGGGTATGCTGTAGCCCTCAATCCAATGATCTTGCCACAATGGCGCCGGTACCAATGTAATCTCGTGATGCATCGCGCATATGTGTTGCTATTAAAAACTAACGGTTGTCAAGCTCTATGCCTTTGGCAGCTATCAATATATAACATCAAGTTGACGTCAACAAATAGAGTCGACCTCTGTATCAACAGGATTTAAATCACACGACGCGGTGCAGCAGCAGGTTCCGCAGATGAAACACAGGACGGCCACGACGAGGCCGGCGGCGGCCAGGACCCGGACGACGACCGCCGTGTGCGCGTGGAAGGTGTAGGGGTAGAGGACCTCGAACAGGCCGGTGGAGGAGGCAAGGAGCATGAACCCCATGATGGCGAGGCACCACGCCCGGCCGAACTTGTTGCTATGCACGTCTGGCTCCGGCGTCTCGGCGACCATGTCTCCGCCGCCCGCGCCGGGGTTACGATTTGGGTTCTCGACGTCGGCGGCGTGCATCTTGACGGATATAGTATCTCCGATCGAATCGACGTACTACAAGGCCAAGGGCCGCGCGTTTTGTTCACACGTCTGACGTCTCGGTCTCATGTTCATGGCACGTTTTTTTCTCTTTCCTTTATTGTTTCTGATTCCGATGTTCATGTATAAGACACGGCCGTACGTGAAGCCTACCATATACGAAAGATTTCCTTCCGGAACAAACGATCACCACAGAGACTTCCTTTCAAGAAAAAGAATGACATTCAGAAATCATTTTTATTTTTGGAAGAAAAGAGCGTCCACAGGATGTATTGGTTATTATTTGTCAAAGGAAAACTTGTACGAAAGAGAGATGAACAACAATTCACCAAACTGCTGTTAAGCTAAACAGAAAATAACAGAGCAACGGAGCAACCCTAGCTAGGGTGCCAACTACACTGCATCAATCGCCGTTCGCCCGAGCAAATCTTGGCTGCCGTGATGTAATTGTAGCAGATAAAACGCCACCGAAGGCTTTCAAAATGCTGCAATATGAGCCAGTCGCTAGAGATTGGATGAAAACAATATTGAAATGCCTTTAAATTGCACTGGCAACTCCTGTGATGAGATGGGAGTACATCTAGTAACACAAGTACTAGTTTCTAGGGTTTCCTAGAGAGAATGCGGCTAGATTTTTCCCCTCTACCTGCTGGTGTCGGCCTCTGTGATGACAGAAGGATGGGGAAACCCTGAATCATAGAGATGAGAAGCAATTTAGCAATCTGCTGCTACCAAACAGAGATGAACAGCAATTCAGCAAACTGCGGCTACTACAAAACAGAAAAGAACAGAGCAACTGAGCTACCCTAGCTAGGGTGCCAACTTACCTGCATCAATCACGGTTCGCCGGAGCGGCTGCGTTGATCTGACCGTAGCAGATAGAAAGTTGTTGAACTCAGAATTTCTCCTGGTTTAGGAATATTTGACGAGGCTGAAAGGCCATGATGAGATGTCCAACAACACGTCGACCACAACAAGATGCAATACAAGGCTCCTCTCATGGTTGACAAAAGCGTTCTCAAGGCGAACGTGCTATACCAAATAAACAATCTATCTAGAAGCGGTAACTAACTTGTAGAGATTTAGGTGGTTTAAAAGTGGTGGTGAAGAGATTTAGGTGGTTTATGTGTGTGTGTGTGTGTGTGTGTGTGTGTGTGTGTGTGTGTGTGCGCGCGCGTGCGCGTGCGTGCGTGCATGCGTGTGTGTCTAATGCACTAGTTTCTATGTCAAATTTGGTTGCAAAGATTTTTACCAAATTTGAGTGAAAGCTTATACCCCGATCTTCACATCTAGAGGTTCCGTGAACTTTTTTATTCTTTAATACTTTGAATTACAATCGGATGGTTCGCTTCGATCAATCTCACAAAATATTATTTTGTTAGATATCACTTGTTTATTAGATGCGGATAAGGAAAATCGGAATCCAGAAATAATAATACGTGGTCACATCAAAATTCTCATTACACATGCATAGAACACATTTATATCAATTTTAAACATTCCATCAACAATGTAATACATAATAATTCAGATGAATAAAATACTAAACTTGTTTATGTATAATCTACAAATTATTTTGTCATATAATTATAATTTTATTGTTATTTTAATTATTAATTTACATAGATATTGCCATAAATACAATAGAGACGAGCCCCAAGACAAAATAAATATAAAAGAACAAAAATGCTATACCTACGTAGTGTTACGTAGCAAACTTATGTAAATCACCTTTTTTTTCTTAATCCCATTAATCTCCCCCTGATTTTTAGGGTGGGCCCCATGCCATCCAATCAAATAAGGCCACTTCATCATTTACGTAAATTTCGTAGCTACCATTTCGTAGGTGTAGCAAAGCTCATAAAAGAATATGATGACTAGTCCGAAATATTTAAGGGCCTAGATTATGCTAAATGTAACCATCGTCACTTATTGATGCTAAATTTTTATATTTTTGTATAAGTTATAAACTCAATATATTATTTTAATTATAATTTAATAATATTACACCTAGAAATATTGTCAACATATTTGTATACAGATGTAGCACTTATCACCTAGACAACAATTTTTGTCCATCTACACAATATTTGCAATATTTATAATTACTTCGTACTTTATGTGTTTGTGTCTTCTAAATGTTTCATTCAATCCTGTCAAGAAAAATTGTTTCATTCAATCGGGTAGACAAGGTCCAAGAAAGGAAAAATGGCAAACCTACACAGATTGATTTGGGGAACTCATATCAATTATAAATATCTTGGCTAAGAGCTCAAAAGCATGTTACCTAACATATATATAGACACAGTTTCTAGAATGTATGTTTGTCTATTGACACCGCGTTTTGCATCAGAATAGGAGCAGCAAATTTGTCAATTTTATTTCTAGTTTGGTTTATTTCGAGCATATTTTATCATTGTTTTTTGTAGAATCACACCAATCAAGTTTTTAATGTACACTTGCTGTCTTAGACATCCTACCTTTATTTAATTAATGTTCTGTACTAATATAAGGCATGTGACACACCACAAAGCAATGGAGATAATGGGTACGCCTCTTGCATAACAGCTCTGATTGCTAACCGCTGTTTCAATTGACTGATGAGCAAAAACAACTGGAGGTCAGTCAAGGAGGAGAGCTCTCATAGCAACTTATTAAGAGGTGCATAATCGCTGCATCGAGGCTCGGTCTCAACCGAGTCTACACCAACTATGTTGTCGAACAACATACGATAATCTGCCTTTTGAATGCAGCAAAGGAGCTGAGAGAGGATGTCATATTCACATCTAGTTTGTTTTTTGATAATCATACTTTAAGTTTGGCAAACAATTCTATATCGGAAATCCAATTGGGCTCCCAGGAGCACGTGCTCTTGCGCATGATTTTTTTTTTTTGAAATATAAAAAAAAATCCCAATTTTTTTATGTATTCATAATCACACCCAAATGCTACCTGCAAAGTTTTAGGCAAAAAGGTTAAAAATTTTGGCCTGTGCAAAAAAAATACAAATTGAACACCAAATGTTACCCCAATATGTCACCCCAAAATTGTTTTTTTCACCAACGAAACACTACTGCTCCGTTTAACATGAAAATTGTCAGGCATGCCTGCTACACTGATAAGAACATCCACAGAAAAATTCAGGATTTTTTTAAACATTTTACCACTTTTTTTAGGTATTGTTTATCCAAATGCTCCCGGTAGCCAAAACGTGTAATCATAGCACATATGTTTCAAATGACACTCGGCTACGCACCGTTTGGTCAGCCACACTACTGCAAAACGTGCACTGCTGGTGATCTAGTGCTGACATGTGTGATGTCCAACGGATCGCCCATGTGTGTTACGGTTAAAACTAACAGTTGTCAAACTTCTATGTACTGTACTAGGCAATTATCAATATATTAACATCAAGTTGATATAAAATATACTCGACCTATGTATCGACATAATTTTAAGAATAAATTAAGACATATTGAGGATACTTACAACTAAAATATTTTAAAATCGTAAAACAAGTACATCATCCCAGATGCCATGCTTGAGTGATCAATGCAACAAAACCCTCAACATAAACCACCTTCATCGGCAACACTCAAACCATGAGAAAGATACTCCATCAGCCATGTCTTCAAGACAGCCATTGCCTAGATACAATCACCGAGCGTAATAGCTACATCACCCCCTTAATTAGCTGCAACCAAATTGCACAAGAACAAAAATGCCAAAAATTCATGTCATGGTGAAAACCAGAAGCGCCCACAACACACATGATCAGACCTAAAACTTGTTTGCAGGCACGTTCGAGCCGTCCTACGCAGCAACTCGCAGATACACATGAGGGCGACGATGATGTAGCGGGTTTGGAAGATGAGGCCCATGATACCCACGAGGGGGCCAACCGCACACAGGACCCGGAGAGAGCAACTAATTAAGAGGTACCCCTTGCAGGAGCCCCGCAAGGGTCAATTTTGTGGGCGCGCTCTCAGCTGCCGCCACGTGTCACCTCTTGGACGCTCCCTTAGGATTTTTTTTATTTTTTATACGCTTTTTAGGTGGTTCTCTTTTCAGTTTTTTTGGTTTTCACCTGGTTTTGGAGAAAATAAAATGTGCGCGAAAAATACATTTTTCTCATACATGGAAGTCAGATTTTTTTTTTGCGAGAAGCAAAAATGCGTTTTTTTCCTTCCATGGATTTGCTTCCCTGATAGGCGCATCTCTTGGAAAAGGGAAAAAAACGTGTTTCTGGTTCTTTCACGAGAGGCACATATTTGCTTCTCGTGAAGGCACAGATTTGCTTTCGCGAGTTGTGCCTCTCGGAAAAGAAAAAAAATATTTTTTGGGCTTCCACGGTTATACCTGGCCATGGGCAACCCGGCCCGGACGGTCTGACCCGACCCGGCCCGAAAATCCCGGGCCGGGCTGAGCCGAGCGTGTCATCGGGCCGGGCTCGGGCCTGGAAATCGAGCCAGACATGCGGATCGGGCTGGGCTTGTGCAAAACAGGATTTTAGCCATAGCTGGGCTGGGCCAACCGGGCCGTGTCGGGCTTTTTCGGGCTCAGGCCAGGCACGGGCCTGATTTAGTAGGCCCGACGGTCGGGCCGAGCTAGGCTCGGGTCTGGGTTTTCAGCACCGGGCTTTTTTTAGCCCGGCCCGAAGACCAGCCCGGCCCAAGGTATGCCTAGGTATATCCACGGTAGAGACAGATTTGCTTTGGTGGTGGCAGAGATTTGCTTCCGCGAGAAGCATATCTATACCTCTCGGAAAGGAAAAGAAAACACGTTTGTTTGCTCGCTCGAGAAAACAGATTTGCTTCTGCAGGAGGCAAAGTGCCTTTCAAAAAAAAAGGAAAAAAACGTGTTTCCGGCTTGTTTTTTTTTCTTACAATTTATTTCTATTTTTTTAAGAAAAGGTCGTCGAAACCTATTAACATGTAGTCTAGTTTCAAAGATCTTGACATAAGATATCCAACAGTGAAGACAGCTTGGGATTTGGACGCACGATTTAAGAAATAAAATATTTTAAATAAACGAATCTACGAAAAACAAAAACTCACAGATTGCAACAACCGACGCACATACAGTTCTTACTTATCCACGCTTTAGTTTTGTGATACCGGGACGAGACGATGACCGTGGTGTGTGTTTGTGGAGGTTGCAGCGGCAGAAGAGCAGCACCATGTCGGCGGAGGCGGCACGAGCGTGCACTCCATGCAGGCGAGGCAGCAAGCCAGGCCTAACTGGCTTCGCACGTCTGGCTCCAGCGTCACGGCAAACAAGTCGCCGCCGCAGGCACCCGAGTTAGGATTAGGGTTCTCGACGTCGGCGGTCGAATCGATGTACTACAGAACGGAGATGAGCAGCAATTCAGCAAACTGCCACTACTGAAACAGAAAGGAACAGAGCAACTGAGCAACCCTAGCTAGGGTGCCGACTTCGCTGATGCGTCAATTGCCGTTCGCCGAAGCTCGTCTTTTTATTGTTTTGACCTTGAAAACAGCAAGAGAGGCTCCTACTGTTGAATTATATTAAGAACAATGGGATATTTACAATAGAAATGTTACTATTTACAATGATGGAGTCACTGCCTAGAGTGGAGGCCTCTAGTCAAAAGTATCAAAGAAAACAAAATAATTGATGTAACACTTAGACAGCTAGGGTATCACACAACACAAGTAAGTCAGAGAGTTGACCCTTAGCTTTAGAATTTGAAGATCCTCCTGGTTTTCCAAATGTTCCAAACAGCCAGGATTGAGATCTCTGAGATCTCCTTAAACACGTGAGGGGCAATCTGTCAATCTCTTGAGGCATTGTCAAACATGTCTTGCATTCCAAGGTTGTTGTTCCAAGAGATCTGAAGAATCTGCCTGCAATGCACACTGAATTGGCATTCAAAGAACAAATGCAAGGATGTTTCAAGAGCTTCAGTGGGGCAAAGGAGACATGAGTTGTGACGACCCCGGCTTAATCGTGCACTAATCATACACACAAATGCGCACGATCAAGCCTAAGGACTCACTTGAAGATATCACAACACAACTCTAAAACATAAATAAAGTCATACAAGCTTTATATTAAAAGCCAGGGTCTCGAGGGCTCGAATACATAGCTCGATGGCATACAAGCGTCAGCGGAAGCATTAGATACCTGGGTACAGATATATTACAGAAAAGAAGATAAGCCTTTAGAAGGCGGGGTAAAATAAAAGCTACGACCGAAAGGCGTAGGCCTCCTGCCCTGGACCCTCCGATCCTACTCCTGGTCGTCAGTCGGCTCCTCGTAGTAGTAGTACTCTCCGGGCTGGTAGTAGTACTGGTCGTCGACTGGGGCATCTGGCTCAGGGGCTCTGACGTCTGGTGGCATCAAATGGATATGGGGGAAAAAGAAAATAAAGCAAACGTGAGTACTCATCCGAAGTACTCAGCAAGCAAGGATCTACACTACATATGCAACATTTTTAAAAGGGGCTGTATATGTGGACTGGGCTGCAGAAATGCCAGAATAGAGGGGAAAAGCCTAGTCCTATCGAAGACTAGCATCTTCAACATCTTCAGCAGTCTTGCAGCATTAGAAGAGAACAGATCAACATAATGTGAAGTAGTAGTAGTATCATCAACCTCGACCTGAGATCCTTTCTTGACTCCCTACGAGAAAGCAATCCCAGAGCCGTACTATCCAGTTCTCATCTCAAGTTCTAGTTGTACCGATCGGGATACAACTCCGAGTGTCCGTTACCGTAGGACAGGCTATCGATAGATAAGTTCTTCCCTGCAGGGGTGCACCAAGTTACCCACCACGCTCGCTTAACTCCGGCCGGACATACTTTACTGGGTCATGCCCGCCCTCGGCCAAATAATACGCCGCAACCCGACCGAATACTTAACAGAGAGATCAGCACGCCGGACTAAACCTATTCCCCCAGGGGTCTTGGGCCATCGCCCCGGACGCTCCTGCACGTTGCGTACGCGGCTGAAAGCAGACCTAGCAACCCCTTATACAACTGCAGTTGCTTTACCAATCCAATTCAGCGCGCGCCGCTCAGTCACTGACGTCTATTAAGCTCCGGCTAAAGTATACGACGCAGAACGCCCATACTATGCCCACGTGCTGGTTAGTGCTATCGGGCCAGAGGCCTCTCGGATCAAATATCCAAACCGTTAAGTGGTTTAGGAGCGCGCGGAAACGAGCAGAGACTCACGATCGATGTGACCCCGTCGCCCCGTCTCGAGGACTTGCGGCAAGGGCTAAGATTGCCCGACCACGCCTCGTGTTATCTCGCGGGCACCATCCAGGTCAACCCGACTCCACATCACTTCGCATTAAGCTTGCGCGGTACCCCTCAGGGCCGACCCGTCTTTAGTAACATGGTTCAGTGCAAAACATCATAACAACAGTATCCGTGTGTCTGACACCAAGGGAACCCTGAGGAATCACCCTCGATGGAATTCCCACTGATGTTACCGTCAAGGTGAACGCAGGAGGAATCACCCTCGAGGTCCACACTTGAAGTGTTGTGCGACGATGTCGTTATCGGGGGTGGTGTAGGAGGAATCACCCTCGCTTACCACGACCGAGTAACTAACCTACAAGGCTAACATCAGAAGTGCTGACGAGGTATCACCCTCGGCACTCGACGGTAACCCAGTAGTGTCGGCAACTAAGGGGGAAGTGATGTGCGGTGCCAGGGTCTGGTCTTCAATCCCATTGATCGGGTCTTCTGATATCCAGCGGGGCAGTCGGGATCAAGTGGGGGTCTCTGTCGGGTCTCTACCCAGCATATTCTAAACAGTCTAGGATAACCAGCAAGGTAGCAAGGCAGGTTACAATAAACAGGCTATGCAGCAGATATAGGAAAACAGTAGCAGTAGCAGTTCTAATGCAAGCATAAGAGAGAAGAGAATAGGCGATATAGGCATGCTCAAAATGGGGGTGCTTGCCTGTTTGCTCTGGGGCAAGGGCAAGGTCGTCGGTGATGTCATCGGGGACGTAGCCGTACTCCGGAGCTGCGTCTGCCTCGGGAGCTACGTCAACGTCGGGGTTTACCGAGAGAGAAGAGGGGGAAGAAACAGGTAAACAAAATGCAAACAGATGCCGGTGTGTGTGCACTATTCATCTGCCGGAATCGGGCCCGGGGTTACGAGTTCTCCCACGTAGGAGGTTCCGGCAAGGAAACAGATGGCACGATCAAACTCATCTCGTCGTTCCGAGCAACTTTCATGTTTTAACTTTTTCGATCTGAGCTACGGTTTAAAAGATATGAATTTTTAAAGATTATTTGAATTTTTGGAATTAATTTTATTTACAGAAAATGAATTATGACGTCAGCATGATATCACTGTGATGTCAGCGGTCAACAGGCGCCGACCAGAGTCAATCCTGACATGTGGGGTCTAGTGGGACCCACATGTCAGTCTCTGTTTAGACTAACAGTGGATTAGTTTAATTAGCAGGGTTAATTAGGGAGTGGGCCCCATCTGTCAGTGAGACATTAGTATATCTAATTTGATTTTATTTAATTAAACGTTATTAGATTAATTAGTCGAGGTGGACCCACATGTCAGTGGCTGGGCTGCCCAGTCAGCGCAGTTGACTGGGTCAACCCAGTCTTCTGGGGCCCCCAGGGCCCACGGTCAGCGACCCAGGCTGGGCCCCACCGAGCCACCTCAGCAGCCGGCGCTGGAGTTGCTCCGGCGACCAAAACGACGGCGGCACGTCGCCGGAGTTCGTCGAGATCGCTCTTTGGGGCTCCGTTTCACGTGCGGCTTGCCGCGTTCGAAAGCTGGATGAGCGCCGCGTCTAGTGGAGCGGTCGGTTGGGCTCAGAGGTGGACGGAACTGCGCCGGCGACGAGTGACAGCGGCGGTGGAGTTCGGGACCTCGCAGATCGGGCGAAAAACAGCGCAAGAGCTTGAGTTGATCATCTAAGCAGCAGCAGTAGCACTCCAGGAGCTCACCAGAGCCACTGGCTCGAGCCATAGGGGCTCGGGAGCGCGCTGATGGCTGCGGCGGTGGCGGCCAGAGCATGGCAATGTCGGTAGCTCGCCGGAGGCGTCCTAGCACGTGGAGAAGGAAGCAGGGGAAGGGGCGGAGCTCACCTAGCGGCTATGTAAAGCCTCTGTTCGCTTAGTAGCAGCAGGGGCTCGAGGTCGACAGGAATCGCCGGCAATCGAAGCGGAAGGAGACGGCTGGCTCCGCTCGTTGTGGACCTCTCCGGCTCCAACGAGGAGCACCAGGCGACGCGACTCTTCACGGCGGAGCGCTACGGCACGACGGCTTGGCTCGGAGTCGTCGGGCACCGCGAGGACGACGACGTGCGGCGGCGAACGCGTTCGGCCGACGGATCTGGGAGGAGAAAAGAGAAGGAGAGGAGCAGGCCAGGCGAGGCGAGAGTGACCGAGCGGGTCCAGGGGAGAGGGAACGGCTCTCCCTTATCCTCTCCGCGCTCCTGTTTCGTCGGTGGGCGTCGGCGTGTCGCCGCGCCGACGGCACGCGCGGGCTCGGCCAGCGCGAGGACGATAGCGCGAGGGAGAGAGGTGAGGTGGGCCTGCTGGGCCGGGGTTTGGGGCACTGTGCACTAAGGCCCAGTGCACAGTGCCTTGTTTTTATTTTTCTGTTTCTCTTTCTCTTTTTCTTTTATTCTTTTCTGTTTTGATTTAGTTAGGGCACTTTTGCATTTTTGTAAAGTATGAGAGTTGTCCCCAATATTACAATGCAATATTCCCTTCCACCAAAAATTGGTTTGGACAGATTTGGAATTCATTTTAAATTGAAATGATTTTAAAGGGATTTAATATTGCTGTTTTGGTGCTGTTTCATCTTGTTTGGGTCATTTTTCTAACTCCAACTTTATTTATGATGGTTTTACAAATGTTCCTGGATTATTTGCCATTTAATGAAAATTTTCCGAACAGTGTTTGATCAACTTCATATTTCACTTTTGAATTTGAGTTGATTTTCAGAATTGAATTTGAATTGCTTTGATTAACCACTATGTTTAAGCACTGCAAATGAAATGACTTGGCATTATTAGCAGCTGATCACAGTGGCAATTACATAGGGGTGTTACAAGTTCTCCTCCTCTAAAAGAAATTCTCGTCCCGAGAATTTAGGAGGTAGAAGGAAAGAGTCCGGGATATTCTTCCCGAAGATGATCCTCGCGTTCCCAAGTGGCTTCATCTTCAGTGTGATTCGACCACTGCACTTTCAAGAACTTTGTCGTCTTCTGACGAGTTCGACGTTCAGCTTCATCAAGGATGCGGATCGGATGCTCCTTATAGGAAAGATCATCTTGCAATTCAAGCATCTCGTGATCCACTGCGCGATGCGGAGATTCCTTGAAGCATTTACGAAGTTGCGACACGTGGAAGACATCATGGATATGAGAGAATTGCGGTGGCAACTCCAATTTATAAGCCACCTGTCCACGTCTGGCAACAATGTGAAAGGGACCAATATAGCGAGGAGCTAGCTTGCCCTTGATTCCGAATCGACGGGTGCCCTTCATAGGAGTGACACGAAGATAAGCTTGATCACCAGGTTGATAGATCACACCCCATCGCTTGCGGTCATAATTGCTCTTCTGGCGGTCTTGAGCTGCTTTGAGATTCTCCCGGACAATTCGGACTTGTTCTTCGGCATGTTGAATAATGTTCGGTCCAACAAGAGGTCGTTCCCCAGTTTCTAACCAATTCAGAGGGGTTCGACATTTACGACCATAAAGAACCTCGAAGGGGGTCATTTTCAAGCTAGCTTGGTAGCTGTTGTTATAAGAGAACTCGGCATACGGGAGAGATTCCTCCCATTTCTTACCGAAGGATATAACACAAGCTCGAAGCATGTCTTCAAGCACTTGGTTAACTCGTTCAACTTGGCCTTGGGATTGGGGATGATAAGCTGAACTCCAGGTAATATGAGTTCCCATTGCTTTCTGGAAACTTTCCCAGAAGTAGCCAGTGAAGATGCTGCCACGGTCTGAACTGATCTCTTTCGGAATACCGTGGAGTGAAACGATTCTGGAGATATATAGCTCTGCTAATTGACTAGCAGTAATAGTCTCCTTGACAGGAAGAAAATGTGCAACTTTGGAGAGTTGGTCAACGACGATAAGAATAGTATCGTGACCCTTCTGAGACTTGGGAAGACCAGTAATGAAATCCATCTGCACTTTATCCCACTTCCACAGAGGAATAGGAAGGGGTTGCAGAATTCCAGCAGGTTTCTGATGTTCTGCCTTCACGCGACGGCAAACGTCACATTCAACAACATAACGAGCAATATCTTGCTTCATTCTAGACCAACAGTACCTTTGACGAAGATCACGATACATCTTGGTACTACCCGGATGAATAGACAGTGGGGTATCATGGGCCTCCTTCATGACTTTGTCAGTCATCAGTTCGAAGCGAGGTACTACAATGCGGTCTCTGAAATACAAGGTTCCGTCTTCAGCAATTGAGAAATCCCTGTATTTTTCAAGGTGAAGCTCTCTCTTCATCAGGCCAATTTCACCGTCTTTAGCTTGCGCAATCTTGACAGCTTTCTCAAGATCTGGTTGTATCACAAGGTTATTAAGAGAACCTTGTGGAATGATACAGAGGTTCAGCTTGCGCAATTCTTCATACAACTGGGGTTGAGCTTGCTTAACCATGAGGTTGTTGCAATAAGACTTGCGGCTCAAGGCATCAGCCATCACATTAGCTTTGCCAGGAGTATAAGAAATACCACAGTCATAGTCCGTGATTGTTTCCAACCATCGCTGCTGACGAAGATTAAGTTCTGGTTGAGTGAATAAATATTTCAAGCTCTGATGATCAGTGTAAATCTCACACCGATTACCAAGGAGGTAATGACGCCATTGCTTTAAAGCATAAATCACAGCAGCAAGTTCAAGATCATGCACTGGGTAATTCTCTTCATGTGGACGCAGTTGTCGCGAAGCATAAGCAATTACTCTTCGCTCTTGCATTAGGACACAGCCTAATCCTTGACGTGAGGCGTCGCAGAAGATAACAAAATCTTTGCGGGAATCTGGGGGAGCAAGCACTGGAGCAGAAGTCAGCTTGTCCTTAAGAGTCTGGAAGCTTTCCTGACATTTGTCTGTCCACTCAAATTTAACGCCTTTGTGAAGCAGATTAGTCAGGGGCTTGGCAATCTTGGAGAAATTCTCGATGAATCGGCGACAATAACTTGCAAGCCCGAGAAAACTTCTGACTTGCTTGACATTCTTTGGAGGGGTCCAGTCAAGAATAGCTTGAACACGTTCTGGGTTAACTGCGATACAATCCTTGGAAATGACATGTCCAAGGTAGGTTACCTCAGAAAGCCAGAATTCGCACTTAGAGTACTTGGCATACAACTTGTGCTCTCGAAGTCTCTCCAGAACAAGACGAAGATGCTCAGCATGTTCTTCTTTATTCTTGGAATACACCAGAATATCATCTAGATATACCACGACGAACTTGTCGAGGTAATCCATGAATATATAATTCATTAAGCGAGAGAACGTAGCTGGAGCATTTGTCAAGCCAAACGACATGACGGTGTACTCGTATGAGCCATACCGAGTAACGAATGCGGTCTTCGGAATATCCTCTTCGCGGACACGGATCTGGTAATAACCCAACCTCAAGTCGAGTTTAGAAAACACCGAAGATCAATCAACTTGCTGGATCCTACTCTCCGTGTGCACTCTGATGCAAAACCCGGTCTCGAACTGTAAGAAGTGGTCCACGTGTAGGCGTGTGACCTCCCACGGCAGGCCAATCAATACCTGGCGGCATCTCGGTCCTGCGTGGGTAAAGAATATACTCCGGATGTATCCCTGCACGAACAGCTGGTAGCAACTGTGTCATCGCCTCGTAGTAGCGTGCTCGAGTGGCAAACAACTCGACGGCAAGAGCCCGAACAGTGCGATCCAGAGCCTGAGTGCACTGAATCAGAATCTGCGGGTCGTAGCGTCGAGACTCATACGGGGCACAGATAGCTGTGTAGTATCCAGTAGCATCTCCAACGGGTGCATACGGAATGTAGCGAAACACAGAATCATCCAAGCTAGCATCGTGCTCTCCTCAGAGACGTGTGACAGCAGAGTAGGCGGCATCATGGACTGCCATCACAATCGTCACGCCGATACCGTGGAAAAGGTGTAGCTCAGTGTCTGAGTCATTCTGCTGATCATAGATACGAACGTCAGCATAGTACTACTCCTGGTTGAACTCGCGGTAAACCTCGTAGACCATGTACTCGGGATACCAGCGGTAACCCAGTCTGGTCAAGAGAGTGATTAGAACAGCTGGAAACCCAGGGGCATCACGAGCCCAAGTGCGAAGCACAAGCTGGGTCGTAGGCCGCGGTGGAAACAGATGATCCATCTGAAATAGAGAAGTTCAGGGTTGTCATAAGACATTGTGAAATATGACCGATCTCAAAAGGAAAGGTTAAACAAAACAATGGAAAGGAAAATGATTATCAGACTAATCAGATCAACGACAGGAAAATCGCACAGATATCCAGCTCTCCGGGAGGATAGGAATTACGAGATCCTAAGTGTCGGTGTTAGTAAAAAAAAATTATCCCGAATAGGAGAGACATCAGAGTTCCCAGAGTAAAGATCGAGGAGTAAAAGATCCTAGTACCACCCAGTTGGCGACGTGGGGCCATAAGCCACACAGCCAAGTTAGTAAAACAGTTTTCGATCACTAGACTTAACTTCGGCCAAGGAATTGGGAAGGGGGATACCTAGAGGCAGTCGGCTCTGATACCAACCTGTGACGACCCCGGCTTAATCATGCACTAATCATACACGCAAATGTGCACGATCAAGCCTAAGGACTCACTTGAAGATATCACAACACATCTCTAAAACATAAATAAAGTCATACAAGCTTTATATTACAAGCCAGGGCCTCGAGGGCTCGAATACATAGCTCGATGGCATACAAGCGTCAGCGGAAGCATTAGATATCTGGGTACAGATATATTACAGAAAAGAAGATAAGCCTTTAGAAGGCGGGGTAAAATAAAAGCTACGATCGAAAGGCGTAGGCCTCCTGCCCTGGACCCTCCGATCCTACTCCTGGTCGTCAGTCGGCTCCTCGTAGTAGTAGTACTCTCCGGGCTGGTAGTAGTACTGGTCGTCGACTGGGGCATCTGGCTCAGGGGCTCCGACGTCTAGTGGCATCAAATGGATATGGGGGAAAAAGAAAATAAAGCAAACGTGAGTACTCATCCGAAGTACTCAGCAAGCAAGGATCTACACTACATATGCAACATTTTCAAAAGGGGGCTGTATATGTGGATTGGGCTGCAGAAATGCCAGAATAGAGGGGAAAAGCCTAGTCCTATCGAAGACTAGCATCTTCAACATCTTCAGCAGTCTTGCAGCATTAGAAGAGAACAGATCAAAATAATGTAAAGTAGTAGTAGTATCATCAACCTCGACCTGAGATCCTTTCTCGACTCCCTACGAGAAAGCAATCCCAGAGCCGTACTATCCAGTTCTCATCTCAAGTTCTAGTTGTACCGATCGGGATACAACTCCGAGTGTCCGTTACCGTAGGACAGGCTATCGATAGATAAGTTCTTCCCTGCAGGGGTGCACCAAGTTACCCACCACGCTCGCTTAACTCCGGCCGGATACACTTTACTGGGTCATGCCCGCCCTCGGCCAAACGATATGCCGCAACCCGACCGAATACTTAACAAAGAGGTCAGCACGCCGGACTAAACCTATGCCCCCAGGGGTCTTGGGCCATCGCCCCGGACGCCCCTGCACGTTGCGTATGCGGCTGAAAGCAGACCTAGCAACCCCTTATACAAGTGCAGTTGCTTTACCAGTCCAATTCAGAGCGCAGCGCTCAGTCGCTAACTTCTATTAAGCTCCGGCTGAAGTATACGACGCAGAACACCCATACTATGCCCACGTGATGGTTAGTGCTATCGGGCCAGAGGCCCCTCGGATCAAATATCCAAACCGTTAAGTGGTTTAGGAGCGCGCGGAAACGAGCAGAGACTCATGATCGATGTGACCCCGTCGCCCCGTCTCGAGGACTTGCGGCAAGGGCTAAGATTGCCCGGCCACGCCTCGTGTTATCTCGCGGGCACCATCCAGGTCAACCCGACTCTACATCACTTCGCATTAAGCTCGCGCGGGTACCCCTCAGGGCCGACCCGTCTTTAGTAACATGGTTCAGTCCAAAACATCATAACAACAGTATCCGTGTGTCTGACACCAAGGGAACCCTGAGGAATCACCCTCGATGGAATTCCCACTGATGTTACCGTCAAGGTGAACGCAGGAGGAATCACCCTCGAGGTCCACACTTGAAGTGTTGCGCGACGATGTCGTTATCGGGGGTGGTGTAGGAGGAATCACCCTCGCTTACCACAACCGAGTAACTAACCTACAAGGCTAACATCAGAAGTGCTGACAAGGTATCACCCTCGGCACTCGACGGTAACCCAGTAGTGTCGGCAACTAAGGGGGAAGTGATGTGCGGTGCCAGGGTCTGGTCTTCAATCCCATTGATCGGGTCTTCTGATATCCAGCGGGGCAGTCGGGATCAAGTGGGGGTCTCTATCGGGTCTCTACCCAGCCTATTCTAAGTAGTCTAGGATAACCAGCAAGGTAGCAAGGCAGGTTACAATAAACAGGCTATGCAGCAGATATAGGAAAACAGTAGCAGTAGCAGTTCTAATGCAAGCATAAGAGAGAAGAGAATAGGCGATATAGGCATGCTCAAAATGGGGGTGCTTGCCTGTTTGCTCTGGGGTAAGGGCAAGGTCGTCGGTGGTGTCGTCAGGGACGTAGCCGTACTCCGGAGCTGCGTCTGCCTCAGGAGCTACGTCAACGTCGGGGTCTACCGAGAGAGAAGAGGGGGAAGAAACAGGTAAACATAGTGCAAACAGATGCTACACAGTGTGTGTGATTATGATGCAGTGCAGAGTTGCCTAAATATGCATCTAAGTCATTTTAGTTATTTTTAGAATTATTCTAGGAGTTATTTACCGGTGTGTGTGCACTATTTATCTGCCGGAATCGGGCCCGGGGTTACGAGTTCTCCCACGTAGGAGGTTCCGGCAAGGAAACAAATGGCACGATCAAACTCGCCTCGTCGTTCTGAGCAACTTTCATGTTCTAACTTTTTCGATCTGAGCTACGGTTTAAAAGATATGAATTTTTAAAGATTATTTGAATTTTTGGAATTAATTCTATTTACAAAAAATGAATTATGATGTCAGCATGACGTCACTGTGACGTCAGCGGTCAACAGGCGCTGACCAGAGACAATCCTGACATGTGGGGTGCAGTGGGACCCACATGTCAGTCTCTGTTTAGACTAACAGTGGATTAGTTTAATTAGCAGGGTTAATTAGGGAGTGGGCCCCATCTGTCAGTGAGACATTAGTATATCTAATTTGATTTTATTTAATTAAACATTATTAGATTAATTAGTCGAGGGGGACCCACATGTCAGTGGCTGGGCTGCCCAGTCAGCGCAGTTGACTGGGTCAACCCAGTCTTCTGGGGCCCCCAGGGCCCACGGTCAGCGACCCAAGCTGGGCCCCACCGAGCCACCTCAGCAGCCAGCGCCGGAGTTGCTCCGGCGACCAAAACGACGGCGGCGCATCGCCGGAGTTCGTCGGGATCGCGCTGTGGGGCTCCGTTTCACGTGCGGCTTGCCGCGTTCGAAAGCTGGATGAGCGTCGCGTCTAGTGGAGCGGTCGGTTGGGCTCGGAGGTGGACGGAACTGCGCCGGCGACGAGTGACAGCGGCGGTGGAGTTCGGGACCTCGCGGATCCGGCGAAAAACAGTGCAAGAGCTTGAGTTGATCATCTAAGCAGCAGCAGTAGCACTCCAGGAGCTCACCAGAGCCACTGGCTCGAGCCATAGGGGCTCGGGAGCGCGCTGATGGCTGCGGCGGCGGCGGCCAGAGCATGGCAACGTCGGCAGCTCGCCGGAGGCGTCCTAGCACGCGGAGAAGGAAGCAGGGGAAGGGGCGGAGCTCACCTAGCGGCTATGTAAAGCCTCTGTTAGCTTAGTAGCAGCAGGGGCTCCAGGTCGACGAGAATCGCCGGCGACCGAAGCGGAAGGAGACGGCTGGCTCCGCTCGTTGTGGACCTCTCCGGCTCCAACGAGGAGCACCAGGCGACGCGGCTCTTCACGGCGGAGCGCTACGGCACGACGGCTCGGCTCGGAGTCGTCGGGCACGGCGAGGACGACGACGTGCGGTGGCGAACGGGTTCGGCCGGCGGATCTGGGAGGAGAAAAGAGAAGGAGAGGAGCAGGCCAGGCGAGGCGAGAGTGACCGAGCGGGTCCAGGGGAAAGGGAACGGCTCTCCCTTATCCTTTCCGCGCTCCTGTTTCGTCGGTGGGCGTCGGCGTGTCGCCGCGCCGACGGCGCGCGCAGGCTCGGCCAGCGCGAGGACGACAGCGCGAGGGAGAGAGGTGAGGTGGGCCTGCTGGGCCGGGGTTCGGGGCACTGTGCACTAAGGCCCAGTGCACAGTGCCTCGTTTTTATTTTTCTGTTTCTGTTTCTCTTTTTCTTTTATTCTTTTCTGTTTTGATTTAGTTAGGGCACTTTTGCATTTTTGTAAAGTATGAGAGTTGTCCCCAATATTACAATGCAATATTCCCTTCCACCAAAAATTGGTTTGGACAGATTTGAAATTCATTTTAAATTGAAATGATTTTAAAGGGATTTAATATTGCTGTTTTGGTGCTGTTTCATCTTGTTTGGGTCATTTTTCTAACTTCAACTTTATTTACGATGGTTTTACAAATGTTCCTGGATTATTAGCCATTTAATGAACATTTTCCCAACAGTGTTTGATCAACTTCATATTTCACTTTTGAATTTGAGTTGATTTTCAGAATTGAATTTGAATTGCTTTGATTAACCACTATGTTTAAGCACTGCAAATGAAATGACTTGGCATTATTAGCAGCTGATCACAGTGGCAATTACATAGGGGTGTTACATGAGTGGTCCTCTCCAATATCAAAATGCGTCCTACATATCATGTCTCTTGTATTTAGTCGATCAACCAACATCAACCAAGAAAAAACTTTGTGTCTTATCATGCATTTGGACTTCCATATGCTAGTAATGTACCCTGGGGTGCTGATATCTCTGAAACAGAAGTCATAATATCTCTTTGCCTTGTATTTCACATCTCCCCAGCACATAATCCACTCATCCAACATCATGGGGTCCAATACTAGGTCCTAAATCCAATTGTTTAGCTCATCCCTAGCTTCTATGGACAGAGGAAGATATAGAAGTTAATCTGGGGAGTTTGGTCAGCAACATACTGAGCAATTACTTCACAAATGGGCTATTAAGGCAATTACTTCACAAATGGCTCACTTCTTCTGGGGGAATGTGGGTGATGATCATAAGTATCATCTAGCAAAATGGGGATTTGTATCCCCGAAAAAAACTTTTGGTGGCTTAGGTGTGGTAAACCTACGGGAGTTCAATATGGCCTTGTTAGCCTCTTGGTCTAAAAGATTTTTCTTGGGTGGTGACAAAGATTGGAAAACACTAGTTAAACACAAGTACAATACTGGCTCCCCCTTCTAGAAAGGAGTCACATGGGGCCTGGCTGGAGCTAGACCTTTCTATAAATGGAAACTTGGAAATGGCCAAAGAATTAGCTTTTGGCATGATACTTGGGCTGAAGATTCAATTCTGAAAACCCAATTTTGGGAATTATACGATATCTGCCAACAACAAATAGAGCACTGTAGCTCAGGTGTGGGATTGTGTGGTCCTCAAGCTTACTTTTAAGCGATGTGTTGATATGCAATTCCTGAACAGGTGGCATGAATTGCTTCAACTACTATCTACCAAAAAGCCTAGTGATGGAGAGGGTCATCCTATTTGGATGCTAGAGGCGTTTGGGACTTACTCTGTTAAGTCCTTTTATAACATGATCAATTGGGGTGGGGGGGGGGGGGGGGGGGGGGTTCTACCCCATTTGGAACAATTTTTGGAAAAAATTAGTACCACATAGATACTTGGTTTTCATATGGCTAGCCTACCATAACAAGATCCTTACTAGAGATAACCTAGCCAAGAGACGTCCTGTGAATGATAAAACCTGATTGTTTTGCTGTGAAAACGAGTCTGTGAACCATTTGTTCTTCGAGTGTGTAGTTGCAAAAGAAATCTGAAAAAATGTTGCTGAATCCTTTGACTTTAGATATCCGCATTGCATGAAAACCCTGTCTTACCTGTGGGGTGCTAATAACAAGAAGACTGTTGTTAACATTGCTTGTGTGGCTACCATTTGGAGCATTTGGACCATGCGTAACGATGTGTTTTCAGGGTGTGCCGTGGACAAGCATTCGGGTGATTTTGGGGAGAGCTTGTGCTCTGTTACATCAGTGGAAGATCTTATGCGTCGGGGAGCAATCGGTGCTACTGTGGCGCTGTCTCCTGCTGCTGGACCGACGAAGAGGCAAGCTGCTACGCATTGTGTGGTAGGAAGAAGGACCAAGGCTGGTGCGAACAAGGGACTGGATGGCCTCATGCTCAGGGCGCACACCGGGTGATCTCCCCCTCCTGCGTGAGGATGACATTCTGTAATAGGCTAGACTTTCCCTAGATCGCTTGCTGGCGCTAGATGTGCTGCCGAACCAATTGCTCTTAGTAGTTGTAGTTTCCTTATATTCTGGCCTGCTACTTTGGTGAGGCTCGAGAGCTACCATTATGTTTCGGTTGTTGTTCTCCGTTTTATGCAATAAAATGGAAAGGGGGGAAACCCCTTTTGTTCAAAACAAAAATACTGAGCAATGGAGACGTCCTCATTTAGAATAAACGAATACAAATGAGGCAGAGTTTCCCAAATAGCAATATCCTGGTGCCAAACATCCTTCCAAAGCAACACAGTATCCCCAGCTTTTGGCAAATACATTGTAATCCCTCTGTATATGTCCATCACTTCTACTTCGGTACACCCCCCTAAACAAAAGGACGACTCAGATTAGCCCTTACCTCTACATAAAAAAGGGTTGATGGTCATTTTTTTGTAAACTCTCCACCCGTCGTATACGCTGTAAATGGACGCGTTACTTATTTGATGCCTCTTTACTGAGTACATTTTACAAACGGCCCACACACCCTCCTGCGGTGGTCCGACCCATTCATTCATTTTTTCTGTGTATATATTTTACAGACAGCCCACACACTCACGCGGTGGGCTGGCCCATTCATTTTTTTCTATTTTTAAACCTGGCAAAAACTTGTGCCCCGCAAGACTCGAACCACGCTCATTCAGAATATAGGACAGCCGCACTATAACCAACTAAGCAACAAACCTCATGTGCAAGTTTCGTTTTTTTATCCTTACAATACAGCACTGGAAAACTGCACTGCTTCCTCGTTTTTTGAAAGGGCGCATTGTTTCCTGTTTAGTTTCCTTTTTCTCTTTTGTTTTTCCTTTCCTTTTTCTTTATTGAATGAGCGAACTATTTAAAATTCATGATTTTTTTTCAAATTCATGATATTTTTCTTCAAAATCAGTGAACTTTTTTTTTCAAAATTGATTCTTTTTTCAAATTCATGAACTATTTCTCAAATCGGAGAACTTATTTCAAAAATTGATGAACTTTTTTCAAAATTGATGAGCTTTTTTCAGAATCAGTGAACTTTTTTACAATTTTTGAAAAAAATGTAAAATCACTGCACTTTTTTAGTAATTGTGAACTTTTTCCAATTTTTTGATGAACTTTTTCGAATATGTGAACTCTTTTTCAAAATTGATGGACTTTTTCAACTTTTTTTTCAAATCAATGGACTTTCTTCGAATCTAGTGAACTTTTTGATTTTTTTTGCCAACTTTCTTGAATTCCTAATTTTTAAAAAAAATATTTATCTAGAAGTCAACGGTTAACCAGTTTAAAGTCAACTTGTAATTACACTCCCTCCTCTTTCTTAATGACCGTTCTTTGCACCATCGTATAGTAGGAAATAGCAAACAAAAAAAACCTCGTGAGCGAGCGAGTGGGCCTGAGAGGGAGGTACCCACGTCCGGATCTAGCGAGCACCAGCTACTCCTTATGGCTCCTGAAGCGCTGACTAGGAGCTCCCGTACATGGAGTAGCGTCACAGAAACCGGCGGACACACCCTCCGTCCTGGGCCTTGCCCATTTATTTGTTCTTCTTTTTTTTTAAATTCTTCTCCTTCTTTTCTCTGAAATTCTTCCATCCAGGGTGGAGAACTAGAATGAGCATGTCTAGCTTCTAGCAAAATTTGGGTGAATTTTATGAATGTCCACAACAACATCATGTACAACGGAGGGGTTTTGGTTTAGGCAGAAGAGTCTGTATCATAGCACTATTTTTTTGCACATACATAAAAATGAACAATTTTTTTTCCAGACACTACAATCATGATGGCAAGCATCCATGCCATTGTTTCATCAAATTTTGACATCTTATGCATTTTCTACGGTTTTCCCGGTGAAAACCCCTAAAATACTGGTCGGACCTGCCGCAACGTGCGTTCGATGTCCGAATTGGTTCAAAATTTGTGTGGAGTACTATAGTGGGCATGCACAGCTGCTGGCAAAATTTGGTAAATTTTAGGAATATCCATAGCTACATCATGTACAACAGGAGAGGGGTTTTTGTTTAGGCATTAGAGTCCATCCCATAGCACTTCTATTTAACATACATCAAATGAACCTAAATTTTTTCCACAAACTAGAATCATCGTGGAAAGCACCCATGCCTAGTTTCATCGACTATTGACATTTTATGCATTTTCTACGTTTTTTTCCCGGTGAAAAACCCTAAAAAACTGGCCGGACGTGACGCAGCGTGCGTTTGGTGTCCAAATTCATTCAAATTTTGTGTGGAGTACTTGAATGGGCATGCCCAGCTGCTGGAAAAATTTGGGGTAAATTTGATGAATGTCCACAACTACATCTGGTACAACGGAGGGTTTCATTTAGGAGGAAGAGTCTGTACCATATCACTTTTATTTGGGAAAATTTTGTTTTTGCCACTCTAGATTTTGCCAATTTTCCTTATGCCATTCTAGATTTTGACATTTCACTTTTGCCACTATTAGCTTTCGACAATGATCACAATTGCCATTCCATGGCAAAATCGAAATAATTTCATTTCATTTTTGCAACTCTTAGCTTTTGAAATATATCACAATTGCCACTCTAAAATTTTTGCTTTTTCCACGGGAATGTCAATTGTGATAATTGTCAAAAACTAAGAGTGGCAAAAGTGAAATGTCAAAATCTAGAGTGGCATAAGGAAAAATGGCAAAATCTAGAGTGGCAAAAACAAAATTTTCCCCTTTTATTTCACATACATCAAAGATACCTAATTATTTTCCACACACTATAATCATCATGGCATGCATCCATGCCAAGTTTCATTGACATTTGACATTATTAGCATCTTTTACGGTTTTCCCGATGAAAAATCCTAAAATACTGGCCGAACGTGACGTAACGTGCGTTCGTTGTCCGAATTCATTGAAAGTTTGCGTGGAGTACTACAATGGGCATGCCTAGCTGCTGGAAAATTTTGGGTAAATTGTATGAATGGCCACAACTACATCGTGTACAACGCAGGGGTTTCTGTTTAGGTGGAAGAGTTCGTCTCATATCACTTTTTTTCCACACATATCAAATGAACCCAAATTTTTTCGACACACTAGAATCATCATGGCATGCAACTAGCCAAGTTTCATCGACTTTTGACATTGTATGCATTTTCTACTGTTTTCCTAGTGAAAAAAACCCTAAAATATTGTACGGGCGTGACGCAACGTGCATTCGGTGTCCGCATTCGTTAAAATTTTGCATGCAGTACTAGAATGGGCATGCCCTGTTGCTGGCAACATTTGGCTGAATTTTATGAATGTCCATAACTACATCATGTATAGTGGAGGGGTTTAGGTTTAGGCGGAAGAGTCCGTGCCATATCACTTTTTTTGCACACACACATCAAATGAACCCTAATTATTTTCACACACTAGATTCATCATGCCATGCATCCATGCCAAGTTTCATTGACTTTCGACATTTTCTACGGTTTTTCGGGTGAAAAAACCCTAAAATGCTGGCCGAACGTGATGCAACGTTTGTTCCGTGTCCGATTCATTCAAATTTTGCGTGGAATACTAGAATGGTCATGCCCAGCTAACTACAAAAGTTGGATAAATTTTATGAATGTCCACAGGTACATCATGTACAACGGAGGAGTTCTCGTTAAGACGAAAGAGTCCGTCTCGTAGCGTTTTTTGCACATACATCAAATGAACCCAAATGTGTTATGTTCATTTGGCGCATGTTGAAAAACAACATGCTCTCAAACAGAGCCCTATGGCCTACCCGGACACCTTACGTTCAACATGGTGTTTTTTTAGACATTCTTGAAATGACACCAACTTTTTTGGGTAATTGGGCATTGCCCATGATAGGCATCATGTCAGGTTTTCATGGAAAAATATATTTTGAAATCATAATTTAAACAGATAGTTAAAACTGTTATGGTAACTTTTTAACATAACAACTAAATACAAAAGGGAGAAATTGAAAACAGTCAATGTTTTTTAAAGCATTTAATAAATATTTAAAGGAAAAAAATCATAATGTAAGACAGTTACTTCAAATTGTTTATTTGATATTCCAAAAATATTTCAATTTGTGAACAAGTTTCAAAAAGAAAAATAAAGTTTAAAAAGGAGAAAAACGAAGTAAATAGAAAGAAAAAAAAGCTTAGGCCTTGGCCGAACTAAGAGAGGGCGTCTCTTTGATCGGGCGCCTTTTGGGCCGACGCAAGCGCTAAATTGTGCCCGTTTTCAACGATTTAAAATATGTGCCCGTTTTCAAAATTCGTTCACAAAGTCAAAAAATTGTTCCCCTTTTCAAACCTGTTCAGAAACTCAAATTCCTTTGGGGGATTTTCTAATAATGTTTGCACTTTCAAATTCTTTTCCGAATTACAAAAATATTCCAGTTTTCAAAAACAATATTCACAAATAAAAAAATGTTCTGGAAATTCACAAAAAAATTGTTTCAGATTTTTGCTCCTATTTTTCTGATTTTTTTGAAAGTCCAAATTTTTTAGGTTTTTTAGAAAAAACTTGGAAATTTTGAAAATTGTTTGTGTTCAAAATTTTGTTAGCTCTTTTAAAAAATATTTGTGTTTTGAGATTCTAAGGAATTTTGACAGGAAAAAATGCATGTGGGTGGCGACGTCTATTTTAAAAATTCTGTGTAATTTTTTAAAATATGAGTATATGTAAAAAAAATAAGTAAATATTTTTTGAAATTTTGAACAAATGAATTTGCATATCGACGCTATTTTAAGAGCTCCGAGTCGGCGCTTCAAGCACCAGTTAGAACGCTAGCACTCGCGCACATGCCAGCGGGTCATGACCCAATATTGCGCAAGCTGGCTCGCCCGCTTGGGCTACTAGCATTCAAAAAAGTTCATGAATATGAAAACATTGAAAATTTGAAATACAGTTCACGAGTAAAATTTTAAAAAGTTCATGGATTTGAAAAAAGTTCACAAGTTTGTGAATTTTAATTTTTTTAAGATTTTAAATTTTAAAAAGATCATGATTTTGAAAAACATTTACCAATTTGAAAATTGTTCAAGTGTTATATTTTTACAAATTTTATGAATTGTAAAAATTTATGAGTTTGGAAAATGTTCAAAATTTTGGAAATAGTTTGTGGATTTGAAAAATGTTTAACGAATTTTTGAAAAGTTCACAAACGCAAAAGAAAATTCTTGGAAAATATAAAGTGAAAAAGAAATATAAAACAAAAATGAGAAAAGAAAGAGAAAAAACTGAGCAAAACCCATGCATAAAAAACCAAAAGAAAATCGTCCAGAAAAAGCACGCTAACTAGAACCAGGAATATTGACAACAAGAAGAGAAAGAAGTGAAACTATCCACAACAACTTATCTGTGTGAGGTGGTAACTCTGGTCGGACATAAGCCTGATGGTGCCGTGTTCGAATCCCAATTGGTGCAATGTTCTTTGAAGCTAAAAAAAGGAAGCAAAATGTAAGTTGGCCGAGCCCATGCAAAGCCTATATTGCCCTTTATACGTTTTGTTAGAGGATCCACACACTTGCATGGCTTGTGGTGCAGCATCTAAGTAGGGTGTCCTCTTTATGCATGAATTTGAGGAGCAAGGCTTAGTTTGGAATTTTCGATCAAGGGTCCCCAAACCTCCCTTCATTTTTGGTCGGCAGATCATCTCCCAGGAGGCAAGCGAGTTGGTATGGGAGTCTCTGTCTATGACTTTACTTCAAAGGCAGTGCCATCTTTCATGGTTGAAACACTTGATGAGATTGTCAGGGAGCTTCAACACACACATAGCAAATGATAAAAGAGCTCATCTTGGTAGCCCTGACGTAATCATAGCAGATAGAACGTTGTTGAACCGAAACACATTTAGAAAAATTGGACGAAGCTGAAAGGCCCTGATGAGTAGGGCTGGACCAAAAGCTCATAGCTCATGAGCTTAATGAACGCTCGATAGTTTGGCTCGTTAAACCCGTGGCTCGCTTCTTAATGAACAGAGCCAATCATCGATTTCAGGTCGTTACACGAGTAGCTCGTTAAGCTCGTTAGTGACAATACCACATATTTTCATCTTACATGACAAAGTTTTCGTAGAACCTCAACCCATCTATTCAACCTAATCTGCAAAGGAGGCAACAAACTAGTGCATTTCCTTTTGTAGTCACCACCTTATACTTCTTTAAAACCACATCTATACACACATCATGTAAACCGTACCACATATGAATCTGTTAACGAGTGCTCACGAGCTTAACGAGTTTCAAACGAACCGAGCCGAGCAGAGTTTTTCTAAATGAGATTAACGAGCTTAACGAGCATAAGCTTAACGAGCCGAGGAGCTCGTTAATCCACCCCTACTGATGAGATGTCCAAGGCATAATAGAAGGCTCCTCTCATGGTCGACAAAAGCTTTGTCAAGGCGAACGTGCTAGACCAAGTAAACAATCTATCGAGAAGCGGCAACTCATTGAGATTTACGTGGCTTAAAGTGGTGGACAAGAGAGATTAGACCCAGACAGGCCACAATCGGTGCCTATTCTGGCTAATCTTTGCGGCAATGATGTGGACCTTATGGACAACTAGTAATAAGATGATGATTGAGCGGATCTTTCCGCGGCAGGCATCTGTCTCGCTATTCAAATTTCTTGCTTTCTTGCAGCAGTGGCACCCGTTGTCCCAGCAGCGTGACCGTGACCGGCTTGGCCGCATGCTGGACGCGCTGCTGGCTTCTGTGCGTCGGTTGTCATCTTCGTAGGGCCGCCTGCTAGCTTGCCACTCGGTGGCCTTTTTCTATTTCTTTTCCGTTTCTTGGACATGATTGTGCTGTTGCCCCAGCCGTCTTATTTGGTTTGTACTTTGAGCTCAGATGTATGGATGTATTCTTTATCTATAAAGCGGACTAAAGCCTATTTCGAGGAGAGAATTCCTTATTTGGCCCTTTGTTAAAATTTGCTTCATTTTTTGGCCCAAAAAACTTTTTTCTTCCTTTTTTGACACTCAAACTTTATTTTGTTCCCTATGTGACACTTCCATCAATTTTTCCTTCCAGCGGTGTTAACTGGCAAGTAAAAAGACAAAATTGCCCCTGTTGGTAGTATGTGAACAGAAAAGGGGAAGAGAAGGGGTGTGAACGACCTAAAAACTATTTGAGGGGGAATCTGCACTCCTGCCTCATTTCCTCCTCACCACGGCTCGGGCGCTAGCCGAGTACTTTTTGGCCGTATGAAGACTGCATATAGGTAGACGTACGAAGCAGGGAGGCAGGCACCTTGATTGATTCTGGAGCACACGTAAAGCTAGCTAGCTTGGCACTAGCCAATGACATGCACGTGAGGGCAACTAGCAAGCGCAAAGCCGCCGGGTTGCTAGTTCTATCACGACGGAACACACACACGTTAGAACTCGAGGACACGCGAGAATCGGTATGATGGCCACAGGAGTACAGGACCGTGTCGGCCCTGTTAATCCTTTCTATTGATCTGGGTTGAGTTTTACAAGGGGTACATGACTCCAATACTACACGCGGTGACCGCTCCGGGATGTTCGACTACGTCAACCACAACCACCAGATCTTCCACATGCTATACATCCGATCCACGCATCACTTTAAACCAGTGAAAAAATAGCCGTGGCTAATAGCACGCTATAGCATTCTTAGAAATTTCTCGCTAAATAAATCAATGTACAATTTCTGGCTAATACCATGCTAATTGCGTATTTTAAGGGCCGCGCTATTTTGTCGTAGCATGCTATTTTTTTCATTGCTTTAAATACGCCAGTATCGAGCATTCAACAAGCGAATGCATATGATCCAACGCTTCAACACTTGGGCGGCTGCGGCAAAACAAAAAGCCGTCATGCGAATGCCCCAACTGCCGCATGGAATCTTTGCGTCCCCACCTCCACGCGACCGCTGCACCACCTCCGTGCCGCCCAAGCCGGCGCCTCCAAATTCGACGAATCCCACCCCGCCACCACCTGATCCGCCCCTCCTCTTGGCGCCGCCATCGCACCCGATGGAATCGGCTGTCGTTGCTTCCCCATTCCATTGCCTCGCTACCAACACAACCTTCCTCCAAATCCGATGAATCCAACCACCACGGCGGTCGCGTAGAACCCGAGCACACGCCGCCGCCGGATCCGCCCCTCCCAGTCGTCGCTGCCCGCTGCAGTCGACGGAATCGGAATCCACACAACCCCTGTGCCGCCGCTGCCTCCTCCTCGTTGCTGTGTCGTCGCCGCACCCTCGCAACTGACATGCCGCCGAAGCTCAAGTCGAAGAGCAAGTCGGGCTTCAAGGGGGTGCGGCCACGGGGCGCTGGCCAGTTTCCCGTGGAGTTCTAGTGCAACAGAAGTCGCTACTAGCTCAGCACGTTCCGGACGGCCGGGCTCGCCGCGCCAGCCTACAACCCAGCTGCGAAAGGAGATGAATTTCCCTGAGATAGCAACCCAGGAAGATGCGGAGTTCATCTGTCCCACCGGTACCATTGTGTCGGTCAATGAGGAGGAGGAGGAGGAGGAGAAGAAGGAGGAGAGATACACATTGTTCTCAGCGAGAGCGATGCCAAGGCTATGGCGAGGTTCGCGCGGGAGAATCCACAATACGTCCAATACCAGGCGGAATTCTTCTGGAAGTGAATCATGAGAATAAGAAGGAGGATGAGGCTGGCCCATCGATGGTGAGCAATGTTTCATTGTCGTCATTATCGGAGAGGAGTTGAGCTCCGATCAAGAGGAGACCATGGCGCTTTGGAACTCCATCCACACTGACTATGTATCAGATGAGTAGTGCTCTTATGTTTTAGGATGATCGAGTACTAGGATGGTCTTTAGGTTAAGGGTTTAAGTCATTGCAATATTTGAATGTTTTAAGTGTTTGAAATGAACTATCCAATGTGCTTTCAAAACAATGTTTGGAGGATTGGAAGTGCCCTATTTTAGGGCATCTATTGAAGATGGACGCTTTTTGATGCCCTAAATAACACTTTTAGGTGTTGCAAAGTTTGCTCCAAGCAAGTTTTGGTGCCCTATTTTAGGGTACCTATTGGAAAAGCTCTGAAAGCACCATCACGCATCCACACAAAGAAAACACCCATAGCTCAGCTCGTCATGTTATGACCTGCTGCTGCTCCCATCGTGTTGCTCACCGCGAAGCGATGTTGCGGAAGCGACATCATTCTACTCCTTGATATTATGAAGGGCGGCGTAGCCATTTGCCGGCTGTTGCAACCTCAGTGACTCGACAACGTGCTTCTCGCCATCAACCTGCAGTAACAGCGCTGCTGTGGTAGATTGGTTACAACGTCGATGCTGCTACAACCTTGGCAACTCGGCATTGCACTGCTCGCCATCGACCTACAATAATGACGTTGTTGTGGTGGATTGGTTGCAGCCTCAATTCTGTTGCAACCTTGATGGTTGCGGTGGTGCACAACCTTAGAATTTGCTCTAAAGGATTTAGGATATTCACATTTCTTTCTAGGTACTGAGGTGAAGAAATTTAGAGATGGCATTCATTTATCTAAGGAAAATATGCAATTGATCTTTTAGATCGAGTTGGCATGCAGGATTGCAAACCTTCACCATCTCCATTATCGAGCTCAGAATAATTGTCTTTGGCAGAAGGAGCACTCTATGATCAAGAGGACATCACCAGCTATAGGTGTATTGTTGGTGCACTTTAGTACTTCACTCTCACTAAGCCTGATATCTCTTTTGCAGTTAATAAAATTTACCAAATTCTTCATGCACCGACCACAGTTCATTGAACTGCAGCCAAGCACATACTAAGGTATGTCAAGAATGCTTTGCCTACCGGTCTCACGGTTATTTGGATGATAAGAGGTCAACTGATGGGTTTGCAATTTTCTTTGGGCCAAATTTAATATGGTGTGCAAAGAAACAAGCTATTGTTGCAAGGTCAAGTACAGAAGCAAAATATAAATCACTAGCAAATGCAACAACAGAAATTATCTGGGTGCACTATATGCTCAAAGAACTTGGGAGTGTCACAAGGGCAAGCTCCCTGTTTATGGTGTGACAATCTTTGTGCAACCTACTTGTCAGCTAACCTAGTTTTTATGCCATGGCTAAACATGTCGAAATAGACTTCTATTTTGTAAGAGAATGTGTTCCAAAACAAAGAATTGAATATTTGTTTTATTCCTTCCGAAGATCAGATTGCAGATGGATTAACAAAGGCATTACCCATACAAAATCACATAGAATGGATTCATGAACATTTCCTAATTTCTGGAAAAAAAATCATGAACTTTTATAAAAATTATGAACATTTTTGGAGTTCGAGTGTACTTTTAAAATTTGTGTACATTTTCTCAAATTCAGGAACATTCTCTAAAATTCAATAAATCTTTTGAATTAGCGAAGATTTTTCACAATTCAGTTTTTTCTAAAATCACAAAAATTCTTTAAAGTCATGATTTTTTAAATCACAAACTATTTTAAAATTATTAAAAAAAATAATTTTCAGGTATCTTTAGAATTCGTGAACATTTTTCAAATTTGTGAATATTCTTTAAAATGCATCAAGATTTTTGAACTCACGGTTATTTTTGCAAATTCATGAGTTTTCTTCAAAATAGTAAAAAAAACTTGTGAAAATAAACAAATTCATGATTTTATTATAATTGCGAGTATTTTTATGAGAATATTTGTCAAATTTGGAGTATTCTTTATTAAAATTGGATCTTTTTATGAAATTGGAACAATTCTTAATATCATTAAAGTAAAATTAAAATATAAAAAATAAAACAAATAATGCGAGAAAAACAAGAATAACGGACAAAACAAACATCCGCATCCCGCGCTTGGTTGCCCCCAAAAGCAAGTGCTTCGTTGTTGTCTTTTGCTTGTCTAGCCCCATGCTGCATCCTAGATCTCAATTTAATTAGTACTAGACAAGAGAATGGTAGCACATGTGCTCGGGTTCTCGAACGTTGTGTTAATTTATATTGAACTATTTTATTTCTCTATCACTTCTAAATTCAGTATACAATTTGAATTATATTGGTATTTCATTACAAAGATAGAAACTAACACCATATTGTTGTTGCTACTATGAGGATATAATGTTATTTGTTATACACATTTAGCGATTATCATCCAGAACATACTTTTAGTAAATTCATACTATATTTTCAAATAATATTTGTTATTTTCTATTTCATGCGATGAATCTTCAAAAATTTCATTCAATCGAGTGCCCCAAGATCCAAGAAAGGTAAGATTACAAGTACATATATTAATTTGGGGAATTCAGAACAAAATAATAGTGTATATGTATGTCTTATGTTCTGTTTGAGGATTATAAAAATCTATTTCTTTGTAGGGAGCGTTGCAAATATCTTTGTTAAGACCTCCGAAGCATGTTATCTAGACATGAATTTCTAGAAGGTATGATTGTCTATTTATACCCATATTTTGCATCACAATAGTAGCAGAAAACGTTAATTTTGTTTACTATTTGAGTTCTTTTGAGCATATTTCTAGAATGTACATTTGTTGTCACACACATCCTAAGTTCATTAAATTATTGTTGTTTTACTAAGAAAGCATGTGACACACGACAAAGAAACGTAAATAATGGGTACAACTCATGTGTAAAAACTCCTATTGATAACTGCCATTTCAATCGGGCGAAAAAATCTAGGGCAGAATCAAACAGAGTTGGAGGTTACTCGAGGAGGAGAGCTCCCGTAGCAACTTATTAAGAGGTGCACAATCGCCACATCGGGGTTGGTCTTGACCGAATCTACAACAGCTATGTCATTGAACAAGAGCAATTTTAACATGGTCCTTCTTACCTCCTCTTTTCACATGAGATTTAAGAGTATAAAATAGATCTGAGCCGTGGATCTCATTAATTAGTGACCTGATTAACAAAAATGCCTTTTGGAGTCCGAGCTCCATGGAGGCCACCAAAAGCGAAAAGGAACTAATGCCACTGATAGGAAATACATAGACCGTACGCCCATTTTTCAAATTTCCTCAAAATTCATATTTCCAAATTTCAAAAAATCAGGAAAAAATACACATATAGATGAAGGCATAATGTACATGTGTGTAAATTTTCAGGAAAAAGTACGTTGAAATGAGGGTTGTGCAAAAAAGACAAATTTGAGGCTTTTTAACACATGATACTATTCATCCTCAAAGTCAATGAATTTGTCTTTTTTGCATAAATCGCATTTCAGGGTATTTCATGCTGAATTTTTACACACATACACTAGTAGAAAACAGGGCTTTGGTTCAGGCCTGCCCAGCCCATTAGTCCCGGTTCAGTCACAAACCGGGACCCATGGGGGCATACGTCCCGGTTCGTGCGCCCAGGGGGCCGGCCGGGCCTCGTGGGGCATTGGTCCCGGTTCGTCTGGACCCTTTTGTCCCGGTTCCAGACACGAACCGGGACCAATGGGCCTCGCTCCTGGCACACATCCATTGGTCCCGGTTCATGGCTGGAACCGGGACTAAAGGCCTGCTGGAACCGGGACCAAAGGGTGGCCTTTAGTCCCGGTTCCAGCCACGAATCGGGACCAATGGTGTGGCTATATATACCCCTCGCCCGCGAGCAGAGCACTCCACTGCTCTGTTTTTTTCTGGCCGGCGAGGGGAGGGCTTTGTGGTGCTCTAGCTCACCTCCTATGCACATGAGGTGTTCGATGAAATGCCTGAGCCACACTACTTAAGCTTTCTCCTCTCCAAACTCGACCTCCAAGCTCCATTTTCCTCATGATTTGTCTAGGTTTAGCGGTCCATCACGTCCCGTCCCCGTCTTCACCGCCGTCGATCGCCCGCGCCGATCTTGTCGCCGGCACCACCGTGGTGAGCCTCTTGTTCTTATCTTCTTTCTAAAAGAAAAAAATTCTTACTTGTATGATTTAGATAGATACTTGTATAATTTTCTTACTTTTATTATTGTTTGTTATTATATAGTGCGATGGTTTTGGTATCCGCCCCCGTCGGCCCTCGTCCTGTCTATGATTCAGATGTGGTATATATTATATTTTATAACTATTTGGTTCATTTATTGTTTATGACAATTATGCCGACCAACGTGACATAGATTTTTTTATCTAGGAGGTATGTGAAACGGAAATTCCAACCGACCCTATTGTCGAGAGGTTAAATTTAGTTGAAGAAGAAAACAATTACTTGAAGGAAAAATTGAAAAAAATTGAGGAGGAGAAGATGATATTGGAGTTGCATGTTGCGGATGTCGTTGATGATCACAAGATCAAGATGAATGCAATGTGCTTCAAGATTAGAAAGTATAGAAAATATGCCATTCATACCGAGGCTTGGTATCATTATGCCGTTGGATCAATTGTTACCTTGGTTGCGATTATGATCGCATTTGTTGTTGCATTGAAATGTTTTACATAGTTTAAATGTATGGTTTAATTAGATGCTCTGGAGAGCTATATGTTGTTCAATGAGAACTATGTATGAACTTTGGTTTTAATGTGATGATGAACTTCTATTAATTTGGTCACTTATCTATTCATGATGTTCTGTAATGGTTTTTGACACACTTAATTATATATAATGCACGCAGATGAACCGGCAATGGATGTACGGTGACAGACGCACCTCCGAGTACATTAAGGGCGTGCATAATTTTCTCGAAGTGGCTGAGGCAAACAAGCAGAATAGTTTTATGTGTTGTCCATGCCCTATATGTGGGAATACGAAGTATTACTCTGACCGGAAAAGCCTTCACACCCACCTGCTTTATAAGGGTTTCATGCCACACTATAATGTTTGGACCAAGCACGGAGAAATAGGGGTTATGATGAAAGACAGCGAAGAAGAAGAGGACGATGACAACTATGTGCCCCCTGAATACGGTGATGCTGCAACGGGGGAAGCTGAAGATCAAGAGGAACTAGACGATGTGCCCGATGATGATATCCGCCGGGTCATTGTTGATGCAAAGAGACAGTGCGAAAGTGAAAAGGAGAAGCTGAAGTTCGATCGCATGTTAGAGGATCACCAAAAAGGGTTGTACCCCAATTGCGAAGATGGCAACACAAAGCTCGGTACCATACTGGAATTGCTGCAGTGGAAGGCAGAGAATGCTGTGCCTGACAAAGATTTGAGAAGCTACTGAAAATATTGAAGAAGAAGCTTCCAAAGGATAACGAATCGCCCGACAGTACGTACGCAGCAAAGAAGGTCGTATGCCCTCTAGGATTGGAGATGCAGAAGATACATGCATGCCCTAATGACTGCATCCTCTACCGCGGTGCGTACGAGGATTTGAACGCATGCTCGGTATGCGGTGCATTGCGGTATAAGATCAGACGAGATGACCCTGGTGATGTTGACGGCGAGCCCCCCAGGAAGAGGGTTCCTGCCAAGGTGATGTGGTATGCTCCTATAATACCACGGTTGAAACGTCTATTCAGAAACAAAGAGCATGCCAAGTTGATGCGATGGCACAGAGAGGACCGTAAGAAAGACGGGAAGTTGAGAGCACCTGCTGACGGGTCGCAGTGGAGAAAAATCGAGAGAAAGTACCGGGCTGAGTTTGCAGGTGACCCAAGGAACGTATGGTTTGGTTTAAGCGCGGATGGCATTAATCCTTTCGGGGAGCAGAGCAGCAATCACAGCACCTGTCCTGTGACTCTATGTATGTATAACTTTCCTCCTTGGATGTGCATGAAGCGGAAGTTCATTATGATGCCAGTTCTCATCCAAGGCCCTAAGCAACCCGGCAATGACATTGATGTGTACCTAAGGTCATTAGTTGAAGAACTTTTACAGCTGTGGAATGGAAAAGGTGTACGTATGTGGGATGAGCATAGACAGGAGGAATTTGACCTGCATGCGTTGCTGTTTGTAACCATCAATGATTGGCCTGCTCTCAGTAACCTTTCAGGACAGACAAACAAGGGATACCACGCATGCACGCACTGTTTAGATGACACCCAAAGTATATACCTGGACAAATGCAGAAAGAATGTGTACCTGGGGCATTGTCGATTTCTTCCGACCAACCATCAATGTCGAAAGAAAGGCAAGCATTTCAAAGGCGAGGCAGATCACCGGAAGAAGCCCGCCATGCGTACCGGTGATCACGTACTTGCTATGGTCAATGATTTACAGGTAATCTTTGGAAAGGGTCCCGGCGGACTATCTATTCCGAATGACGCTGAGGGACGCGCACCCATGTGCAAGAAGAAATCTATATTTTGGGACCTAACCTAGTGGAAAGACCTAGAGGTCCGCTCTTCAATCGACATGATGCACGCGACGAAGAACCTTGATGATGTGGCTTTGAATGGTTCATTTTGAACACACACAAAGTCTGGAGTTCAAATAAGTTCAAAAAAATGAAATCTCTTTGTAACAGATGAGTTTTCGTCCGATAACAAAAACTATTTTTGAATATAATGATAAAACACAGTAATATTAAATAACAGGAAAAAGAATCACTCCAAAATCTATTTTTATAGTAAAGTTAATCACAAACTAGTGATTCACACAAATTTCAAAGAATTCAAATTGGAAAACTAATGGCACTAACAGAAAGTTTATAATTTTTATTACCTAAAAGAAAAAAGAATCACTGAAAAACAGTAAGTATTTTGTTGTAAGTAGAAACAAAATAAAATAAATAAAGCAAAAAAGAAAACAAAAAAATGAAAAAAAATAAAAAAATGCCACCTACTGGGCCACCACGGCCTGAATACGACTAGGAACCCAACCATGGGCCAGGATTCAGGCCCGCAGCAGGCCCAGTAGGCCCACGGGTAAGGATTGATAGAGTAGGCCCGAAAGCCTGCAGTTGAGAGGAGCTCGAGAGGGTGGGCGCAGCAGCGCTTATAAACCACTCTCGAGCTCTGTCAACTAGCGAGGTGGGACTAAACATCCCACCGCACCGCGCCAGCGCAAGGCCTTTGGTCCCGGTTGATGGCACCAACCGGGACAAAAGGGGGGCATTGGTCCCGGTTGGTGCCACCAACCGGGACCAATGCCCCCCTTTGGTCCCGGTTCATGCCACCAACCGGGACCAAAGGTGTCTGTTTCCCACCCTTTGGGCTGCTGAAAAGAGACCTTTGATCCCGGTTGGTGGCACGAACAGGGACCAAAGGGGGGCATTGGTCCCGGTTTGTGCCACGAACCGGGACCAATGTTTCGTGTATATAAGAAAAACTTAGCAGTTTCTCCAAAAATCACTTGTCTTCTCCGCCCTGACGCCCAGCTACTCCTCGTCGATCGCCGTCGCCGCCGAGCCCTGCCCCGACGCCGTCAGGCTGCTCCACCACGCCATCGTCGTCGACGCCGTCAGGCCCGCCCCTGCCCGCCCCGCCGCCGACGCCGCCCGGCCCGCCCCTGCCCTCCCCGCCGCCGACGCCGCCCGCCCCGATGCCGCCCGCCCCGACGCCGACGCCGCCCCGCCCGCCGCTGCCCGCCCCGACGCCGACGCCGCCCGCCCCGACCCTGCCCACCCCGACGCCTCCTCTGTGAGCACCGCGCCCCTGCCCCGCAAACGCCGCCGCCGCCGCGTTGCTTTTTTATATATATGCTTTATATATATATATATATATATATATATATATGCTTTCTTTTTATATGTATGTATGTATGTATTTTTTGTATGTATGTATGTATGTATTTTTAAAACTTTTTATATGTATGGAAAAGAGGAAGAAGGAAGAAGGGAAGAAGGGAAGAAAAAGGAGAGGAAAAAGGGGAGAAAAAAGAGAAAGAGAGGAGAAAAAAATAAGAAGAGAAAAAAAATAAGAAGAGGAAGAAGAAGAAAAAAAAGAGGAGAAGAAGAAAAAATAGATTAAAAATCTATTTTTTCTTCTTCTCCTCTATTCCTTCTTCTTCTCCTTTTTTTTCTTCTTCTCCTCTTTTGTTTTTTCTTCTTCCTCCTCTTCTTAATTTTTATCGGGAACAAGGGTGTCGAGGATCGCCGAGCGGTCGAGGGTCGGGAACTAGGGTAGAGGGTCGAGGGTCACCGAGGGGTCGAGGGTCGCCGAAGGTTCGAGGGTCGAGGATCGCCGAGGGGTCGAGTGTCGAGGAACGCCGAGGGGTCGAGAGGTTGCCTTGTGTCAAAGTATTGAAGAAATCCATGGCTTCATCATTAGCCGGAAGTAACCGGGGCATGATGGTACGAAGTTCTCCAAAGTTATTTTGGAACGGAGTCCCGAATAGGATAATTCGCCTTTTGGTACGAATTTCAGCAAAGGCCATCCAAATAGCGATATTCGGAAGGCTCTTGCTGAACTTTGTACCAAAAAGTGAATTATCCTATCTGGGACTCGGTTCCAAAATAACTTTGGAGAGCTTCGTACCATCATGCGCCTATTACTTTCGCCTAATGATGAAGACATGGTTTTGTTGAATCCTTTGACACTAGACAAACGTGACATGAGGGGGTCGAGGGTCGGGAACTAGGGTAGAGGGTGGTGGATCGCCGAGCGGTCGAGGGTCGTGAACTAGGGTAGAGGGTCAAGGGTCGCCGAGGGGTCGAGGGTCGTCCAGGGGTCGAGGGTCCAGATTTATCAAGAATGCCCCCATTATGGATGTGCACAAGTTGATCGAATTTTTTTCTGATCTCATCTATATATATATATATATATATATATATATATATATATATATATATATATATATATATATATATATTCTTCTATATGCCACGTTGTATGTCAAAGTATTGAAGAAATCCATGGCTTCATCATTTGCCAGAAGTAACAGGCGTATGATGCTACGAAGCTCTTCAAAGTTGTTTTGGAACGGAGTTCCTGATAGAATAATTCGCCTTTTGGTACGAATTTCAGCAAAGGCCTTCCAAATAGTGATATTCAGAAGGCTCTTGCTGAACTTTGTACCAAAAAGCAAATTATTCTATCGGGAACTCCGTTCCAAAACAACTTTGAAGAGCTTCGTACCATTATGCGCCTGTCATTTCCGGCTAATGATGAAGTCATGGTTTTCTTGAATTCTTTGACACTAGACAACATGACATATAGAAGGGTGGATGAGATCAGGAAAAATATGAACCATTTTCTGCACATCCAGAATGGCATCATTTTGTTAAATCCCTTGTCGGTCCGGACGTCGGACATTCATGAGAGAGGCGGTCCGGCCCAAACCCTAGAAGCGTTGTCGAGGCCACCCCAAACCCTAGAAGCGTTGCCTAGGCCACCCCAAACCCTAAAAGCGTTGTCGAGGCCACCCCAAACCATAGAAGCGTCGAGCTAGCTAGGTCTACGTTTGCACTAATATATCCATCTGTCATGTTTGTATATTAATTGCCATGTTGTAATATTTGCAGAAACTATGGAGCACCGAGACATCGAAGCAGAACAGTTGTTGGGGGACATAATCCTCGGTGGAGGTGATGTCTTGTCGTATCTCAACGACACCGATGGTCTGGAAGGAGAGGGTGAAGCAGGCTCCGGTGATCGAACAATAGAGGTGGAAGGACATGATTATGATGGCTCCAGTGACGGAATGCCGGTGGAAGAAGGAGACCGTGATGACTGCTCCGGTGAGCGAACGGAGGAAGGAGCTGTTGCAAAGTCCGGCGAGGTATATATATTAATTAAGCCTGTGCTGACTAGTTAATTGATGCATTAATTATTTTGGTATGTACACATATTAACTCTCTTCTTTCTTCTTTTCTAGCCCTCCGGATCGAGCCAAATTTCGGTAACGAGACGAGGCCCGAAGAAAAGGTTGCGCCAGGATGAAAGGTTCACGATCACAGCAATCAAGGGCGATGGCCAACCGATTGAACCCAGCCGGACCAAGAAAGCATTTTCTGCTCAGTGCGGGATTCTTGCTAGGGACATGATCCCGATCAGCATCCACCAATGGAATAAGCCTAAGAGCGAAGACCCTCAAGTGTCTTTTGTCAACGATAGACAGAAAGATGATCTTTGGACCGCGCTGAAGGCAAATTTCACCCTACCGCCAGAGGAGGATCCGGATAAGCCAGTTATAGAGCCATTGGTCAAGGCTCATGCTCTTAAGAAGATGGCAGATCTATTCAGGAGGTGGAAGAATGAGTTGAAATCAATGTTTGTCGACAAAGGGAAGACTCCAGAATTCACCGGCCGATTTGAGAAGATAAGAGATCACTGGCCCGCATTTGTGGCCCACAAGACATCGGAGAAGAGTAAGAAGATGTCAGCGATAAACAAGAAAAATGCTGCAAAGAAGGAGCATCACCATCGCACGGGGTCAGGTGGCTACCTCAAAGCCCGGCCGTTGTGGGACAAGGCTGAGAAGGACCTGCTTGATAAAGGGGTCGAACCAGAGACATTGAACTGGCCAAACCGTTCAAGGACTTGGTTCTTCGGGGTTGGGGGAACCTTGGACCCTGAAATAGGGAAGAGCCGTTGGACGGAGGAGCAACTTGAAATACCCGTCAAGAAGCTTCAGAATTATATCGCCGCAGCGCAGCAAGGGACGTTCGTTCCCGACAGAGAGAACGACGAGCTCGCACAGGCCCTCGGGAATCCTGAGCGCCCAGGACGAACACGAGGCACGGCAGGCTCCGTTGCGTGGAAGGTTGGGTTTCCCAGCGCAGGCGGTTACAAAACCCGGGAGAGGAGGAGGAAAGTGGAGCAGACCGAACTGCAGAAGCTGAATGCAAGGGTACGAGCGCTAGAGGAACAAGCACTAGTTCAGAGCCAGCGACCTGCCGGAGCTACCCCAGAAGCTACCCCGCCATCTCAGTGGAGAAGCAGCGTGGCTTCCACCGAGCTCCTTCAGCAGCCTGACTTCACGGCTCCCAGCTACCCCATGGATGCTATCACGGAGGCTCAAGATTGCCACATTATTTCGCAATGGCAGCACCTCAAAGTCAAGGCGGCTGTCGGCTCTGTTGGACCTCCTGAACCCGGCGCAACTTTTCACTGCCTTCCTATTCCACAAGGCTATGCTATTGTGATGGTCGATGAAATAACGGAGGGATTTGAGGAGCTCGAGCTTGACTACCCTACCGGTGAAGGGGAGACTCAGCTGGGTCTTGCTCTGAAGACTCCATGTCTATGGCGGAAGGAGCTCATCAACCTTCCGAACTGGATGCCTCCGCCTCCTCCTCCTCCTCCAGCGAGTCAGGGCACTCCGCCTCCTCCTCCGCCTCCTCCTCCGGCGAGTGATCAGGGCACTCCGCCTCCTTCTCCGGCTGCTCCGGTGCGTCCGAGCAGCCCGCCTCCTCCTCCGCCTCGTCAGCAACAGCGGAAGACAACCGCCGCCGCTCCGGCTGCTCCGGCGCGTCATAGCACTCCGCCTCCTTCTCCGCCTCGTAAGCAACGAAGGAAGACAGCCGCAGCCGCTCCGGCTGCTCCGGCGTCTAGCAGTACAGCCAGAGGCGGGAGGCAATACAGATTCGGTCCATCTCTCAAGCCTCTAGAGAAGTTACCATACGAGATGACCGAGGAGGAAAACGCGCAGATCTGTCAAGCCCAAGTGAAGGACTTTTTTGCAAAGAAAAATCCACCTCCTGAGGAGAAGATAGATCCGGTGAAATTGAAGCGCACTTTGGATGCCCTGAAGCGACCACCACCGCCTCCGCCGGATGACAACCATGTCCGCGCTCTTAAAAAGGCAGTGCAAGGAGCGCGCCGGTCGGGAACTACTTCAAGTGACAAAAGGTTACAAGAACGAAGAAGTGGGAAAAAAAATCCCCAGCTCGACGAACAGGTGAACCAATCGTGCCCCCCGCTCAAGGTGTCTAGCTATATCGTCGCAAATCTGCCGGGGATGCTGCCCGGTACCAATCCTGGTGATTACCTGCCCGACGATGCACATTTTGATACAATGGAGGTGGACGAACACAAATACCGTTACGGGAAGCCTCTCGTCAAACCTGGTGGTCCTCCTCTAACAACGATGATGCGAAGATTCCATAAGTGGTACATGGACACCTGCAAGTCTGGGAAGGATATTTTGATGCTGAGAGTTAAAGAGGAGCACGACCTTGTTGGAATTGATCTGTTGTCTATTCCATTTGAGGAGTTCTTCCAGTTTTTCAATCAAAAGGCCCTCGATAAAATAATCATCACTTGCTACTGTCTGTAAGTACTACTTCTGTAATTAAGTCTCTATATATAGCTCAGCTCTTTCATTGCATGTATATATAATTATCCTCACTATATTATGCAGATTGAAGATCGTCGAATGCAGAAAAGCACAAATTTATGATATTGGGTTCATTAACACAAATCTCATAGATGAATGGACGGTTAAATTTAATGCCAAAGAAACCGAGGCCAACTTGCTAAAATCGTTGCTTAAAAATCAAAATAAAGAGAAAATAATCTTTCCTTACAACTTCAAGTGAGTGTTACTGTCTTGTGCATATTCGGTTTCCCTTATTACTCGAGGTTATAGTAATGTAATTGATGAGTTATGCATACGTGCGCAGCTTCCACTTTTTTCTCCTAGAGATTAAGCTTGAGCAGGGACTAGTAACCGTCTTAGACTCAAGACGAAAAGATCCCAAGGATTATGCGGCCATGACTGAAATGCTCTAGAAGTAAGTTCAATCGATCATTATCGCACCATATCGGCAACTTTGTTCATTTCCTGATATCAAGTAATTATTTTCTTTGTCTCGCAGGGTTTGGAAAGTGTTCACCGCAGAAGCTCCGGGACTGCCGGGGGAGCTGCGATTTACACACCCGAAAGTAAGTACTACTAGCTAGTTCTGCGCATCTCCCATTGATTCTAGCTAGTTTCATCAATACCATTTATAATGCTTGATTATCAGTTTGATTGACCTCTATTTCTCGTAAAGTGGTTGTGGCAGGAAGGCGGGAATAATTTTTGTGGATACTACGTTTGCGAGTACATCTACAACGCGACGACCTCTAAGCGGGGCTACTCTGAAAAACAATATGAAGTGCGTAAGCAATAATATTCACAATTTTATTTTATTATCATCATTTGTGTTGAGTTTCATTCATATATATGTATTGACCCCCATCTTCAAATTAGATGTGGCAGCTGCGGGATGAACTCCTACCACAAGATCGCATAAAAGCAATTCAAGAGGAATTGGCGGGACTCTTTCTTGACCACGTCATCAATAAAGACGGAGAATACCATGTGGAACTTGCCATCAGATGTTAGGGATTGTAAGAGATCTTATATTGTATATATGTAGCTAGTAGCGTCGGATAGATATACGAAAACTTGTTGTTCGACCAATCTTTCGGAGAAGGAGGAGGTCGATCACTTCTCTCTGTATATGTTCATGACGATCTTGTGTACTTAATGGTTTCCTTCATTTGCTTACTAGCTAGCGTGTCGAGTCCTCTCTATACGTATAGTACGTAGCGTCGACCAAGCACGGAGATAAGAGATGACACTTCTCTCTATTAGCTAGCTAACACAATATATGAAACCCCTAAATTAACCCTACAAAACCCCCAAAAAACCCCAACCCCCCTCCCCCCCCTTTCAAAAAAAAAAAACAAAAACCCCAGCCCCTGAACTGCTGACGCGTGGATGCTTTTTGGTCCCGGTTGGTAGCAAAAGGCCCTCCTGCCTGGGCAATCCGCAGCGGCCACGTGGAGCCCCATCTGTCCCGGTCAGTAGGTGAACCGGGACTAAAGGTATTGGGCTTTACTCCCGACCCTTTAGTCCCGGTTCCAGAACTGGGACAAATGGGCCTCCGGAACCGGGACAAATTGGCCTTTTTCTACTAGTGATATACATGTCATCTTTGTATCTTGCATATTTTTTCAGAGTTTTTTAAACCAAAAAATTTGAATTTTGAATTTTTCAAAATAAAGGGCTCCATGGAGCTCGGCCTCCAAAACGCCTCACTCCCTGACTAACTCTTACCTTCTTACCTCACTTGTAAAAAGAGGGGGTAAGAGGGACCATGTTAAAATTACCAACAAGATATTGTAATGTGCCTTCCGAATACAGCAAAGCAGCGGAGATAGGACGACATGATCACTACCAGTTGGTTTTCATTCATACTTAGAGCTGCCATACAAATATATATTTGGAAAAATTATAGCATTAACGTTTCAAACGATACCTGGTTAGACGTCGTTTGATCGGCCCAACGACTGCGACACAGGCAATGCTGGTGATCGGGTGCTGATGTTAGTGATGTCCATTGCGCATGTGTATCATGGTTAAGGATAAGGGTCCTCAAACCTCAATGTTTTTGGCAATTATCGATATATTAACATCAAGTTGATATATTTATGTTTTTGCCAAAAGGTCAGATCTATAGTAAAAGTTCACCGGAAGTACGAAGCGTATGAAACATAATAAAAATTATATCAAGATTTTGAGACCACCAAACAACCACCACTGCTTCCAGAATGAGCCGCCGACATGCCATTCTAGCCGCTCCTCTACCGGAGCCGGCTTGGCGTTGTCGATGAATTTGTAGACCATAAAATGTAAACGCAAAGGTATATTGAATTGTTAGCTAAAGGAAATACAATGATTTTATTTTATACAAGCATCTTCTTTGGATAATTTTAATAATAAAGCGGTTGGACATATTACTTTAGTCCTTGATGATCATGGGCTTTTAACCCATGATCACTCATATTGTTATTATCCATGTTGATGTCAACAACGTATTGTTGATGATCATTCTCACAAAGTTTCAGATTTTTTCGAAATGTTTTGTTATGTTTTTTTGTTTGGGTGCACCGGGGGTGCACCAATGTGGGGTGCAGAAAAACCACTCTAAGGAAAAGTAGTGGCTGCACCCCAGCTCGGTGCACCGACGCAAGAAAACATACCAAAATATTTCAAAAAATTCTAAAACTTTATGGGAACAATCATCAACAAATGTTATGAGTGCTTGCAAAGTTTGGTGGTCAAATAACATTCGAGGAGCTCTATACAAATTTTTTTTTTACAGAATCTACTCAAACAGTGCACGTTCATTTTGACTAATTTTCAGTGATTTTGTCTTTTTTGTATAGAGCTCCTAGAATGTCATTTGATCACCAAATTTCGCAAGCCTCTCTAACATTTGTTGATGATCATTCCCACAAAGTTTCAGATTTTTTTGAAATGTTTTGGTATGTTTTTTTGTGTGGGTGCACCGATGTGGGGTGCAGAAAAACCACTCTCGTTATGTAAATCCTTATCTTCTAAATTTGAAAACCAAAAAATATATAGTTGAGGCAGAAAATCGAATAATACATAGCAGTTCAACAGCAGAAAATATCAAAAGACAACCCAAAAACAAGTGCTCCACTAAATTGACTTGAGGCAATCTACAGTCATATGTGGAGCTACTAGACTAACTATTGGTGTTTTATACTACTGATTTATGCTTATGGAGTTATCGTTAGTGGATTGTAATCACATAAGAACAAACTTCCCGAACTGCTGTTGGGAGCAGAAACTGCTGTAATTTGATGGCTTCTACTCATACATAGGTTTATATAGCTGAGCCAGAATGGGGCTACTGTTCGCAGCAGAAACATGGGGTAAAGTGAAAAAGACACTCTCATCAAATAAATACCTGAATCATATTTATTTTTTGTATAACGCTGAGACAAAATTAAATAAAAGCAGGTAACACGCAAACCGCTTTTCATATATATAGTTGGTGCACACTTCGGTAGCTGCTTTCCCAATTGATTGCTGGACTGCAAACTGTTGACACACGAACACGTCACGTGTACCCTCGACGCCGGGGGTGATGCATCGCAGCTCACGTCGAAGGAGACCCGACCGACAGCGCGATACGCAAGACAGTCGGCGGGCGCTTTTGAGACCCGAAACCCCACACACCCGGGAGGGACCCCGTCAGGGAGTGCGGCGGCTATGGGCTGCCCTAGGTCGATTCGCTCGCCCCTAGAGCCTCGGGATTCGCAGCTCTCAAACTCGAGGAACAGCGAAGAACGAGAGAGAAAAACGATGAAGGAATAAAACGTAGACTGAAAAAGTAGTATATTGATTTGTTCGATTGTGTGTTGTTCAATCGGCCGTCACCCCCAACATATATAAGAGGCGGCTGGACTTCCCGTACAAGCAGAGGATTCATCTAGGCTTTCCTTACAAGAAAATTACATCAAATCACGTCCTAGAATCCTAGTTCTGGTCCCACTCGTATTCAGTCCGAATCTGGTCCAATCTTCTGTCTTGCTCCTTGCGTGGGCCATGGAATCTGCATATGACTTCCGATGGAGACGTTTCAAATACCAATTTTGTGCGCTTCGACGAGGCCGACAATCCATATGTTGATCACTTTTCCAAATAACGCCATCTTGAATACTCCACGGGGTCATCTTTAATTTCGAGTCGGACTCGGTCATGCAGCTTACTGGACCGTCCGACTCTTGTAGCGTCTCTGCAGGTCGTATATTACGTCGGATGATGACGACTCCAACAGCAAAGTTGACCGTTTCGACGTTACGAACAACTTTCATGTTGAACACTTTTTCATCCGAGGCAATCTATATAATCATTTGAGCCTATCTTCAGCTTCTGGTCGGATTGGCCTTGACAGTTTCCACCCGGTCAAGCTTTTCCCGGCAAGATTTCCACCCCGGCAAGCTCTTTGCCCGGCAAGTTTTTCACCCCGGCAAGCTTTTCACCCGGCAAGCTTTTTGCCCGGCAAGCTTTTCACCCGGCAAGCTCTTTGCCCGGCAAGCTTTTCACCCCGGCAAGCTCTTTGCCCGGCAAGCTTTTCACCCGGCAAGCTTTTCACCCGGCAGCTTTTCACCCGGCAAGCTTTCTGGCTGCACCTTGCGGGTCCTTTTTGTGGCAGTAAACGACCTCGGATAAAAATATGTCCAAAAGCAAAGTTGACCGTTTCGACGTTACGAACAACTTTCATGTTGAACGTTTTTCGATTCGAGGCCATCTCTATTGCATTCTGCATTGTGCCAAAATCAGGTGTCAACACAAACTTCTCAGCAGCAGCTCCTACAACAGATGCAAGCTTCAACTGCACTGCAGATGCAAGCTTCAGCAGCAGTGACTTGGAACAAGTAATTTTTTTTCCTTTCTCAGCGTCCTTATGCTAGTTTCCCAATTGATCGTACAAATCTTGTTTACAGCAACAGCATATGGTGACTTGAAACAAACCAATCGGCTATCTGGTTCCAAGCCAAGTCATTACATATATTATTTCAGTAGACCTTGTCATTGCAGGAGCTGACTCAATCAAGCAAGCTCAGAATTTACCTTGTAGTAACAAAAAATGTTCAGAGATTCGTGGTTTGCAAATGATCAGTACCAAAAAGGTCAGAAACTGGAATACACTTCAAATAAATTGTGCGCGAGGACACACACATCATAGCTTTTTGATGTGGCATCCAGCGCATAGATCTGATCCACGCATCACTTTCGACACGCCAGTATCAAGCATCCAACAAGCGAATGCATATAATCCAATGCATCACACTTTCTCAGCACAACACGCTTAGAGGAATCAACTCTTGGTCGACATGGTCTTTTCTTTTAGAAGATCAAGAGCCCAGAAACTGGCATACATCCATGCCAGGCATGTTCCGATGTCCGAAAGTAAAACAGGAGTGTAAAACAGGGGAAAATAAAAACATAACTACTGCTCTTCGACATGGTATCAGCATGCATCTGTGGATATATGAAACAACATCGACATTCCATATGAACAAGGGACCAATAGGAATACAAGGCTACCGAGTACATATAACAAACATCAAATATATCAACCACTGCATCTGATGCATCAAGTTGACACTGGGTATTTGCAACGAGGTGCCTATCACATTGCCCAGCAACAGTGAACTACATGAATATAAAGAAGACCTACCAATCAGGAAAAGGACTTCAACCATGTACTTTGCAAACGTGCTGATGAGCACATGGCGGTAAGCCACAAGCTGAAATTTCTATGTGTGCATATGATTATTGATTAAGCAGCCCAGAGTTTATACAAGGAGAGTGCACTTCGCTGAGGTTTCCGTTCGAGAAACCGGTTTATTCAGAAAGGAAATAAGCTCATGGCAGAAGCAAGAGCTGAGGAGCTTTGAAGAGGCAGATGCAGAGGAGACAATAATGTGGCTAGAAAGTGTGTAGATGAAGAAAGGATATGATACAGCAACATAAGGAACCTGATTAAATACATTCTGATCAGGGAAGTGCATACAACTTTTGTTTTGTTATGTCTTGGTAATATTTTTGTCTATAAGAATAAAGTTACTTATCCAGATAAGATGTAAGTAATAATAACAATAATATTCTTATGCCTATGATTACTTGCACTATATGTGACCTCCTCCTTCCTGTTTAGCAGTGCAACAGCAGAAAATTAACATTTAACCCAAAAACAACTGTTCCACTAAATTGACTTGAGGCAATCTATACTCTTATGTGGAGCTACTACACGAACCATAGGTGTTTTATACTACTGATTTATGGTTATGGAGTAACCTGTAGTGGATTGTAATCACATGACAGCAAACTGCCCGAAGTGTTGTTCGGAGCAGACATATGCAGGGAGCTGTTGTAGTTAGACGGTTTCTACTCATACATACGGTATATATCATATAGAAATAAATAAACTGGAGACATATTGAACAAGAAAATCATTTCAAAATGCTGTCAACAACTCTGGACCAACTCATACAGTAGAGATATTATGTTTGATTTGGAACAAAAAGGCTTCTGTTCTATTTGTCTCAAAATGGTGGTAGTATGTTAGCAAGAAAAAATAATAATGAACTATCACCAAAATACCGGCCACCAACAATACTGAATAATAATGAACTATCAAACTGCTGCATCTGCAAAGAGCATTGCTTGCAAAGAAATAAGCAAAGTGAAAAAGGGAAACTCTCACAAAACAAATAACTGAATCATATTTGTCTGCTGTATAACACCGAGACCAAATTGAATAAAAGTAAGCAGATAACACGCTCACCGCTTCATATAATTGGTGCACACAATGATGGTGGGAAACCAACATATAGTTGAACAACTCAACCTGAAATACCTTGACGTCCATCGAAAAGAACCCAATCCGCAGATTCTCTTGTGAAGATGTGGTGAACAATGCTTCTATGAGCAGGTATCCCCCGGCTACACCAAGCAGAGTGGCAGCATACTTTACCCGCAATGGGATGACCTTCTCCGAGTGCCATTGGTTATTTTTCAGAATGGAATAGGTGAGCCAGAATGGGTCAGCCTGGTTTTCACCGTCATCACCTGTAGTGAGCATCCCGAGCATTCCCTCTGCTGCCGACTTTTGGATGAGTTGGCTGGAGCATGAATTCAATATGGTATCCGAGCCAAGAGGTCTTGAGTTCAAGACCCTACCAATGCAGTATTAAAAAATGATTCTGCGGCCTACATAAATCCCACGTCTAATGACTAAATAAGTCTAGACCTGATGGGGGTGTTGAAATATATTGCCCGCCTCTCTCCATCAGTTCGGACTTTTGGACGAGTTGGCTGGAGCATGAATTCAATACTCGACAATGACGAATTTGCTATCAGCTCGTTGTTCAGGTGGGGGGTTGACAGAAGACAGCTCCATGGCGTGCATATCAAGCAGAAGCACCTTGTTCAGCGGAATCAAGCGCCAACAACAGAAGCATCCATGAGGAACTGAGGATCTGAGAGTCGACCATTGGGGTCTTCATATGAATCAAACGTAGCCTGACAATCGATGCAAGAGATTGCCACTGCCCATCCAAAGAGGAGAAGAGCAGCAGCAGTATATGCATTCTGCACTGGACCAAGCAAATCACCCTGAATGACAAAGGGTCCTCCTCACCGGTGCTGGGAGCAAGGAAAGTCTCCAGATGGAGGAGTTCCGGTTCACGCACCAGAGCTTTCAGCTCGCCGGAGACGGCCGGCAGCAGGACGTAGCGGCCGTGCACGGGGTCGCACACGGCGAGATCCCTGATCAAAAAATCGCTGTAGTGGAAGTCCAAAGCGGGGACGCCACATTTGCGTTGGACTGGGCCGCCCGCGAGGAGGGCACGTCCGTCGAAGAAGTCCTCCAGGCACGGCCGGCGGCGGAGGGGAGGAAGGAGGAGCACGAGAAGTCGAAGCCGGCGAAGGCGCGGGCCGCGACGACGGAGGGGTGCGGCGGCTGGGCCGGGACGAAGGTGTCTTCGGCGAACGCGCCGACGAGAGGCGGTGGGCGGAGGGCGCGGTACCGGCGGAGGAAGGCGTGGCCGGTGATGACGAGGCGGAAGGAGGGGCACGCCGCGGAGGCGCGGGCCAGGTCGGCCGCCGTCGGGAGGAGGAGGAAGATCTCCTCGAGGATCTCGTCTTGGGCTCGGAGGATCGGCGGCTCCGGCGGTGGTGCTGGGTGCTGCGGCGCCATCGTGGTGGCCGGCGGGGGTACTGGGGATCTACCAAATGGACTTCTTTTTTCTTTATATGCAGGGACACTCGGCGCTCGACGGCATCGTGCGTGCGAGTACGAGGGAGCGAAGTCAACCAACCTACAATCGAATTTTCTTCTGTTCTTGCCGTTTTCTGATGTTCCTTTCCCGGGTTTTCCAATTGTCTTTCTAGTTTTTTTTTCTGTCTTCTCTGATTTTTTTTCATTTTCTCTTTTTTTTTCTTCTTGGGTTTTTCGTGGTTTTTTCTACTGGACCGATCGAGAGCATAGGTTGTGCTCCGTATAAAGCACAAACATGCTCTGGTGAAGCATAAATGTGCTTCACCCTTGGCAGCACAAACTAATACACTTGGGACATTATTGTTAATGCACTTACAAACATTATTGTACCACAAATATATATTTATATGAAAGGGTGTGGCTAGGTCTCAGTCGACTGAGACTTAACCAAGTCTAAGTCAAGTGATATAGTATGTAAGAAGAAAAAAGAAAAACAGAAAAGAATTTTTTGCACGAATCTTCATGCAAAATCAAAGGAAGATACTATCGACTGAGATATAACGAAGTCTAAGTCGACTAAGACTTAGCAAAACTGTATATGAAAATATGAGTAGTTTGAGACATAAATAAAGAAGAGGCGGTAGAAAATGTAGTAGTTCAATGCCACGTCCAATCGTTTCTCAAAATTTGTCATTGTTCTGAACTTTGGTGGTCTGACGGAGGTCTATGTTTAGACATATCATCCCTGCAACTCTTTTCAAAAAATAAGATTCTTCGTACAAATTTCAATCATGTCTTCTATGATGTGTCTATCAACATTTAGCAGATGAGATGGAGTTTATCCGAACTATATACTAGCTAAGGCATCCAAACACGAAGACATATGGTGGGCGATTTCATCATGCATGTAAAGCGGAATATATTGCTTTGTCGGGTTCGTGGGTTGGACGACTACTTGTTAAGATGGCATTTCATCAGGGATTATGTGGAGAATGGCGCGGCATCACCGGGATGAAATATGTATGTTGCCACCGGAAATTGGCTGGCAGATCTCTTGGTCATTTGTAGTTTCTAGAAATCTCTACTAGTACCTAAAAGAACTCCGTTTCCCATCTTACGTTAGTCCCTTCGTCCGACTATCCCTTCTCCCGATTTGATTTTTCCAGCTTTCCATCGTTTTTAATGAAACCATTAATGAGGCTTTAATTTGTCTCCGTAATCTCCTCCTTAATTTGCGCCTCATCCCCCCGTACACCATCCACTCGCCCACACAGCCTCTCCTCCGCCATGCCGCCTCCGCACGCCGGCTGCCTTCCCCCGCAGGGCCGACCCCTAGCGGCCTTCCTCCGATATGTCGCCTTCCCATCGGCGACCGCCAACGGACTACGCCGCGGTTCGGGCGCCTCCCACCACGCCCCTCCTCTCCAATCACAGGTACCATCCCGCGATCCAAAGTTTCCCTCGTCGCCGGCTCTGGACGGAGCCGCCGCCATGGGTGGGCACCTTCTTCTACAAGATCCTCCTATCTCTCTCTCTCTCTCTTTTTTTTTTTTTGCGGTTGATGATCCTCCTATCTCGACAGTTTGGATCCACTCATGGATTCTTACACGTCCGTTTTTCATGGATTCGTGGTCGCAGGCGCGAGCTGTGAAGGACGAAGCAATCGACCAAAGATGAAGTTTGTGTAGCGGCCGGCTCGTGCGGCGTCTCGGCTTCAGGGTAAAGAAGGTTTGGTTTCCCTCCCAAGTCACACCCTCCCTTGTGTTCTTGGTACGATTCCACGGATGGTCACATTACAGAGGTGTTTGGCAACAGAAAAGTTGACGGCAACGTTAACGTAATCAGATCACACTGTTTACGGAGGTGTAATCAGATTTTTCCAAGTTTGTTTGGTTCACGTTGGCGTAAAGGAATTGCTTACCATCGCTCTGTTCTTGCTCGGCCCTGCTGCTCGCCGGCCACCATCGTCCCGTAGATGGCCTGCTCTTGCTCGGCCCCAGCCGCCTAAGATCTCAAACGCCGCCGGCCGTCTCCGAAATCAAGCCTGCAAGCCGCTCGGATCTTGTGCGCCGCGCCACCGGCCGTCCCCGAGCATGTGCGCTGCCGTCCGCATCCGATTTCAAGCGCCGCCGGCTGCTCCGATCTGGAACACTTCCTGTTCGTCAGGCAACCATGGCTGATGGCGAAGGAGTTGACTATGGCCGGCTTCACCTGTCACATTGGGGAGGCGGCGGCGCCGGACTCAAAGGAGATTGGGGAGGCGGCGGCAGACAAGGAGGAAGGGGTCGTGCGGGGAGGAGGAAGGGGTCTTGTGGGGAGGAGGGGAGCTCGTGGGGCAGGATACCGCGACCTTACCGGTGAGGGGTGGGCGGTATCGATCCATAACTGGGCTGGACCCATTTACAGAGGAATGCGATTTACGTTGTGGAGTTAACAAATACGAGTAACGTTTTTCCTTTACGGTGTAAACAGGTGACGGGCAAATATCGCCGAAACAAACACCTTCTACATGTGTGTGTGATTTCTTCCTCGTATCTAATCTTTCTATGTAGTAACGATAGGATCAGAAGACCTGCTCTTTTTTCTGTACATTAAGCAACCACCATATGGATTTTACAATGTGTTACAGGAAACCAGAACCCCCTCGTGCTACTATTAATTTTTGGTATCCAAGGAAAATATGGTGGTAGCAAATATTTGTCTTGGATCCACCCCTGCTATTAATGCCTCCTATCTTGTACAACAAATATTTGAAAACATTGCCATATTTTGTGGTGGATGCAGAGACAGAAGCCTCTGCATTGACATCTTAATTGCAAGTTGCAACAAATATTTCAAAACTGGGGATGTATCGCAAATATTTGTTGCACGGTAAGCCTCTGTATTTGAAATAGCTGCTATTTGTTGGCAACTTTTTCAGCCAACAAGAGTGTTATTTCCTGTACAGGAGGCCTATGCATAAGCTTATACTTTCCTCCATGTTGCTCTCTCATATGGTTTTGTGAATTAGTTACTTCTCTGTGCATAAGAAATTACATTTTACATAAATCAAACAAAAAGAACCACATCTCATAGCATCATCTCCATTTGGGATTCTAAAATGGGCATTGATGGTCAAGAAATAATCTTTAGAAAGTAGCAGTTTGATCAAGAGACACATATTCTAGAAGTTTAGATGCTAACCTTTTCTTAACTCGTTCTCACATGCAGTCTAAAGTTTATGAAATAGGTGGTGATGATTGCAGAATTCCAGTTCTTGAGTGTGTCTACAAGTGGATTCAGATACCTTTTCAAAGCTAAACCATCTAGCGTAGTTTGCCATTTATAATTATTACTACCTACCGTTCCAAGTTTTTCTTCTATCTAAAATTACAAATCTTGATATGGTGCCCATCCCACTTCAGTAGTTGAGCTTCATGATGTTAGATTGTTCTGTGTAGGCTTAGCCTGTTATACTCGGTCTTCAAACTGAATGAGAATGCACAGTTAATGTAATAGAGTTGTCACCTTCATGTAAGATGCTCCTCTTCCTTCATTGGCTGCTTCTCATTTTTCTCTTAATGTATCTTATCAGGTCCTGGGAAGATGTCGCCCGTGGAGAAGATAACATGGCTATATTTGTTGCCCCAAAAATCCAATTCTATCACCTGATAGTGCCAGAAAATAACAGCCTTAGGGGTGTAGGGTGGACCAGTGGAGCAGGTTGTAAACACTAAGCCCCTTCCAGTGAAATTGATAGCTTCGTGGCCAGCAAGTTTTTCTTGTGATGGTAGGACTGATTGCTCTGCCTACACATACCCTCTTTTCAGTTGCCGGTATAGATTTGAGGAGGCAACCGAGTTTGATTTTTTATACTGGCAATTGTGTACAGAACCAACGTTGCATTATGGCCATTTTGTTCCATTATTGATTTCAAACGAGTATTTTTATGCTAATACACACTCGTCCCCCTAGCTCCAGACATTGTGGCACATGTGCGAGTAGGGGCTGCTGCATTTTTCAGTTGTAGGTATAGATTTGAGGAGGCAACCGTGCTTGATTATTTTAATACTGGCTACTGTATACGGAACCAATGTTGCATTATGGCCATTTTGTTCCATTGTTGATTTCAAACGAGTATTTCTATGCTAATAAACACTCATTCCCCTAGCTGTCACCATTGTAGCTGTATAGATGGTCTAGCTAATGTTTTTGGTTCCTATTTACAAGAGATGTTGGGTATGAACAGTGGCGGAGCGTGACGAGCAACTAGGGGGTGGCAGTTTTCAAACTAGAAGAGAAATATCTCGCAACATATAATTACAAAAGATAATAATTGTTACCTGAAACGATAATTCAATAATTATTGTTGCTTCTCAGTTTCAAGTTTCTTTTCTTTAATTGATATAACCATAATGTGGTTGACTGGTTTAACATCTGATGGTCTGAATCATGTTTCTTTAGTTTATACTTTACATAAAAATAAAACCCGTTTCTCCAAAAAAAAATGTACAACAGGTTAACCCCCATGGGCCATGGGCCAACAATTAGAAACATGTGAATCAAGTTTCCATGGCAATCAAAATTCACATGTACCTTGCTTATGTCCTTCGGCAGGATTTCACTTTTTAGCTGATCGGTCGTCATCGCCTTGGGCTTCGGCCGTGGCGTACAACACAGCATCAACACGAGAAGGAAGCAACTCTTGCCTGCAGTTGTAGGCGCAACAACAAGCAGCCGGCGCGATGGTTGGTTGGCAGTTCAAGCCTCAATGAAGCAGTCCAGAAAGGGGCTAACACTGTTGGGGGAGAAACTGGATTGAGGAATTGGGACAAAACCTAGAGATTAAATCTCCATGGAGGTGAGTCGTCGGAGACACAATTTCTATCTATGTATTTGGGGACAGGGGCGGAGCCAGGATTTGGATATAGGGGGGGCCAAGATAAGTATGGATAAAAAAAAATCCAGTACAAAAGATGATTATCGAGAACAAGGTTGAGCACTTGCACTCACCTTCATAACAATTTTTGTCCGTTGACAATTCGAAGCAACAGGCTTAGAAAACAAAGTAATCTTAATGGTGTTTGGCAGCGTTTTTACTCCTCATAAGATAGGAATCACAGTTTCAGAAGCAACCAGCTTAGAAAACGAATTAATCTTAGTGTTGTTTGGCAGTGTTTTTTCTCTTCATAGTTGAGGAATTTTAATTTCTGAATTCTATACTCATACAGTCGACATAGGAATTTTTTACATCACAAATAGGGACTCATACAAGATAATTTGCATCACAAAAATTTCTAGGATGCGTACAAGATATGAATTCTTAATAGCATCTCAAATCACAAAATAAAACAACTAAATGTATAATTTCAAAACTGATACGAGATGAGAATCAAGAGAAATTAGTATACTGTGATGTGCTAACCTGCTACTAGTTTGTTGGCTGAAGCAATGAAGTACGTTGCGTCGTCAACTCGCCGTAGGAATCAGATTGAGAGTAGGCAGTAGGGGATCAGAGTTAGACGGGCGGCAAGGGCACACGGCGGCGGCGGCGGCAGCGCCTAATCCCTACCCACGTACACGCTAATTACGGATGAAAGAACGGACTTCAGGAGACTAGATCGGAGGTTACGTTGTCAACTGGCCGGTAGTGGGCTTTTAGTCCTTTTACTATGGCCTTTTTTCTCTTCTTTTTGTAAAGTACAAGTTAAGAACTTGAGATAGGGGGGGCCAACTACGTTGTACGTGCGATTATGCGCTCGTTGCCTGTACGTCTCCGAGTATATCCCTCGATCCTTGGGGGTCCCCCCTTGGCTCCGCCACTGTTTGGGGAAAGAAGAGATGAGCATGAAAGGCTATGGCTGCATTGGTGAGAGAGGAAAGTTATCTATCCAGGAGGCTCTGTCGGTGGGTATGAACAACATATGGGTTGTTCAACTTGCTGGGGATTGAAGGGGGTTGGCCCTTGAGTCAAAATCCTCTCCAATTATTCCTGGACGGGATTGCAGGGGGCATTAATCAAACAATCCCTCAAGAGTGAGAATTTTTTAAAAAAGAGAGTGTGAATAAGTAGCAAAACAACAAAAAGATTGATCTAACGTTGCAAAAATAAGTTGACACTAGCCAAACAAGAAAAATAAAATAGTGATCTCACGATACAATATATATGAACAATGTTGCTTGACGTGCAAGAATATCCTAATAGTATATGTGATACGATTGATATTGCCCCGTGGCAACGCACAGGCAATTAACTAGTCAGAAGAAAGATTGACATGGTGGTTGTTAACAAAGATAACAAGGTTAGGTGGCGGGGTGGATGTTTGTTGCGTGTAAGGACATCTCTAGTTGATCCCTATTCTTTAAGGGCATCTCCAACTGCAACCCGCAAAATTCCTCCCGCATTTGTCCATGGGCGAACAGGGGGGATTAGTCCGCGGACACGGATGTGGGAGGCCGCTATTCAATCATAGCCGTATACATTGCAAACTCTTTTTCAACAAACCGGCTGAAATCCGTGTAAACTCGGCTGGATTTCATATAAACTTGACGGATTTCATACAAACCGGACGAAAACGGTTACATTTTGGACATATTTTCAACTAAAAACGAAACCGGACTAGTCTACGGCCGGCGCCGGTGGATATCCAATCCGACAACATGATACCCTCGACTAGTCTACTGCCGGCCGCGGCGGGTCTCCAACATCGTCCCCACGACCGCAGTAGTAAGCCCTGGAGGTATATGCTTCAGCGCAAAGGACGGTTCGCTTCCCCACCGCTCATCAAAGTGGAACCGCAGCCTGATGCTTTAGCCGGAGGGGAAGGGTCCCTATGCTACATGGACCAAAGTTGGTTCTTGGATAAGGGGACGACGGTGGCCGGCGAGAGGGCAAGACACAGGTTGTGTACGCCGGCGGTGCCTCGGCGCCTTCATGGGACCCAAGCGGCGGCGACCTCTCGTGTTCTACTTCTCCTCGACGATGGCGGCAGGCGTGGACGTGCCGACAGCCACCTCGTCAGCATCCGCGCACATGGTTTCTTTCTCCGCCTGCATGGCGCGGCTACGCGCGCATTGACGGCGGATGGCGCGGGCACAGGCACAGGCACGCGAGGCGCGATACGAAGCGGCGTCATCGACGGCAGCAACAATGGTCGTGTCGTTGTGCTCCCCGTCTGGCCGGCCTGGAGTAACTCGCCACTCCTCCGCGAGCTGGCTTGGAGCGGCAAGTTGCTGAACCACCATCTGTAGGCGAGGAAGGTGGAGCAGCGAGCTGCCTCGCTCATATCCGCCGGGCTCGACGGGCCAACATGCCAGCTTTTATGCCGGAGAACGTTTACTAACAGATTTTTATTTTTTTTATTTTTTCATTTACATTGTCTTTTTTTCTGTTTTTTAATATTGTGATGATTTTTCATAATGCGAATATTTTTCAAATTCACAAACATGTTATTGAATTCATGAATATTTTCTTGAACTCGACTGTATTTTTTGAATTCCTGAGCACTTTCTCAAATTCACAAACATTTTTTCAAATTGATGAACATTTTTTGAATCCATGAACATTTTTTGAAATTTATGAATATTTCCCAAATTCTAAAATATTTCAAAAGATACATGAACAATTATTTATCTCTCAATATTTTTAAAATTTTAATATATTTTCCAAAATTACTTTTTCAATTCACAAAATCTTATATTTACTAATTGGAGGCACCATTAGAGTTACCACGTTAATTCTAGAAAACCATGTAAAAACATCCATAGGATCTCAATTCTACGATTGGGATCAAATAACAGATCGAAGAGTCTTTACTAAAAAACAGATCAAAGAGTTATACCTTTCCGCGTTAAGAAATCAAAGAGTTCAGGCCCTTCCTCTTTCCACACGCATGACTCCTCCGTTTTCCACCTTGCCGTGTGAAAAAACGAGTCCTCAGCCCTTTTTTTTTCTAAAAAAAAAAGAATCCTCCGATTGTCTCCTACCATCACGCATGATCTATCTATTCAAGTGGAGTTCCAAATTTAAAAATATAAGGATGGCTTCCTGGAAATTTTCCAATTAAAAAACATTTACTCGGAAAAACTTAGGAGCTAATTTCGGGTATCTCACCCGGTGGCTTCTGTCCTAATAAAATTCCATGGGACTCCAATCTATTGAATTCCTTTTTTCTCGGCCGATATAGAAGGTTTCCACGAGTTAAAATAATTCAAAAAATTCAACGATCTTCTGAACATTCTGAAAATACAAGGAGAAGCTTGAATGTAGCTGCAGGCCTGCGGCCCATTGTGGGGTGCAGAACTTATTGGCATGTAGCAGTGACTAACACATGCCCCTAAAGAAAGTAATGACTAACACTTGATCGGCAGGGTGGGGATGCGTTAGGTTAGAGATAGAGATAGGTGACTGAGTGTGAAATAGAAAGACAACTTCACGGAAAGTGAGTGGGAAGCAGAGAGTGAGAATGAAAGTGCCACTCTATAGAGAGCCCGAGAGAGCGCATGTGGATCCACCTGAGAGTGACCGACCATCATTGTATAACATTCTAAATTTCTAATACAATGATGTCACCAAAAATTGTTGTGTCACCAAGCATAATACAAAAAAAAAATTAAATATATAGATTAAACATGATCCACTATTTTATGAATATATCGATATCAAATAGGAATTGCACTCACATGTATTCATATATATTATGCACTAGCCCGTGCGGATGCATGGGTTGATGACTTGTTACTTCCAATTTGACAAACTTTTTTTTCCAATTCTTGAACATTTTTTAAATTCAAGAACATTCTTCAAAATTATTGAACATTTTCTAATTCACAAAAAAAATCAAATGTTTGAAAGTTACAAAAATTCATGACATTTTTGGAATCTGAGATTAATTTTAAAATTTGTGAACATTTCTAAAATCGAGAGCAGAAAGCGAACATTTTTGGAATCTGAGATTACTTTTAAAAAATTTGAACATATATTTTTTTAAATGACAGATTTTTAAAAGCAAATGTGAAATTTATCTCCTTTCATGAAATTCTGTGGAATTCAAGAGTATTTTTGTAAATTTGTGTTTTTTTAAATTCAAGAACCCTCTTTGAAAATAATGAACATTTATGAATTTTCATTTTTTTGAAATATTAGGAACTATGCTTAAATTTCTAAACATTTTAAGATTAACAAACATTTTTGAATTTATGATAAGTTTCAAATTTGTGAATTTTTTTCAAAATGTGTGAAGTTGTTGTTCTGGAAAAAATTTAAATTAACGAGTTTTCTTAAATTGGAAAAAATTACTAAATGGGAGAGTTTTTCTTATATTCATGACTTTTACATAATCACAAATCTTTTAAAAAAATTAAACTTTCTAAATGGGAGAGTATTTCTTATATTCCTGAACATTTTTATCAAAATCTGAACTTTTATAATTTCAGTAGAATTAAAATTTAGAAAGAGAACAAAAAAAATAAAATAATGAAAGAAAAAATAGAAAATAGAAAATTAAAAAATAAAGCAAGTGCCGGCACCCCGCACTTGGCGAGCACTAAATTAGTAGAGTTGGTGCAATATTCGCGTTTTATATTTTAGCCTCATATTGTGCAGGCAATATGACCTCGTTATTAGATCCGAATTTAATTAAGAGCGGACGAGATAACGTGAGCACGTCTGCTCGGCCCCTGACACGCCGTGTCCATTTATACTGAACTTTTCTATTTGTCTACAACTTATAAGTTGAATGTACAATTTTAATTATATCGGTATTTCATTACACTAAGAGAAACTGACAACATATTACTGTTGCTAAATAGGAGGATGCAATGTTATTTCTATACAACTTAGTTTTAGTAAAATTATACTATATTTTAAAATAATATTTGTTATTTCGTATTTGATGCATTGATTCTTCAAAAAAAATCTTTTAATCGAGTGCCCAAAAATCCAGGAAAAATAAAATTGCAAGCCTAAATAGATTAATTTGAGGAGTTCAGAACAAAACCATAGTGTATATGTAATATGTCTTATGCTCTGTTTGTGCATTATAAATATCTTTTTTTGCGGGGAGCGTTACAAATATCTTGGTTAAGACCTCTTTAGTATGTTATCTACACTTGAATTTCTAGAATGTATGATTGTCTATTGATACCCACGTTTTTGCATGGCAGTAATAGCTGAAAAATGTTAATGTTGTTTATGAGTTTTTGAGCATATTTTACCACATTAGTTTTTTTGTGTAATCATGTCAATCAGGTTTTGCTTGTACATTTGTTCTCGCATGCATACTAAATTTATTAAATTATCGTTGTTTTACTAAGGGAGGCATGTGACATGGGGCAAAAAACACATATTTGACCTGTGGACGAAATCAAATCACGATCTGAACTGTGTTTGGAAGAAATTCACAAACTGACCGTTTTGTGTGGCGCCTGACAGCCGGGCGCTACACTACACTATGCAGCGCCTTTGTCTTAGGCGCCGCACGCCCGGCCAGCGTGGCAGCCCGGGGCCAGGCGCGGCCCCACAGCCAGCTGTGCAGCGCCTAAGCGCTAGGCGCCACACAGTATAATGTGCAGCGCCTAGCGCTTAGTCGCTGCACATTGACTTAAGCCGCATCGGGCCAGCCCTCTCCAGGCAGTTCTTCCCTCTCCCAGGCAGTTGCTCTCTGTAACAGAGAGCGGTGGCGGCGCCCCCTTCGATCCCCCCCCCCCCCCCCACCCCTCTCAGATCTGGAGATTTAAGCCGTGGATTCGATCTCTAATCCCTCTACTAGGTAAACTCTCCGTTCCCTTTCTTTTCCTCGTAAATTCGTTTTGCATTTTAGAGATTTGTCCAAGATTGGGTGGAACCCTTGATTTGCTTGGTTTGGATCTTTATTTGTCCAAGATTGGGTGTTGTGATTTAGGATGTGTAGTCATAGTGGTACTACCCTAGTATTGTTCATTAGTTCACAATATATGATTCTTGTTAGTGAAACCTAGATTGTTTATTTTTTTAGATATATATGAGATGCCTAGTTTTGTAGATAATTATGAGATGTTGAGTTTTGTAGCTATATATGAGATGTTGAGTTTTTTTTAGATATATATGAGATGTTGACCTTATTTGAAATATGAGATGTTGAGATGAACACATATGACATAGGAGATATAGATGAAAATTTTTCAAATGGGTATTGTAAATCATTTATTCATTGTGTGAGAAGGAGATGTTGAGATTCTTGTAGATGAATACATATGAGATGTTTAGATGAACACATATGAGATGTTTAGTGTATACCGATATTTGAGATGAACTCATATATGTTTATTGTTTGAACTTTGTAAGGATGGTTTAGCTTCTCGACGATGCCTATGACACACGACACCGGGCCTACATGATGCGCGAGAAGGGGATGGTAATAATGAGTAATCTAAATATTTTGCAAATTTGCCTTTAGTTGAAATTGACATGCCCTAAGATTTGTCGTTACTTGTTTTTGCAGAAGCTTGAACCTCTGAAGATCCGGTATCACGGGGTCTCTGGTGCTGCCATGCCCTACGATGAGCGGTACACACCCTACATCCAGCAGGCAGGACTCCTCCCGTGGATTCAGTTGGTCAGCCGGTCCACGCCGAACCTCAACGGTCCACTGGTGCACTACTAGGGAAAACCTTATACACAGAATCTTACCAGCAGCGCGGTTTAAAATAAGGTGCAGTAGCTATGGAGCAGTAGCGCGCGTCAACAAAACGCGCTACTGATATACACATAGCAGTAGCGCGTTAGTAGTAAACAGCGCTACTACTATAATTGCCACGACCTTGCCGCCAAACTAGTTATAGCAGTAGCGCCTGTTCAGTAAACGCGCTACTGCTATGGCGTTTAGCAGTAGCGCTTTGCCCTAAAGAGCGCTACTGCTAAACGCATCCTATCTTCTCCACCCGGCCCGGCCGCCCCACACTCTCCCTTCTCCACTCCACTCACTCTCCCCCGCACCCCGTCATCCGCCGCCGCCGCATTGCCGCCAGCTGCTGCCGCCGTCGCCCCCTCCCTCCCTAGATCCCTCCTACATCCCCTCCCTCCTCCATCCCGCCGCCGTCGCCCCCTCCCTCCCTAGCTCCCTCCTCCATCCCCTCCCTCCTCCATCCTGCCGCCGTCGCACCCCCCCGTCACCGCCACCGAGGTAGCTCCTCCTACCTCCCTCCTCCTCCCTCCCCCCCTCCTTCCCGCCTCCTCCCTCCTTCCTCCCCCTCCCCCTCCCTCCTTACCCCTCCTTCCTCCCCTCCTTCCTACCCTCTCCCTCCCTCCCTGTCTCTGTTCTTGTAGAATGTAGGTAATTTCAATGTAGATTTTAGAATGTAGACATTGTAGAATGTAGGTTTTTTAATAAAATAATTTTTTAGACTATTTTAGGTGTTTTGAATAAAATAGAAGTAAGCAAATTTAGGGTAGAACTAGGGTACTAGAATTTTTAGCAAGTGTTTAATAGAAATAGTTTATTTAGTAAGTGGTTAATATAACTAGTTTATTTATAGTAAGTGCTTAATAGAACTAGTTTATTTATAGTAAGTGCTTAATAGAACTAGTTTATTTAGTAAGTAGTTATATTTTGTTATGCTTCAGAACATAAGTGATTAAAGACTACTCAGATACATGTTGATAGAATATATTTTGTTTATGCAGAAATCAAGTTTTTGCCCCTGCCTCATCCCCGCAGTCGTCCCCATCGCCGACCCCTTAAGACCTCTAGGTGAGAATAGCCAAATCCCCATGTTGTTGATATAGATGATAATGTGTTGTAAATGTCGATGATGAAAATGCTAGTGCTAGTCGCCATGTCATTGATGTCGATGATGATGCATTCTGAATATAGAGGATGTCTTGGTGTTCTTGTTTGCAATGTACCTCCGAGTGGCCTATGTTTTGCCGGAATGTTGATTCGTTTCCGTTCCGGCAAATTTCATGCGCTCGATATGTCCTGTCTTTAGCAAAGGTCCTGCCGAATTTTTTCATGAATTTTAGCATGACTTGTGCTACAATGTAGGACATATCGAGTGCTTGTGATTTACCAGAACAGGAATTCAATGATATTTCGACAAAACATTGGGCATTTTTCTATGTCATTGCTCGATATATGGAACGGGTTGACTTTAGGTCTGTTTCGGCTCCTTGTGTGTCTTTCAGTGAGGGAGAGTGTCCACCATATATATATATGAGAGAGGAAGAATCCCGACTGTTGTCGTGGGGGTCGCTTCTCCCTCTTTTCCTTGTGCTAGATATTTGTAATGCACTAGGGAAAGGAGGAGTAGCGACCATCATCGACGGTCGAAATATCAAAGAGGGAGTGCCCACCATATACATGAGATGAGAGTTTAGGAAGGAAGACTCGACAGACCTAAAGTCAACCCGTTGCATATTGAGTAATAGTGATCTGCGTGTTGAGTTTTCTGGTAGTTGCCTTCGATCGATTTTCAATGTTTCAACTATGAACATAGGAAATGTCTGACGACGAAAGGGAATTCGTTATGTGCGAATACTGCGAAGACGAGCGCGGCCTGTGCGACAGGCCTCACCTAGTTGGTGGTAGGCGCTTCAGCATCATGCTGGATGAGACCTTCGAAGTAGATACAGCAAGTCACAACGACAAGTCCTTTTTCGTAATTAAGCATGACTTCTGATTCTTTTGCTTCAACTTATAATTTTAATTTTTTACAATTCTACTAGCGTATCCCCTGCCATGCAAGATTTTATGTCTTGGATAAGATTGGTTTCAGTACTATGGATAGTATGGAGGTAAAGAGAGTTCACTTGAGGAACGAGCATGGTTATACTTTTGCCGTAAAATTATACAATGTAGAGACCTACTCCTATTCCTATTTTGAATGCGCAAATTGGAGAGCACTATGCAAGGCGTATGCATCTGAGCCTAATATGCTTATCACCTTTGATATTTGTCCGGAAGATGAAATTGAAGGTAATATCGACATCTGGGTCGATGTGCAGACGCCTCCAGTTCTACCATTATGTGAGTTTCTCAACCATATTTATTAAGTAATTTATATTGTTTATTTAAAAATAGTTGACAACTAATTTCTATTGACAGCTTATTTCCATTCAAGCAAACATGTCCGACTCTTGGTAGACAACACCTACTACTGTCCCGGGGCTGAACTAAACTGCGAGGAGATAAGTCATTATGTTTCATGGCTTGAGGATCTTTATACTGTCAAGACAGGTTATTTTCCTTGACTTCGAAATATTGGTACTCGATATGTGCGACCACTAGTGTGCGTATTGAACTACGGTCACATCTATTTAGGAAAGATGGTAAGATTTTTACTATTTGTCCTCAGTGCATCTTTTGTATACATTATTTTTTAAGCTAAACTTCATTGCTAAGTATGTTACTACGATGTTCTTCAACAGGGACTCCCGATGAATGTTGTGCCTCGTTGGATTGAGCCTAAAGGTCGCATGATAATGATTAGCTTACGGCCAAGACATCCTACATTGCACATGAGTGCATTCATGATTTCTCAAAGCGAGCAAGTCTTAATAGTCAAAGACTGGAGCAAAATTATGAAGGATCACAGCAGAGAAGTACTAGGGGACAGCAATCAGAAGCGCAGCCCACAATTAGGAGATAGGTTCATCTGCATTCTCCAATATGATGAAGCAGGAGTGCTACACATGTTTTATGCTATTTTACCTGAGAGAGAGCAGCAGGAGTGATTAGCTAGCTAGAATGAGTTTGAAGATGATGTGCTACACTATAACTATGATGATTAAATAGCTAGTGTTGGTGGTAATGATTATGATGATTAAATAGTGTTGGTGGTAATGACTATGATGATTATTAGCTAGTGTTGTTGGTGATGATATGATGCAAGAGTTTTTATATTAATATGATGATGATGTTGATCCAAATGAATCTAATCCATGTTTCTTCCTCACAATGATATATTAATTCATCATGGACATAATGATATAACAACCTCTTAATTGGTACTGTATCAAAATTTGTATAATGGCGTATAAATACACTAAAAATAAAAAAAATAAAAAATAGAATACTAGTAGCGCTGGATTGGAAGCACACTACTAATAGTTAGATTAGCAGTAGCGCTGGAAATAATACACGCTACGGCTATACGTCTTAGCAGTAGCGTGTGTTACCGGCACTACTGCTAAGAAATAGCTGTAGCGCCTTACTAGTAGCGTGGGGCCCCGCGCTACTAGTAGGCATTAAACACGCGCTACTACTAGGCTTTTCCCTAGTAGTGGTGTCCTCTCTTGCTGATCGGTGGAGGCCGGAGACGGGATTGCTCACGAGGCTCTTGGAATTGGCCGGTGCCGGATTCTCCACCACCACCACGACCCCATCCGTCCATGTCACCTCTAAGACGCTTTGTCTTACGTCTTCCCCGTCTAATGACCTTCAAATCCGGGTCCGGCCATAGTTGAACTCCATGATACTCCGGCCATTGTGATTGGTCCAAGTATGGCTGAAACCAGGGAGCCCATGTATTCTTTATCGTCATGATTGAGAACTCGGACTCCTGCACGGTAAGAGGGTGATTGACCTACACATTCCTAACACGAGATGCGTTTAACAAGTGCGAGCATGGGAGATGAAGCAACGATGGCCTCATGCAAGTGCAATCACACCGTGTTAGGGAGACCTTGAAAGCCCGGCCTCCGTGTTGGTGGCCATCATTATTGGTTCCTCCAGGCTCTTTCACTTCATACTTCCAATCGTTGTCGTCATATAGTACAGCTTCTTGGGAGTCTGCCTTCCGTGATTGAAATTCCAACCATTCTTCAACCTTTGATGGGAAATTGTACTTGTGCTTTTCCTTGTTCTCACCAGCAATCTGCTTATCCGTCTCCATTGAGTACTTTAAAAATTACGCATTCATCTTGTCAAATGTATATTGAACTATTGCCGTCACGGGTAATGCACGTACACCCTTGAGCACCTTATTGAAGCATTCTGCCATGTTGCTTGTCATTTGACCGTACCTCCGGCCATCTTCATCGAAAGCACGTGCCCACTTATTCCTTTCGACAATGTTCATATTGAGAAATTCAATACCACCAGGATCAAGTTTCTTGTGTGTGAGCAACGCATTGTACAAGTTGGAGAACCGCTTGTCGGAGAAAGCGAGACAACAATCTTGAAGATCATCGACCAACTCCTTCATACCACATGCCCTATAAAAGTTTGCACAAAAGTGCCTCATGCACCATCGATGGTGCAACTTTGCATGTCCGGGAATGTCAACCACCACTGCGTTAGAATTCCTTGATGGCGATCCGATATGACACAAATTTCCCTTTCGGTCGGTAATACCCTGATGTCTGCTAGAACTACATTGGTATTTCCCCAAAGAGGAAGGGATGATGCAGCACAGCGATGGTAGGTATTTCCCTCAATGATGAGACCAAGGTTATCGAACCAGTAGGAGAACACCCAAGAATGATAATATAACAGCATGGAACAATCAAAAATTATAGATACGTTGGAGACGTATCAGCATCCCCAAGCTTAATTCCTGCTTGTCCTCGAGTAGGTAAATGATAAAAACAGAATTTTTGATGTGGAATGCTGCCTAACATGTTCATCACATATTCTTTTCTTTGTAGCATGGACATTTGGACTTTTATATGGTTCAAAGCAATAGTCTAGTTTTGACATGAAGACTTTAATACTCAAGCATATCAACAAGCAACCATGTCTTTCAAAATATCAACGCTAAAGCAAGTTATCCCTTAGCCCATTATGCTCAATCATTGATCCATTCATGAAACACACTCGAATAATAGCTATACCCAATGCTCAAGTACGATCATAGTGCCCCTCAGTTGGTGCTTTATAAGAGAAGATGAAGACTCAAGTACAAAATAAAAATTGCATAAAGTAAAATAAAGGCCCTTCGCGGAGGGAAGTAGGGATTTGTAGAGGTGCCAGAGCTCAAAGCAAAAATTGAGAGATAAAAACATTTTGGGAGGCATACTTTTCCCACCAACAAAAACGACTTAGAGTTCCCAACACTTTCCATGCTAGATATATCATAGGCGGTTCCCAAACAGAAAATAAAGTTTATTCCTTTTTCCACCATACTTTCACTTTCCATGGCTAACCATATCCACGGGTGCCCTCCATACCAACACTTTCCAAGGAATTTATTATTTGAGAACATAAAGTAAATTCATTTTTCATTCCGGGACTGGGCATCCCTAATACCTTTGCCGTACTCTCGTGCAATGACAAGTGAATAAACACTCATCGTGAGAATAACACATCTAGCATGGAAAATATCGGCCACCCCTCACCGCCTCGTGAGCGGTACAAGCACACAAAAGAGAAATTTATTTTGAAAATTAGAGATGGCACATACAAATTTGCTTAGAACGGCACGGAAATACCGCATATAGGTAGGTATAGTGGACTCATATGGCAAAACTGGTTTAAAGGGTTTTGGATGCACAACTAGTGATCATACTTAGTGCAAATGAAGGCTAGCAAAAAGATTGAGAAGCGTCCAACCAAGAAACAAAAAATCTCATAAGCGAGCATTAAGCATAACTAACACCGAATAATGCACCACAAGTAGGATGTAATTTCATTGCATAACTATTGACTTTCGTGCTTGCATAGGGAATCACAAACATTAACACTAATATTCTTACTAAAGCATAATTACTCATCAACATGACTCACATATCATATCGTCATATCTCAAAACCATTACAAAGAACCAAGTTTATTTTGTCCAATGATCTTCATGAAAGTTTTTATTATATCCTCCTTGGACATCTATCACTTTGGGACTAATTTCATATGTTGCTTTTAATAAGCTCAAACAAATATAAGTGAAGAACATGAGCATAGTATTTCTTTCTCTCAAAATAATCTAAGTGAAGCAAGAGAGAATTTCTTAAAAGTTTTACTAACTCCCAAATAAATCTAAGTGAATCATGAGAGCATTTCTTCAAAAATAACAAAGCACACCGTGCTCAAAAAGATATAAGTGAAGCACTAGAGCAATTCCAAGGCTCTAAAAATTTAAGTGAAGCATAGGAGCAAGCATAGCATAATTTTTTGGCTCTCTCAAAAAGGTGTGTCCAGCAAGGATTCAAGACTTAAAATAAAAAGCAAAACAAACAAAGACTCATCTCATACAAGACGCTCCAAGCAAAACTCATAATATGTGACGAATAAAAATATTGCTCCAAGTAAAATGCCGATGGTCGTTAAAAGAAAGAGGGGATGCCACTTGGGGGCATCCCCAAGCTTAGTTGCTTGATACTTCTTGATTATTATCTTGGGGTGCCTCGGGCATCCCCAAGCTTAGCCTTTTGCTAATCCTTATTCCTTCATCCATCGTAATATCACCCAAAACTTGAAAACTTCAATCACACAAAACTCAACAAAACCTTCGTGAGATCCGTTAGTATAAAAAAGCAAACCACTACTATAAGTACTGTTGCAAACCCATTAATATTTTATTTTTGCATTATATCTACTGTATTCCAACATTTCTATGCCAAAAACTCTTCAAAGAAAACCATAGAATTGTCAAAACAAGCACACAACGCAAAGAAAATAGAATCTGTCAAAAACAGAACAGTCTGTAGAAATCTGGAAATTTTGAATACTTATGTAACTCCAAAAATTCTGAAAAAATAGGACGACATAGGAAATTTGTATATCAATCTTGTGTAAAAAATTCAGAATTTTTCGTCGCTTATATGAATTTTCAAAATTGTTTTACTGGACGCAAAAGTTTCTGTTTTTCAACAAGATCGAATCAACTACCACCCAAATTATCCCAAAGGCTTTGCTTGGCACAAACACTAATTTAAATCACAAAAACACATCTAATTAGAGGCATAATTGGGTAATTTATTGAAAACAGCAAGAAAACCAAAAAGCAAAAAGATACAAGTTGGGTTGCCTCACAACGAGCGCTATCGTTTTATGCCCCTAGCTAGGCATAATGCAAAGGATCTAAGTTTTGTCATCTTTGTTTCTAGATCCCTACGATGCCCTCATGATTGATTCATATGGTGGCCTAATTCTTGTTCTAGGGAAGTGTTTCATACCCTTCCTTAGTGCAAATTGAAATTTAATATTGCCTTCTTTCATATCAATCACGGCACCAATAGTACGTAAAAACGGTCTACCAAGTATAATTGGACAAGATGGATTGCAATCAATATCAAGAACAATAAAATCTATCACTACAGGAATCAGGCACTTTGCCGTCAGCCATGGCAGACGGCAAAGGCATGCCAGGCGGACGGCAAAGGCCTGTTGCAAAGGCACTTTGCCGTCTGCTTCTTTTATGTTTTTGGAAACTTGTTGCAAACTTGTTGTTGGATATGTATGTATGGATGAAACCATTTTATGTTGGATCCATACATATCCAACATAAAATGGTTTCATCCATACATACATATCCAACAACAAGTTTGCAACAAGTTTCCAAAAACATAAAAGAAGCAGAAGGAGAAGAGTAGACTCCATGAACGCAAGCTCCTCATCTAAAGAAAATCTGCAAATTAGGAAAGATGAAAGTTAGAAGAAGAAGAAGAAGACTAGCTAGAAGAAAAAGAAGAAAAAGAAGAAGAAGAAGAAGAAGAAGAAGAAGCAGAAGAAGAAGAAGAAGAAGAAGAAGAAGAAGAAGAAGAAGAAGAAGAAGAAGAAGAATTTATCTTCTCTTTCTTTTTCTACTCTCCTCTTCTTTATCTTCTTCTTCTTCTAACTAAGGTAGGAAAAAATGCCATTTTTTAGCTAAGCTAGGTAAAAATGCTAAGTATGTAGGTCATTTTAGAGCTAAGCTAGGTAAAATAGGTCATTTTGGAGCTAACCTAGGTAAAATGGATCATATTGGAGCTAACCTAGGTAAACTTGGTCATTTTGGAGCTAAGTAAGCTAATTATGTCATTTTGGAGGAAGATAAGCTAAGTCTAGGTCATTATGGTAAGCATTTTGGAGGAAATAAAGCTAAGTCTAGGTCTTTATGCATTTCGTAAGCAAAACACTAGAGAAAACTTACCGTCATCACGGAGGTGAAGGATCTTCACTCCTCCTTCTTCTCCTTCTCCTTCATCATCCTGATGCGCTTAGAGCGGTGAGACAGTGGGATGTACTCTTCTACCACAATTGGCATGGTCCTGTTGCCCAGCTGTGGGATCGCCGGCGCCACCACCATCGCGAGGTCGTTGTTAGGCACCACCACCATCACGAGGCCATCTTCAGGCACCACCATCGCTAGGTCATCGTCAGCCACTACCATCGCTTGCCCATCGTCAGCCACCACCATCGGTAGGTCATCGTCAGCCACCACCATTGCTTGCCCATCGTCAGCCACCACCATTGCGAGGTCATCGTCGGACAGAATAGGCTGCACCTCCTCATCCCCACTCTGCTCCTCTTCTTCCCCACTCCGTTCCTCCTCATCCTCTATGCTGCTTTTGCTGTAGCCAGAGTCGCTGCTGCTTTTGCTGTAGCCAGAGTCGCTGCTGCTGCTCCCATTGCCTGACCAAATGCAACAAAGTTTTTTTAACTATCGGTGTGAAACAAAGCCAAATGGAGAGGAAGAAGCGGCAGAGCGTACTGGCATCGTTGTCCTGGTAGCGCATGCGGCACATAGTCGTGTTGAACACCTTCACGGTGAGCGTGGCGTTGCCATCGTACCTGAGGACAAGGAAGTACCCGTGCCGCAGGTCGTAGGCACGGACGAACTGCTCCCACGACACAGGTACATGTGGTCGTACCTGAACACCACCTCCACGTCCCACAGCCTGCGAAACCCGCTGCCGGCCTGTCGCAGCTTCACATTCTTTGGCCGATGGCCATCCAGCATCTTCATAAAAGTGTCAGGCAGCCTCTGCAGTGTGGGTCAAGCAGTGATGTAGCAAACAGCAGAGTTATGATAAAGAGATGGGTGAAGGGGAGATCTCTCCTTTTATATACCTGCCTCTTGGAGGAATTCTCAAGTATGATCGTGAAGAACTCGAAACCTTCCAAGTCGTACTCCGGTGTGGCAGAGCGCAGCCTGCGGTGGCGGCCTCCCCCCATCTCTGATAAGCAGCAAAAGAGACCAATTACTACCCTTACAACATTATCATACAACATTACAGCAGCAAAAGTTTTGAGCAGAAGATAATCAACTACACCAAGTTATCATTTCACATTCAAAAAGCAATGCACTTGTGGACATTTATGATTGAAACAGCTAGAACTATATCTACTATAAATGGACCATATCTATAAACACAGCTAGAACCATATTTGATAAATGGACCATATGCATATCTACAGAAACTTGGCTCTAATCCAACTTGGCTCTAATTCAACTCTATCATATTTGATAAATGGACATAGTTGGAACAGAGCCATGTTTTTAGACATGAAAGAAAACTGAGAAAAAAAAAAGCAATGCACTTGTGCTCAACAACATCAACAACACTTAATTAATTTGGTAGGTTAGTTCGCAATGGCAATTGGCACCCTTCAAAACTAGGGATTTCTTTAGACATGAAAGAAAACTAAAAATGCAAACCAAATTGATGGTGATACCAATAAGAAAACATTACCACTACCAACGATATTGATGGTGATATTCAAAGATAACACAAGGTTCAAGTGTAACCAATATTTTTTCATTTATTTTTGGTAGAAAAATTATTTGAAATTTGGTGAAATATAGACATCTACAATTTAACTTAAACTAAATTTGGCCCAAGTTCTTCACATCCATGCCTGCAATGATCTGCTACTAGATATGAATACTCCAAGGCAAGATACCACACTATACATGGTAATACCATACTTAAATTCTTCCCCATTTTAATGATAGTTAATCAAAACTTCAGAAGCCTTTGACAAAGATGGAAATACAGAATCCTCCTCCTTGCTAAGCTATCTAGATTAAAGGGAAGGTGGAAGCAAAGGTACCGCAACTTCATTGTATAATTATAACATCGAATCAATAATTGATAGATCTCTTTTCATAGCAGGGCACAGTCAATAAATATCATGAGTGTAAAAAAATAAATCTCATGAGTGTAAACCAATAAATTATCATAATTGTGACAAACCAAATAGTTGACAAATGATCATAACTACATCAAAACATGTCATTACTATTTCTGATTGCTCTATATACCGCACCCGATAGATATTCCTAAGTTTTAACGAGATATATCACAACCAATTTTAGTAGAACTACACATACACATCATCCAGCATTGTCGATTATTCATAATTGTAATGTGATATAACCAATTTTTTTATAACTACAGGATCCTTAAAATTAATATTCATAGCTACAATTAGATTACATGTAGCACCGTGCTAGTTATCTAAATAAAATATGTCGGTAAGATCAGTAGCTCTTACATCAAATGTACTGATTAAGTTAAATTCTTGATCATACAGCCGGTGAGGAGGAAAATTAACAAACACCCCAGCTCCATAAAAATATAGACATCAACCAGCACACACATTGCCCAGCACATCGACAAGTGAAAAACTAAACCTAAACTAAATCTAAAAAAACAGAAAAAAATACAAGGTCTTACCGGAGCAGGGGTCGCCGGAGCGGCGGGGCGGCCGCGGGGGTGGAGGAGAGGGGCGCTGGGGCGGCCGGGGTGGAGCAGGGATCACCGGAGCGGTGGGGCGGCCGCAGGGGTGGAGGAGAGGGACGCCGGGGCGGCCGGGGTGGAGGAGGGGCGCCGGAGCGGCGGGGCGGCCGCGGTGGTGGAGGAGAGGGGCGTCGGGACCGCCGGGGTGGAGGAAGGGGGCGCCGCGGCGACAGGGGTGGCGCGGGGCGGCGGCGGCTCGGGCACGGGGGCGAGGCGGGGCGGGGCGCCGACAGGGGTGGCGCGGGGCGAAGGAGGGGGTCGCCGGGGCGGCGGGGGCGGCGCGGCGACGGTGGTGGCGCGGGGCGGCGGCGGCTCGGGCACGGGGCGGAGAGAGAGAGGGGACAAAGAGAGGGGTGGGGCGCGGGCGTTGGCTTTTTAGTTAGGGCACGGTTCTTTGCCGTCAGCTAGCAGACGGCAAAGAGCCTAGCTAACGGACGTTAGTTTGGCCACTTTCTTTGTCGTCTACTAGCAGACGGCAAATAAAGTGGCCGTTAGGTGGCTCTCGCTAGTGGTCCACCCTCCCTCTTTGTCGTCTGCTAGTAGACGGCAAAGAGACGGCTGACAGCAAACAATATCTTTGCCATCCGCTCTTTCTTTGCCGTCAGTTTTCTGTAAGCTGATGGCAAAGACCATCTTTGCCATCAGCTAGCAGACGGCAAAGAGATGGTTGGCGGCAAAGATCCTAATTCCAGTAGTGTATGGGCACGTAATTCCTATTTGCAAGAATACGAACATCATTAATTCTTCCCATAGGCTTTTTAATAGTAGAATCCGCCAAGTGCAAATTTAAAGAGCATTCTTCAATATCGGTAATACCAAGCACATCACATAAAGATTTCGGAATTGTAGAAACACTAGCACCCAAGTCACATAAAGCAAAACACTCATAATTTTAATCTTGACTTTTATAGTAGGTTCCCATTCATCATATAATTTTCTAGGAATTGAAACTTCTAACTCCAACTTTTCTTCAAAAGCTTTCATCATAGCATCAACAATATGTTTAGTAAAAGCTTTATTTTGTTCATAAGCATGGGGTGAATTTATCATGGATTGCAATAAAGAAATACAATCAATCAAAGAGCAACTATCATAATTAAAGTCTTTGTAATCCAAAAGAGTGGGCACATCACTAGTTAAAGTTTTGACCTCTTCAAACCCACTTTTATCAATTTTCTCAATAATATTTTCACCCTCCGAATTATCGGGATGCCTTCTAGCTATAGTTGACTCTTCTTCAGTCCCTTTTTCATCAATCTTAATTTTACTAAACAAAGAATCAATAGAAGAAACACCAATCATTTTAAGATCTTTATCACTTTTATCTTCTAACGAGATTGGTTTGGCGGCCATTTGATTTACTAAAGTAGCTTGTGCATCGGATATTTTGCCTAGCAAACTTTCAACAAACGCATACTTAGATTGGAGATTGCAAACTTCTCTACTAATATCATCAAGTTGTTTTGTTATAGCATCTAGCACAACGGAGTGCTCCTTAAGTTCTTCGATAAAATATTTATTATGCTCAAATTGTGTAGTCATATATTCCTTAGTACTTTTCTCAATCTCAAGCAAAATATTGGGGTAAGGAACATCATAATATTTTCTTTAAGGCGTCATGACTACGCAAACAAGAAAGCACTCAAAAACAGATCTGACGAGAAAACTGCGAATGAAAAGGAGGGCGAGTAAAACGGCAAATTTTTGTGAAGTGGGGGAGAGGAAAATGAGAGGCAAATGGCAACTAATGTCAATTGAAAGGAGATGAGATTTGTGATTAGGAACCTGGTTGATGTTGATGATGTCTCCCCGGCAACGGCGCCAGAAATTCCTTTTGATGTCTGCTAGAACTATGTCAGTATTTCCCCAAAGAGGAAGGGATGATGCAGCACAGCGACGGTAGGTATTTCCCTCATTGATGAGACCAAGGTTATCAAACTAGTAGGAGAACCACACAACACAACATAAACAGCTCCTGCACACAAAGAACAAATACTTGCAACCCTGCGTGTTAAAGGGGTTGTCAATCCCTTTCGGGTAACGGCGCCAGAAATTGGCACGGAGCCGGGAGAAAGTTGTAATAAATTGGATAAATAGATCTTGAATAAAATAAAGTGCAGCAAAGTATTTTTGGGTTTTTGGAAATATAGATCTGAAAATAAAAGTAAATGAAAATAGATCGCGAAGGCAAATATATATTAAAGAAGAGACCCGGGGGCCGTAGGTTTCACTAGTGGCTTCTCTCGAGAAAAAATAGCAAACGGTGGGAAAACAAATTACTGTTGGGCAATTGATAGAACATCAAATACTCATGACGATATCCAGGCAATGATCATTATATAGGCATCATGTCCAAGATTAGTAGACCGACTCCTGCCTGCATCTACTACTATTACTCCACACATCGACCGCTATCTAGCATGCATCTAGTGTATTGAGTTCATGAAAAAACGGAGTAATGCAATAAGAACGATGACATGATGTAGACAAGATCTATTTATGTAGAAATAGACCCCATCTTGTTATCCTTAATAGCAACGATACATACGTGTCGGTTCCCCTTCTGTCACTGGGATCAAGCACCGTAAGATCGAACCCATTACAAAGCACCTCTTCCCATTGCAAGATAAATAGATCAAGTTGGCCAAACAAAACCCAAATATCGGAGAAGAAATACGAGGCTATAAGAAATCATGCATATAAGAGATCAAAGAAGACTGAAATAACTTTCATGGATAAAAATATAGATCTGATCATAAACTCAAAGTTCATCGGATCCCAACAAACACACCGCAAAAAGAGTTACATCATATGGATCTCCAAGAGACCATTGTATTGAGAATCAAACGAGAGAGAGAAAGCCATCTAGCTACTAACTACGGACCCGTAGGTCTACAAAGAACTACTCACGCATCATCGGAGAGGCACCAATGAGGATGATGAACCCCTCCGTGATGGTATCTAGATTGGATCTGGTGTTTCTGGAACTTGCGGCTGCTGGAATTGATTTTCGTCGACTCCCCTAGGGTTTCTGGAATATTGGTGTATTTATAGAGCAAAGAGGCGGTTCGGGAGGCCACCGAGGTGGGCACAACCCACCAGGGCGCGTCTGGGCCTCCAGGCGCGCCCTGGTGTCTTGTGCTCACCTCGGGCTCCCTCTTCAGTACTTCTTTGGCCCATTGGATGTCTTCTGGTCCAAAAAAAATCCACAAAAAATTTCGCTGCGTTTGGACTCCGTTTGGTATTGATTTCCTGCGATGTAAAAAACATGCAGAAAAGAGCAACTGGCACTGGGCACTATGTCAATAGGTTAGTACCAAAAAATGATATAAAATGATTATAAAATGATTGTAAAACATCCAAGAATGATAATATATAGCATGGAACAATCCAAAATTATAGATATGTTGGAGATGTATCATACCCTTGTTCTCAATTGACGCAAGAACTACTCCCAGTTATCATTGTTCTCCACGTCAACCAAAGCGAAAGCCAAAGGCAACACCCGGTTATTGGCATCACTTGCTATTGCAACCAATATAGTGCCCTTGTATTGTCCGGTCAAGAACGTGCCATCAATGGCGATGACGGGCCGACAATGCTCAAAAGCCCTCACGCATTGCTCAAAGACCCAAAATGCACGGCCAAATACTCGGACGGTCCTCCCATTGTGAATCAATGTTTGGTGCTCAAGAGGCTTGACCACATGAACCATGCCTGGGTTTATGGAGGCCATAGGTAACAACAACCTAGGGAGTTGGTTGTATGCTTCCTCCCAATTGCCATACAACATCTTGAATGCGGCTTGCTTCGCCTTCCATGCCTTGCCGTACTTCACCTTGTAATGAAAGATGGCTTTCACAAGGTCAATGACACTCTTAATGCACATTTTAGGAAGTGTGGATATTTGGTTGGAAAACCTATAAGCGATGAACTCGGACGTGAGTTGTCTGTGTTCTTGGGACACAAGCTTGCCATCCGCATTCTTGTGTCGGCACATGTGACTTGGTACACAACTCACTATGCGCCAAGTGGGACCTCCTTTCCATGGCCTTGCACGCACAATCCATGGACATCTTGGCACTTCACATTTAACCGGGTAACGCACATTGACGTCTGAGTTGGCAACTCTATGTGGACGATAATGTGTAACCGAATAGTTGTCGAGCCACATCTTCAATTCCAAGAAGGATTCAAACTCACAACCGGGATATATCCCGTTCTTGTCGTCTTCCAAATCACAGTGAGAACTTGGCCTACCTCCAAGAGATATACATTTGCCACCATCTACAATGACTTCATCCGCGAGACTAAGATCCTTGAACAATGGTGTCTTGTGATCCCGCCGGAATACCTTCTTAAATGCTTCGGCCTCCTTCGGCGTGAACCCCTCCTCATCAACTTCTTCATCGGGACCATCGTCATCCGAGTCCGATGCATATGAACGGGAAAAAGGGATGGATTGGTCCATTGTCTCTTGCACATGATATTGGTCGAGATCACCCTCATTGTTGTCATGGAGATCAACTTCGTTGTCATCCTCCTCGTACTCATCATTCTCCTCTTGAAAAGCTTCATTTTGGTTGTTTGAAATCGGGCTCAATGTTGGCCAAACTTGTTGCGTCAAATGAGGTTCACTCATTTGATCTTGGTTCATGGGTGGGGGAGTACTAGCAACCAACGGGGAGGGGTTCTGGTTCAAGTCCAAATGCAAACTAGACTCAACCTTCTTGGAGGCAAATAACTCAAGAGCCTTGTCTAGAGATTCGGCAACCGTCTCCTTGTATGCAACCCAACGTTGCTCGGAGTTCACACGCATTGTCTTCCAACGGATGTGCATTCCAAAACCAACATTATGCCTTCCCTCGAACTCAACAACGTCACTTGGGTCCATCCAATTCAAATCCTTCCTCACTTGTTCCAAGACATCCGCATAGCTAGGACTACTCTCAAACACCATGTCAAGCTCATCCGGGTCCGGCTCAACATTGCCTTTCAAAAAGGCCTCTTTATCCACATGATGAACATAAACACATGTTCTTCCCATCCCTACAATAATCAAAAACACACATATATCCAGTAAGTACTTAACCGAATATTTGCACAAAATACATAAGCCCTAACATAGATATGAAACAATAACCCTAACCCCCACTTAACAATAACCACAACCCTAACCATAGCATAACCCTAACCCTAACCCCAACATAAAAACACACATAACCCTAACCCTAGCATAGTATGAAACCTAACCCTACCAAATTAGCAAAGAAACATAACATGTTTCAACACAAATTTCCAAATCCAAGCCAAAACTAGGGTTTCCCCAAACTAGCAATATTTGAGCAAATGTGACAATTCCTATGGATGAAAAAGAGGGGATCGGAGGAGATTACCTTAAGGGAGGGGTTGACTTCGAAATCCACGGACAAATACTCCGGATTTGCAAGATTTGAGAGGGGGGAGAGGGGGGTAGAGGGGGGGCGCTTAGCTTGGTTTGTGGGTGGGGTGGGCGGTGTGTGGGGTGGGGGTGGGTGGGGTGAGGGGGTGGGGCCAGCCTAAATGACAAACAGACAGTGTAGTGCCTAAGGATCGGGCGCTGCACATTGCATGTGTGGCGCCTAAGCGCTAGGCGCTACACATTACAAGTGTGGCGCCTACGCCTTAGGCGCTACACGGCTGGATGTGGGGCCGCGCCTGGCCCCGGCCTGCCACGCTGGCCGGGCGTGCGACGCCTAAGACAAAGGCACTGCATAGTGGAGTGCAGCGCCCGGCTGTCAGGCGCCGCACAAAACGGTCAGTTTGTGAATTTTTTTCAAGAGCAGTTCAGATCGTGAATTCATTTAGCCTACAGGTCAAATATGTGATTTTTGCCGTGACATGGGACAAAGCAATGGAAAGAATGGGTACAACTCATGTGTAAAAACTCCTATTAATAGTCGCCATTTCACTCCGGTGATAAAAATCTAGAGCAGAATCAACAAGAGTTAGAGGTCCATCGAGGAGCAGAGCTTGTCTAGCAACTTATTAAGAGGGGCACAATCGCCACGCCGAGGCTCGGTCTCTGCCGAGTCTACACTATTGGGAAAAGGCTTATAGGTGGTCTCAAATGAGTAGTGGACACCATCAGTTACCCGCCATTGCTATTTTGGAAAAGTATCAGTGGCAGGTAGAATTGAGAACCCACTCATAAACTCTTACATATTTGCTCGCGTGCTAAAAGGAGCAGTAGTGGGCATTGACTTAGGGACCGCCACTGGTATGTCTTTCACTAGTGGCGGGCGAACAATATGCCTGTCACAACATTATTTCAGCAATGATCGTAGACGTCATTATCTTCTTGAAGATGTTGTTGTGGTGCTCCTCTTCGTGTCCGGGTTCCGGGTGAAAACCTATATCTGATGTGGGCTCTGCAGCGGCAATGCTTAGAGCCGTTCTCCCTCATGGGGCGTCATGGAGCTTAGATGTTAGAGGGAAAACGAACCTACGATCAAGGAAAAGAACAAGAGATACACGGTGATCAACCCATCCCTCCCTATCGCCCCCGCATCGCTCCTCTGGGGCGACTCGGGCGGCCCCAACCCTAGAGTGCCGCCGGCCCCTTCCCCCCTCCCTCCAGATCTCGCCGCCACCAGAGACAGCCGCCGGCAAGCCCGCGCGGCGTCGTGGAAGGTGGCGGCGGGGCTGGCTGCTTCTGCCTCGCGCGGAAAGCTTGGTGTGCCAGGGTGGCAGCCCTGGTCAAGGTTGGCGGCGCCTTCCCTGTGACGGAGGGTGGATGCGGGTGTGTGGTCGATCTTCCTCGGCTTGCGTGGGCGGCGAGGACCCGGTGGTGGGAGCTCACGACGGCCGTGGTTTCCGTCGGCCGGCCGCTAGATCTGGATCAGCCAGCGCCAGCTTCATCTCCTTCACCCTATCCTGCTCGATCTGGGCTTCAGTGTGGCCTTGCTCGCCGGATCCGGGTGGTGGGTGGGGATTGGATGGTGGGGCTCTTGGTACCGGGGGAAACTCTTGGCCGGCGACGGCAGCCACAACGACGACGACGACTCGACACCAATCCACTCCTTGGAGTCTTCTTTGAGGTATCTCAACCCCCACCCACCCTGCCCTACATCTAGGGGAAATCCTTGGTCCTGCTTGGGGAGGACGGCGGCGCTACGGTGTCGTTCCCCTTCCTGAAGGCACCGTCCTTGGACCATGGGGGGGTGCTTTGTTGGGGTGTGCTGGTGGCTGCTGTGGCGACTTCGTTCTTCAGTGTTGACATTGGCAATATCGACCTTCCTTGCCGTGTCGATTTGGCTCGAGCTCCTTCCTACGGTGCGCGTCTCCTTCGTGGTCTTGCCATTGTGACAGCAGAATTCTTGTGGAGCTCAATGTGGTCTACTCGTTATGTCCCTGGTACTCCTTGGTGTCATGCTTGCTTCCGGGTTCTTGGTGGAACCAATTCGTCTGCCGGCGGTGCGACGTCCTTTCGATCCAGAACGAGAAGGTTGTGGCCTTCTACGGCGACGAAGACGGCAGCCATCATGCCCAAGTTGTTTACCATTCTGGAGTGGACTGGGGCTGCCTCCGTTCACATTGCCGTCCCCCACAAGTTTTTCTGCTCGTCTAGTGCTTGCTGCTTTGGCGGACGAAGACCTCGACGGATTATGCTCATCTGTCCATCTTGGTAGTTGTTATGTAGTCTTTGGTCTGGGCACCGTCTTGTATGCACCTTGTATCTGTCACCTCAGGCTGTTTCGCCTCAGTTTCCTGTTATTTCTTTTTCTCGCTGCTTGTAAGTGGTTTTTTTTAACGAAAGGGGTTTCCCCCCGCCCCAACTTTTATTAAAGCCAAGGCCAAACCACACACATTTTTCGGACTGTTTAACAGCACTCGGCGACAACCAGAGTAGCTGCCACAGACAACACATACCCCTCAAATGAAACTACCCTATTACATCATCATTAAACAAGGAGGTCTTTTATTATAGAGCAAAGGACCTAAGCTAGAAAAGGATAGCAGAAGAGGATCAAAGCTAAGCACTAGGCACCCCATTCCAGTCATCACCAGCTTCTCATTGTCTCTAGGCAATCCTAAGCAACTCCCCTCTTCGATGGTCCAAGAGTCTTAAGGACCGGAGAAGAAGAGCACCCTGGGCCTCGGAACATAGGATTTTCCATTGTATGATTAGTGCCCCCAACAGATCCAAAGCACAGCGTATACTTCGCCATCTTCGCCCCTGGAAAACAAAATCATTGCGCAAACGCCATAAGCTCCATAAGGCAGCAGAGGTAGTGGTATTAAGAGCTTCAAATTGTTTTCTCCTCTTCCAAAAGGAAGAAAGTGATATGAAAGAAACAGGTACAGAGATGTTGAAGCATTCCGCAATAAACATCCAAATCTGTTTAGCTACTATGCAATCAAAGAAAAGATGTTGTATTGTCTCCAGTTCACTACAGAAGACACAAGTCCTGTCTTCCACATGTCTGCGCTTGGCTAGATTGTCTCTAGTCAAGCTTTTGTTATTGAAGACCAGCCACAGAAACACACAAATGCTACGGGGGACTTTAATTTTCCAAATAGCGTCTTTAACATCAGAAGAACCCCCCCCCCCCCCCCCCAAATTGATCATTTTGTAAAATGATTTAACTGAATATTGGCTAGATGATTCCAGCATCCAAACAGGACGGTCTGGTGTGTCAGAAAGGGTGACTTGTTTAACTACATCGAGGAGGGTAAACCATCTGGACATAGTGCCCTCATCAACACATCTCCTAAAGGTAAGATGGAGATCCTCTCCATCCCACACCTGGGCAAGAGTAGCCTCTTGTTGTTGGCAAATGTCAAATAGATTATAGATCCCAAAATATAGTTTTCAGAGAACAATCCCCAGTCCAAATGTCATGCCAGAAGGCAATTTTTTCTCCATTCCCAGGGATCCATTTGTAGAAAGTTTTAGTAGCAGCAAGTGCCCATGAAAGACTTTTTTGAAAAGGAGAGCCCATGGCAGGTTTAGCATAAAAGATGTTAGGTTTATTGGTAGTATATTTAAATGCAATAATGTTCTTCCAATCACTATCCCTATCATCATAAAACCTTCTCCCCCATGAAGCTAACAGGGCCATATTAAAGTCCCTGAGGTTGGGTACCCCGAAACCACCAAATTCCTTTTTTCTAGACACCAGCCCCCAATTGGCCAGGTGATATTTATGGACCTCTCCCACATTGCCCCAGAAGAAGTGGGACATCTGGGAAGAGATCATATCAATAGACCACTTAGGAAATTTCACAATTGACATTAAGTAGGTAGGGATACTAGCAATACAAGTAGTAAGTAGGATCAGTTTGCCTCTATAAGACAGATGTCTCCCTAACCAACCAGCAATGTTCTTAATGATCCTGTCAATTATTGGTTGAATATCCTCCCTTCTGAGTTTTTTAAAGTCCAGAGGCACCCCAAGGTATTTAAAAGGGAAGTCACCAAATTGGCAACAAAAGACCTGAGCAAATTCCTTAGACATGGCTTCAGAGACATTAATGGTGTGAATCACTTTTATGGAAGTTAATCTTTAAACCATAAAGTTTCTCAAAGCAAGTTAAAATCCATTTCAGGTTTTTGGCACAATCAAGAGAATCTCTAATAAAAAGTATGGTATCATCTGCATATTGCAGGCTCACCACTCCTCCAGGTATGGCATGTGGGAGGAGCCCATAGATTAAACCTCGATTAACTAACTTAAACAACATTTTAGAAAAAACATCTGCCACAAGGTTGAACAGCAAAGGTGAGTGGGGATCACCTTGTTTCAAGCCTTTCCCCCAGCAAAGCGGGGCCCATTAGTGTCATCAATTCTAACCTGAAAAGTGCACTGATGGATAGTACTAAAAACCCAATTAACCCATTTAATACCAAAGCCTCTAGAAAGAAGCATCTCTTTTAAGATATCTCAGCTCACTCTATCATAAGCTTTCTCATAATCAAGCTTAAGTATCAACCCACTAGATCCAGATCTGTGTAGTTCATGAATAACCTCATGGGCCATGACCACACTTTCCAGGATAAATCTCCCTTTGATGAAGGTAGTATGATTAGAAGAAATCAATTTGTCACAAAGAGGGGAAACCCTAGTAGGCATGGCTTTAGAAAAAAATCACAGCACAATTACTCAAGCTAATAGGCCTAAAATTTTCATATCCCTTGCATGAGGCACTTTGGGAATGAGAGTAATAATGGCAAAATTTAGCTTGTACATGTCTAGATTACCATTCTTAAAGTCTCTAACCATCCACAGAAAGTCAACTTTGATTAGGCCCCAAAAGGTTTGATAAAACAAGAAAGAAAGGCCATCATGTAGGGTAACGCAGTAGAAAACAAAAAAATTCTGACATACGCACCAGCCCATGACCACTATGAAGACTGCATACAAGGTTTGATCTTTTCGTTACCGACTCGTAGCACAGTGGAAGTAGAGTCGATGACGATCGGTGGTGCAGATCCCCGCAGCTAGGATTTACAACCTCCCAACCGCGAGGATGTACTCCCTCATCTGCCCCCCGGACAGCCCTCCGGGAGGCGGTCGGACAGTCCCTCGGACGGTGTCACGGACAGCCCTTCGGGAGGACACTCGAATAGCCCCTCGGGCAAAAGATCAAACCTACGACCTCTCTACGGGGTTGCACACATAAGATGTCATCTATCCGGCAGGGCTTCGCCATCCAGAACTAGTTCCCACCGGAACCCAGACAGCCTTTCGGCTCTACGAAACTCTTTTCATGGGAGGGAGAGAAAGAAGCCAGATAATGCATGGCATGTGTATGAGATTAAGGGATGAGGAGAATGGCAGCCCCAACTCCTCCTTTTATAGGCCAAGGCAAGGGGTGGGGTGCTGGAGGAAATACCAAAATACCCATGCTACATGTCCCACATGAAGGGTAAAATGGTAATGCAAGTGGGGCCCCCAAGGGGAACACCACCATGGCAGCCCAACACATTGTTCCCCCCATGGGGGGGGGCCAACAAGCCACCAACATGTCTCCTAGAAACATGGATGCTCCCTAGACAAAAAGCCACCAAACAAGCAACCCCCGATTCGTGGGATCTTGTCCCCTTGCGCTGAGACAAGATGCTTTCCGCGAACGTTTTTTCTGAAAAAATTCCAGAAGGTCCCAGAACATTTTCGACACCCTCTAAAATTATTCTGGGCATGTTCCGAAACATTTCGGTATGGTGGTTTTCATCAGCGAAAAGCAACAACAGCGGTTACGGCAGCTCCGGAACATTTCTGTTTTTTTTCTCCGAAAATTCCCAGAAGTTCCCAGACCAATTCTGGCACCCTCTGAGAATTTCCTGGCGGTGCCGAAACCCTTTTTGACCTAATAGTATATTCGGAAACAACTTTTCGGTTTTACCGAAACTCTTTCGGTGTTCTCTCTCCGGAACTCTTCCGTTGTCTCCGAAACTTTTCCGGCGACGTTCTCTCAGACTCCCTGTCTAGTATTCAGCAGATAGATGACCCTTAAGCGTGTGACCCTATAGGTTCGGTGAAATATAGACATGACCGGAACTCTTTTCGATCAATGATCAACATCGGAGCCGTGGACACCCATATTGACCCCTATACCCACACGAATAAATATTCGAGTGAACCTCCAGTTGCCTTGTGCTATTCCTGTTGCTTTGCGATATGCTACAAATGCCCGAGGTGAGACATGTTGGCATCCTTGTGGATCAACATCTTGTCCACTATGCCAGTTAAATCGTTACCGATATTGTTCTTTTTCTCGTTCCGTGTTCCGGCATCCCCGTGATCAAATCACAAAGTGTCTGACCAGACGATGATGGATACCGTAACACCGAGAGGGCCCAGAGATATCTCTCCATCGTCGGAGGAGCAAATCCCAATCTTGAGCTATCAAGTTACTTAACATTCTTTTCCATGAACCCGTAAGCTGCCGTAATAGCCACCCATTTACGGATGATGTTTAACAAACCCCAAAGTTCATGAAGCAAGCATGAAGAAACTCGACACTCTCATGGTCTAAGGAATTATGCAAACATTAACTTATCTGTGTTATTAACCATTAACTTGTGACGAATGTATCTCATAGCATAACATCAATTCGGGTCGATTCAACACAAATGTTCTACCAACATTGTGCCCTCGAAATTGCCGGCATAGTCATGCCCATGATCAGGAAAACAGGATCATCATGCAATACTTGAGCCAGTCATAGAGGCTTGACTAGGAATACATTTTACCGTTTATTATCCCACACGTACATATGAGTCTTCCTCCAAGCCTCATTTTATTTGTAGACTCGAGAACCATAGCAGTTATAGCATGGAACATAAACCTAATTATGAACAGGGAGATAAATAATAGTATTTATTATTGCCTCAAGGGAATATCTCCTACACATCAGGGCCAGGCTCCCCACTGGCATAAAAACTCATAACAGCTTGTTTAATTTCTTCCTCGGAAAAAGGTCTTTCTAAAAATTATTTTTCCTCATCATTCACCATTTCATCTTAAGACCAGAAATCAGCATCCAGATGGATATCAGGTTTAGGCTCGAATGCAAACAAATTCTTATAAAAAGAAGTAGCCACCTCAAGCATATCCCCAGTGGAAGTGACAATCCCAGAGGGGCCATTTAGTTCAGTGAGGTGGTTCTTCCTATGCCTATGATTAGCAAGAGCCTGAAAATAAGCATTGTTCTTGTCCCCTTCTAAAATTTTCCTGTCCCTAGATCTCTGCCAAAGGGCAGTTTCCTCCTTCTAGATATCATTTAATTCTTCCCTAATGACCTTCATTCTATCAAAATCAGCAAGAAATAACTGTTGAGACTCAGACACAACATCAAGAATGTCAAACTCCATAAGGAGGGACTTCTTTTTCTTTTTAATGGCAGCTTCAACGTTAATACTCCACCCTTTAGTTTTTTCCTAAGAACTCTGGTCTTAGCAAGCCAATTATCAACAGAAGAACTAGAGGAAGACACAGAATTCCAAGCCTCTACAATCATTTGATGAAACCCAAGTTGAGACAGCCACCACTTTTCAAATCTAAAAATTTTGGGACTGGAGGGGGTCCTAGCTCTAGTGTCCAACACCAAAGTTGTGTGATCACTCCCAACTCTAGGAAGAGCAGAGAGGGAAGATAAAAGGAAATGAGAATCCCAATCCACAGAAGTGAAAAACCTATCTAACACAGCAAAAATAGGAGAATCCTGGTTGTTAGACCAAGTAAATACTCTATTGGAAATAGAAAATTCCATCAAACCCCATCTATTGATCCAATCATTAAAGAGGAAAGCAGTGTGTTGGTTAACTAACCCACTACTTTTATCAGTCATTCTTTACTAAATTAAAATCTCCACAAACCATGATGGAGTAAGAAGCATTATCTAATATGTCATGCAACTCAGCAATAAAATCTATTTTAAATTCAGGATAAGCAGAGCCATAAACAACAATCAAATGCCAGACAAACCCATCATTCTTGTTTTTAACAGTGGCCTTAATAGAGAATCTATTGTTGACAAAGCCAATTACTTCAAAGATATTTTTCTTGAGGCCCAAAAGGATACCACCAGCAGTATTAGTGGCAGGCAAAGAGTGCCAAACAAAGTTATCAGACCTATCTACAGCCTTGAGGAAACCCTCAGAAATGATCCCTCTCTTAGTTTCTTGAAACCCAATAAAATCAGGGTTAGACTTAGCAATGGTATCACAAAGGCACTGAATTTTTCCAGGTTGTCCAAGACCTCTAATATTCTAAATAAGACCTATCATATTCAGTAACTTTAAATGAGTGGGATAAGCCACAAGGCTTGACTTTGGTCAGAACAGTGGATGTTTTTTTCAAAGCATCAGCAGTGCCCACTGGCTTAGAGAAAAAACAACTCAAAGGAGTTCCAACCACTTCACTTTGATCAATGCCCAAGTTATCTGGAAGGGTAATTTCAGGATTATTATTGGCAAAAACCAAACATCTTTCTTTTTCCCCAGTCACAAAATCATCAAAGGTAGAATATTTATGAGCCTCATCCCCCCTAATTACTAAATTCATTTGTTTCATTTGATCAGCTAGGATAGATTTATCAACAGTAGAAAAGGATTTACCTTTGAAAGTCTTTGGAATTTCCAGATTTTGTTTCCTCTTGTATGCAGCAGCTTTTTCCATGATATTCACATTACCATGTCCTCTGGTAGCAGGTTTCTGTGTCAAGATTGGTCCCCATTTGGAGCTTTTCCCACGGACAGGCATATCCATCTGAGCTTGGTTGAGTGACTCCATCAAAGACCTCTTCAAGTGATCAAATTGTAGCATATGAACAACATCAGATGGGAGAACCGCCAACTCCTCTTCCTTGTGATCCTCATCCTCAGACTCAGACAAATCAACAGATTTGAGCAGTCCCTCACAGTAGTCCACACTGCCTGACTTTTCACTGATCATTAGCTTAGAACCATCATTCTCCAAGGGAACAAGAGTTTTTTGAACCATCTCCTCTTCACCCATATTACCAACGGACCATCAACCTCATTATCATAGATTTGTTGCATAGGACCATTTATAAGCACTTTCATGACGCCAGGTTCATCAGAAGATGAAATATCAGGTTTCATATTAGTCACAACACAATCCAAGATGAAATTTTCCTGATCAGAGTCAGGGTACTGCCCCACAGGTGAGAACACCTGATTTTGTTGTTTAGTGGAAGGCCCATGTTTGGATGAGAAATTAGCTTTATCTAACTCATCGATGGCCAGATCACCATCAACTGGACCTCCAGACAAACCTTCTTTATGAGTCTTCCCACTTTCTTCCATTTGGTCTTTTTCAGCTTCCTCGGCATCCTCATCACCATCCTCATCATCCTCAATATCAATGACAGAATCTATTCCACCAGCCTGTTCAAAACCTTCCACAGTAAAGCCTAACAGGAATAATTTCTTCTTATTCTCAATCAGCCTCTCAAAAGGTATCTTAGTAGGATCCCTGCAAGCGATTTTCAACCTAACATTTTCAAAAAAAGTTCCGAACATCCCATTCCAATCAACATCAGTAAGCACACCAATGAGGGAGGCAATTTGCGCAAAAACTTTCCATGTGCACCATTTAGGTGGTATCCCTTCAATTAATACCCAAGCTTCAACCAGCTCCCCAAAAGGGTCACATGCTCCTTTCCATTCAGTCAAGGTGACAGATACATCTTGTGGGAGACAGAAGGCAGGCAGCTCAATGAGGTCCTCAACTTTTTTCTAGGGGGAGAATCTGACCAAGAAAGTCTTGCTAGACAGCCCTCCAATTTGCCAAGGCCACTGTCTAGACTTGCAAAATGTTGTAGTCAAAAGATCCATCAATTTAGCACTATCAACCTCACCTTTCAAGATATTGACAACAACACAGTTCTGGAAATTCAACCATTTGGATTCATTGGCTATTGGCACATCCACATGGTAAAAACCAAGCCCCCTAGCACCACTGCCAAAGAAAGCGACAGTGGGCTGAACTTTTGACCAAGCAGCACAATTGTTAACATTGTGGTTTTGCTGGCAAATGAAACAAGCCTTCGACTTCACACAATTTCCAACATAGTGACCAGGGCCTCCACAATTAAAACAGATCATGTCTTTGTACCTAGGATCCAACACCTGTTCCACTTCTACCTCCACAGCCTGGGATGATTGTACCTGAGAAGAGCCCGTCGTGGACGTCGTAGATTTGGTTGGTTTGGGTGCAGTCGCCTGTTCCTTGGCAGGCGGAGAAGATGGCTGCTTGCGCCCTGCAAAGGAACTAGACTTCTGCCAGGCCTTCTTAGATTGACCAGCCGCGGCATTACTGCCTCCACCCACCCTGCGATCTGACATCTTCGAACCTTGCTTCACAACTTCGGCAAATGATAGGGAGCCGGGGCCAAGCCCTTCCCGAGACACTCGGATAGTTTTGGGCGGTGGATCAAACTGGCGTAGTGCGGTAGGGAAGCAATCGGCAGCAGTAAATGACTTGGTTTCGACTAAATCCTTCTGGATCCAGCACAGGAACCTGGGAGGCGGGGAGGGTTGGGTGTGGAGAGGTCGAGATAGTTGTTGACGGCGGCGCGGAGGGGAAGGAATAAGCCACAACTGGCCGAAGTGCTCCTCCATGTTTTCTAGGGTTTCCACATTGCGCAAACGCGTAGCCTTATCCGTCTTCCGCCCTAGAACACGGATTTTGAAGGTGGGGCCCGCCATGACTGGAGGGGAGGGGCAAGATCGACATTGCGTCGTCAACCCCACCCCGACCACCAAACACGAGTCCGGTCGGGGCCCGTCGCCGGAATTCAAATCCACCATGACCTCATTGACCGTAGAAACGGCAGCATTATGCTTAGCACTAGGTAAACTATGAGGGAGAACCCCCAAATCCATTACCGCAATGCCACGAGACCTGAGAGTAGGCTTGGGGATTGGATTCAAATTTCTATCTCTACGCATACGGAAATCCAGCAAACGTGCCCGTGTCGATGGATTTAGAGAGAGAGAGAGAGAGAGTGCATACCTCCCTCTCCTGGCCATGGAGGGGGTTCGATGGGTCGTCGCTGATGCTGATTCCACAGGGGCAGCGACCAATCTACTGGCGACGGCGGGGCAAGCAAACTCCCGGTGGGAGGAATTCCGGCGGGATGCTGGCAATTCCCTCCACCGACGGCGGCCTGATGTTGAGTCGAGATGGATTTGCCATCCTGAAATTCGCCCACCGTGCCGCCTGGATTGGATCTGGTGATTCGGCTTCCTGGATCGCCCAGAAGATGAGCTCCACATCCATGCAGCCGTCGTCTCCGATGAAGCGCGCGCGCTCGTCGAAGTTCGCATGGCGAATGATGTGGAGGTGGATGTCCACCCACTCGTCCCTGTCGGGGAACCGCTCTAGCACCACCCGCCGCATCTCCCGTCGAGCCTCCGGCAAGTTCGCGTCGATCTGGGGCAGCGGTGCCACCGCAGGAGGTGGGAGCGTCAGTGGCTCCGCTACCTGCGTCGCCGTCGCAAGTCGGCGAATCCGAAGCCCGCGGCGGCGCGCACCGGCCATATGAGTCAGTAGGTGGGGAATTGGGGCGGGGAGAGCTCGCAGAACTGCGGGGGTAGGTGGGAGGGCGAGCAGTATGTGGATTTTGTCTCGCTTCGAGCGCATCGCCTGAGGAAGGGGAAGGGGAGGAGAGCCATCGAGGGGGCAAAGATCTCCTCACTTGTAAGTGGTTGTTGGATGTAATCCTGACCGGTTGATGGCTTTGTTATTTCAAAGTCGGACTAGGTTCGAGCCTTCTCCCGGCTTGGCCTATGCCTTTTCTCTAAAAAAAAAAGAACAAGAGAGGAAAAACGAACCTGTGTATGCTGCTCTGCTCCTCTGTTTTTCCTTGTGTCCGTTCGCTCTTGCCAGCATCCCGCGTCCGCACACCCTTGCTTGTCGAGCTGCGGTCCCCCGTCCGATGGTCACCGTGTCTACCACTTGCCGCGCCCGCTCACTGTGTGTGTCACTAGCGCGATGTGCGCCCCGGCGTTGCTCTGATGCACGCAAGCAGCCGGCATGCACCGGCCCACGTTCGCCCTCGGCAGCCACGCAGCGGAGATGAAGGCTCCGCGGCCACCGTGCAGAGACGAGGGTGCTCCCCGACGCCGCCCACCCCGCCGGCCATGCCAGAGGACTGCGTCAAGCGCCTCAAGTCACCCTCGCGAGGGCGTGGTGACCACGGCCGTCGGCCTCCAGCGCAGTGCGCCCAACCTGTTCGATGGAATGCACTGACAAATGTGCGAATAGTTTGGGGAACGCCCGTTGGGTGCAGTGTTTTTTTTTTCCTTCTTTTGCAGACAACTGAGGGATGCCCGGACACTTCCCGGAAGCTCCCGGACGGACATTATGGGGAAAGAGGGGGGGCCCTTAGGTGCCAGCGGCGGGGCTTGTGCGGCGCCAAGAGGATACGGGAGGCAATGTGCAGCAGTACACGGTTAGTTTGTACTTTACTCATCCTGCATTCTAGTATTTGCATTTCTCATGTGAATATACACTTGCGGTTGCTTGATGCTATATTCCTTCCGAGTTCTAACTAGCTGTGTGATAGATTATGTTCACCTATTTGCAACTGCTTAGTGTTGCACTGCGTCTTGTATCAAGCTTGTTCTGGCACTATAACTTGTTATGAAACATTTTTCACCCGCGACATGCATGCTTGTAGTTTTTGAGCTATCATATTACTTGTTCGGGCGGGGTCGCGACGTTCTTGCTTACGAAATCAATGGGGCAGAATGATTACAGCACTCAAAAACAAATTTAGTCTAGTGTTGTGCAAACCTCATAATGTACTGTGTGCAAAATTGCTTCGTCAACACAAGACAAAGTGTAAAAATATTACAGTGTCAATTGCTCGAAAACATTACAGCCTTCCTTTCTCGATTGTATTTCGACATATGGAAATGGCATTTCCTCTGTTTTAGTCCTCTATCACAGTAACCTTTTTAGGTTCAAAACAGTGGGGATCAATGTGGTCTCTACTTACCTTCCTTCTGTAACTTCTCCATCACCACCTTCAAGTATCGACCACCTTCTTCTTGGATTTGGGCTTTTTGTTCTTCTGCTTCTTGTTTAGCTGCAAATCCTCATTTACAGGCACCTTGGGCTTGACATCAGCAGCACCAGTCACCCCTTGTCTCGGTCTGTCTAGGTTGACGTCCCTTAAGCTGTCTTTGGAGATCTTTTCCAAGTGCTCAACAGTACTGTTCTTCTTCCTGGTTTCTTCTTTGGAGATCTTTTCCAAGTGCCCAACAGTACTGTTCTTCTTCTTGGTTTCATCTGGTTTGATGTTTTCCTTCTCAAGCAGCTTGTTATATCTGACATGATGGCTGTCCTGCTGGTCCAGGGGATGCCCTGACTTTTGGTTTTCGACATGACTGTCGGTCAAAACCTTCTTGTTCCGCCGAGCAAGTTCAGACTTCTTGGCATGGTTGTCTCCATAAATATCATCCATATCCAAGAAATCAGTATCTTGCTCCTGCAAATCATCAACTTGTGTGTTGCCTCTGACTGCGAGCTTCACTTGCTTTTCTTCTAAAGATCTGGTCTTCGGTTTCTGAATTTTGCTTTCTGTCACTGTGGTGTTGCCAGCTCTCTTCTCTTCTGATCTAGCAGGTATAGCACTATTCCTGCTGGAGTTTGTAACCTTTCCTGCTACTACAACGGCAGGTGTTGTTGGGTTTGTTCTTGCCGAAGTGCTCTTACTACTCACAACCTTTCTGTCTGTAGTCCTGTCCTGGAACCTGGTCTTGATCTCCTCGAGCTCGGCTTCCTTCCGCTGCAGGATTTCCATGAGAGCTGCCATCTGGTCAGGATTTGACGCTGCGGCGGTTTTCTCTTCCAGTTGGCTGATGCGGCTGTCTCTCGCCTTTAGGGACAGCTCCTGTTCTTTCTGAGCTTTCTGGAGACTCACGACTCTCTCTTCCATCTGCTTGATGCGGCTGTCTCGCTCCTTGAGAGATGCTTCTAGTGCTTTCCGGGTGCTGTGAAGATTTGCGGCTTTCCCTTCCATTTGGCTGATGCGGCTCTCTCTCTCCTTGAGAGATGCTTCGAGTTCTTTCTGCGCATTCTTGAGGATTGTGGCTGTGGCTTCCAGCGCCTTGAGCTTTGTTTTCAGGTCCGTCTTCTGTGTTCTCAGGGAAGACATTGTGGCCTTCATTTCTTCCGCCTTCCTCTTCGTCTCTTTGCCGTATGCCTTCTCTTTCTGGTACATAAATAAGAATGAATGATACAATGTTTGGTTAATTATATTTCCTTGAATTTAGAAACCACACTTATATATACGTCTGGTACATAAATAAGATTCTTAGTGCGTAGTAACTGAAAAAAGATGGCAATCAAAGCACATGTTGAAATGTGTAAAAAAAAAACATGTATAGATTCACCGTAGAAAATCTCTGTTGTAAAATCAGCTGATGTTTAGAATACTATTCCTATTTCATACAGCTGGTTAGTACTGATGAAAGAGTTGCACATAAATTGGAAACCATGAGCAAGAATTTGCATCTCGAGAGGTGCATCCATATTCGACGAGAAAGAAAAGGGAGGTGGCAGCTTATTCTAGCAGAGGTCGGTACAGATAAGCTTCCCAACTCCTTAACTGTTCTACAATTGGTGCAATTAGTCAGTCTTAAAAGATGCAGATTCATTCCTATATGATGCAGAATTGTTGATCTTGCACCAGCTTGTCTGCATGCATGATCTAAAAAGGGGGGAAAAGAAGAAGAAAACAGAAGACATGAGCCAAGGTACCTGGAGTTGGATCCGGAGGGAGACGGCCTGCACGTCCCGTTCCTTGAGAACCACAGCAAAGGCGCGCTGCTCCCTGACCTTGTGCATGACGATGACGCTCAGCGCGGCGCCGGCGAGAACTAGCAGCAGCAGCAGCGCACACGGGAGCCTCTGGCCGGCGCCGGCCATCCCATAGCCTTTTGGCTTGTACTTGCCCCCATCCATCATATCGGCTACTCTCTTCCTCAGACCGCTCGATTCCATGGCAGGGCCGTGCTCTTCTGCTTTGCTTCAGCGATGTGGAGGGAGTTAATGGAGCTGCAGGTAGAGCTTGTTTTCCCTGGCCTTTGCCTGGGGTTTGGGAATGGTAGGACTTCAGAGGCAGATGTGTGAGGCGGCTTATACTGATGCACTAATATGCCAATGCACATGACACCGAAGTACTAGTTACCATACTATTATATGCTCTGAGCCATGGGATCATCAGTTACTAAGAAGATGTGCATTGACTTACACTAATTACAGGAGAGAATTGACTGTCTGCAGGGAAGAAGTGATGCTGGCCGGCTACCTACCTACCCATGGAGATGCTGCACAAGCTTCAGCCCGTCCATCGCGCATCCGATGGTCGGGGGAAATGTAGATGACAGCCGATCTGGAGTGCAAAACCGACAGTTTCGCGGTAATGTGATTTCGCCGTCCAGATTTGCAAAGTCAACACGATGCAAGATGGCATTTAATGAGATTCTTGCGTGCTCCCCAGATCTCCAGGCGTAGATCACCTCCATATGAGTAATGTATTCATGGAGCAGCAGCGATGGGTAGTGCTCCACCATGCATGACAGCTGATATCTTTGACCCAGGCAAGCTCCATCAAAGGACGTGTAAATTAATGGGTGAGAAACCGGTAATCCTTCTCTGAGCCCGGGCTCAGATGCATCCGGGCTCAAAAGTGTTCAAAAAATGTTCAAAAAGTGTTCAGAAAATTCCAAATTTTTTACGTGGTGCAAGATGTTTGAGTGCATGATGTGCGTGTAAAATTTCATCCCATTTGGACATCTGTGGAGCTCGTGGCAAAAAAGAGAAAACCGGCCAAAACAGTGCACGAACAGTAACCTTACTCACAGAGATAGATTTTGTCTTTTTTGTCGCGCGCTCCTCGAATGTCAAAACTGCACCAAATTTTGGACGAACATCACGCACACAAGCATCTTTCTTGCAAAAAAAAATTCAGAATTTTTTCATTTCTTTTTTCTATTTTTTCCGATTTTTTCATTTGGCCCGGGCTCATCTGAGCCCGGGAGCCAAATCGACGCACTCGTGAGAAACCTATCTCTATGCCTACGCCCCCAAGTCCAGACGGACACACGCGTTTGGTAATTACTAGTAGTAGCTTATTACAGCCATGTGAATGTGATGATCTTGTTTTGTTTACTCTTTGACAGCGACATTGTAAGCTGAGCAGCATTGATCTGCAGCGTGGATCATCTTCCGATGTGCATTGTGGGACTAATTAACACTTGTTTGTATGTAGAGAAAAAATTCCCAAGATCAGAGCAACTATTTTAACTTAGCAGAGCAACAGTTGAATGGAGTCTGCCGCAGAAAGAAATGGTCATCGTGGATGCAATGAACACCAGCTGATGGATTCATAATTCTGAAAATGGTTGTGAACTCATGCATGCACGGCTGATGGGTTGCACGTCGACGTTGCTTACCTGCCTCCATGGACGGTTCCTTGGGATGGCGGTTCATCTTTATTTTTATTACTATTTTCGTAAATAAAATCACATGGAAAATGGTTCATTCTGATGACTAGTTCTGAAAATGCACACTGATGCTCTGCTCGTGCGAAACGTGGCAGCAACGAAGGCTCCTGCGACTGAGAATCCAGGCTCACTGTCATCTGCTCATGCGTTGACTTCCTTGGCTGCTAACCCAGTGGACAGAGGGGTATTTTGAATTCAAGAGAATGGAGCCGTTAGGCGACAGACCCTGCTGCCCCGCCCCACCGCCGGTGAGAGTAGGTAAGGGTGGAAAGTGGCAATGAATAATCCGAAATATCCAATGTTCGAATTGGCGAAAATGCCTAGTCGTATCCGAAATATTATATGTTGCAAGTTGATTATTTTGTGTCACATAGCTATTCACTTATGTTCTTTAACTAATATATCACCATTATTCGAATGCGTTCCGAATCGATTAAACATCCGATATGTATCCATGCTCGAGTAACATTCGATCCGCATTTGTATCCAATAACAATTGTATATGTTTTGAAAATATGAAAACCAAAGTGGTAAGAGCACTATCCGATCTATTTGCACCCCTAAATAAAAAACATTTTCAATAAAATTCAGAAAGAAAAAAAAATTCTTTTAAAATCACGAACATTTTTTTAATTCCAGAACTGTTTTGAATTCGGTGAACATTTTTTGAATCCGTGAGCATTCATCGTTTTCTGAACATATTTTTTCGAATCATGAACAATTTTTTAATTCACGAACATTTCACAATTTGCAACTTTTTTTTGGAATCCCGAATTATTTTTAAAAAGGAAAAAAAAAGATAAAACAGAGAAAAGAAAAAAATCCTTGTATTTTTTTCTGCTCAGAAAAAAACAAGGTGCTTCCTACCCCGCACAAGGGCCGGCCCAAGAAAAAAATCGTTGTTTTTTTTCTACTCAGAAAAAAACAAGGTGCTTCCTAGGGAAAACCCTATACGACGCTTGTTGCGTCAAGTTGTCGTGCTAACGCACAGATCGAGCGACGCGAGCGATTAAATTGGGCCGGCACGTTGCGCGTTTCAGTGATCCCAGTTTAGGGAACCTTCTAGAAGGTTCCAAAGAAGTCCAATTCTGGTTTTTTCTTTTTCTTTTTTCCTGCTGCTTCTTTTATTGTTTTCTTCGGTTTTTCATTACATTTTTATTTTTTATTTTACGTTTTACCTTTTTCTTGTCTTTTGTTATCTGTTTCTTTTTTGGTTAACTTTCTTTCCTTTTTCCTTTTGGTTCCTTTTTCAATTTTTAGAAACTGGAAATTCAAAAAATGTTCAAATCTTCAAAACATGTTCAGATTTCAAATTTTGTTCTCTTCTATTCAAAAAATGTTCATGAATTTCAAATTTGGTTTATGTTTTGAAAAATTGTTCAGAATTTCAAATTTTGCTCCCTTCTATTCAAAAAATGGGAATTTCAAATTTTGTTCACGATTTTTATAAAATGATCATAATTTTAGAAAAAATATTCTAAAAATATTCTGGAATTTCAAATTTTCTTTGTGTTTTAAAAAATGTTCGGAATTTTGAACATTATTCATTTTTCTAAAAAAATAAGGATTTTCAACTTTTGTTTGCATTTAAAAAAATGTTCAGAATTTTGAAAATTATTCACTTTTCCAAGAATTGTTCAGGATTTTCAAATTGTGTTCGCGTTTCCTGAAAAATGTTTGGAATTTTGAAAATTGTCCACTTTTCCAAAATATGTTCAAAAATTCTTTGAACATCTCAAAAATTGTTCGGTTCAAATATTTGTTCACTCTTTTCAACAACATTCAGATTTCAAAATGTGTTCACTTTTTTCAGAAAATTTGATATGTCTGGTGCCATCGCGGGCAACGGGCCGACACAGCCTGCGTGCCGGACCGGCCTGTGTCGGCCAGAAAGTGGTGCTGCTGGGCTGGCCGGCGAGCCATGGCCAACTATTGGCATGGGTACCCCTCAAAAGATGCTACTGGCATGGGTCAGGCGGCCTAAATTGCAGGGCCTTGCGACCTATCCAGCCCAAATCGACTTCTTCGTTTGGCCTTTCCTCTCTTTTACCAACCGCCACTCCTAACCCTAGGCCCCAAATGCCATTCGTCTTCGCAATTCTTCTCCGACTGGATCGTCTATATATCGATCAGGTTGCCATGGACACCACCTCCACCACCACCCTCGTGTTGAAGCCACCTCCCCTCCCCCAGTGCGAGGGCCACGACGCCCCAAGTTGGGTCCTCCTTGACATCTCGGGCTATATCGGTGAATTCCTGCACGCCACCTTCGCCACGAGCATCGGCGATGTCATCGAAGTGGTCTTATCCATCGCCCACCCGCCCAATGTCTCCCACTTGTGTGTTCACTGTCCTGGCCTTGGAGCCGCTGATTTCACTGCGCCGCCCAAGATCATTAGCGCAGAGGCCGACCTCATCCTATTCCACCTCTCCATCAGCCCATATGCACAGTTAAGCATGTGCTACTATGACTACTTCCTCTACAGGGCGCACACCCTCAACACCATCGCTGGACCGGCTTCCGAATCCGGACACCAATATCTTCCTCGACAACGAGGTCGCCCTTGTGCACTGCAGCGACGATGAGTATGCCATCACCGCTTTCAGGAACATGTACTACAAGATGCCGCTCAAGGAGAACGGCGCATTCGAGGTGCCGCTGTTCAAACTTTGCCTGTACCGCTCTTCCAAAGCCACCGAGGGGTGGAACTCCAAGCTGCTGTCAGTGCCGGATCCACTGAGGGACAGGGTGTGCCCGGTGGTGGAGACGGTGCGGTACCACGAGACAACCAAGGTGATCGCGCTCGGCGTGGAGGCCAGCATGGCACGGTTGGCTGGGTCGACCTTTGGCGTGGAATCCTCGTTTGCAATGTGCTCAAGGAAAATCCCGTGCTCCTTGACGTACCGCTGCCGCCGCCCGCGAGGGGTAACTGGGTATACTACCACAAGCATTGTTCATACGTGTTCCGGGATATCACTGTCAGCGTAACTGCGTAAGCAAAGACTGCATCAAGTACATCGAGATGGAACTTGGTCTGCCAAGAAAAAAAGTGGTGACCGCTGAATGCCCACCCGATTCCTAACTGGACTGGTTCCGGCAAAAGCAATGCCATGAAGTCCACCGTGATGGATGGAGCATGCCGATCCCCATTCGTTCCTGGAAGGATTGGCTCCTTGGCTTCACCGTCAGTGTTGATGAAATCGTTGTCGAGCCAATGTATTCTAAGCTACTGCCTCGGTCGCCTGGTAGTGTTAGTGAGCCCACCGAGGCAACATTGCTGCCATTCCTCACCGTGGCTTTCTCTACAATGAGTATGGACGATGACGTTGTCCACCTGTTGTCCACGGCCTGCCCTACTGGCGAGATGAAAGTGGTGATTGATGTTGAATTGAGGAAGAAGACGCTGCGAGGAGTGGGCAAGCCTATTAGCGGAAAAGACTTACTTCGATGCGCAGCTGCACCACAGAGATCTACCACGGAGATCTCCAAATATCTCAATCTCAATACGGCTGTAGGTAACTTTGCTTTACTTGTACTTGCTTCTTGTCTATGTTTCTACCTGTATGAAATGTTTTGTAATAGGTTGGCACTTGCTTACTAGTCTGATGTCGTATCTTCCTCCTAAAGGACGGTGATTGCTAATATAGTTAGTTTGTGAGGGATAATACTCTGGATACTCCTGTAAATTGGACATGGCATTAATTAATTTGGAAAGGGTAGACCTAGGGTTTTTTGGTATTATTCTTTGGTTTAGTATGGTACGAATGACCAACTTCAGAGGTTACTAAACTTAATTCAAGAGTGCCAGACGATGGTGCGCAACGGGATGGTTGTAATTATAGCTGTTATATTCTGTACTTTGCTGGTGTGGGTGGCATATGAGCTGATAAAACAATTCTAGGCCATAGGAAGAAGAAACAGTGTCATTTCCCAGCGGCCGTTCATCTAGTAGAACAGGCGAACTGGTGGTGATTGGATGTCCGAAAAACCAAGATACCATATTTATACCGACACTTGTTTGCTAAGTAAATGGCGAAGTCTGGATGAACGTTATAAAGGCAAAGGATATGTATCCAAATAATGGTGTTAAACCTGATAGTTCATAGCCAAATATATAAGAGAATTAAAGTGGCTAAGCTATAGCATAGTTTTAAATAGCCGGCTATAGCCCCGCTATAGCTCCGCTATACCTGTTTGAGCATGTTGTCGCTAAATGATTTCATGTACAATTTGCCGCTACAGCCCGCTATAGCCCAGCTATAGCTGTTTTTAAGGATTGCCGCTATATACCGTAGCCCGCTATCTAAAACATTGAGCACGTTCAATCCTAGTGTTATGGTTCATTACTTTCCTGATTGACACGTGACCCTGGTCGTTATGGTTCGTTACTTCCCCTGATTGACACGTGACCCTGGTTATTTCCACTGGTTTGGCTCAGTTTTCCTGCTGGTTTTTTTTCGTGGCCCGGTTAGGCCGGTTCACCGTTTACCGCTGAAGGCACCAGCCCACCAGAAATATCTCGAGCAGGGGCCACTGTCCATCGCCAATCTCTCTTCTTTCCTTCTCTTCGTTCTTAGAGAGACGAGAGAGGGAGAGACAAAAGACCAGTACATCCATCTCTCATCCCTCGGTGCACGGGACCCGCCATTCGTCGCCCACATTTGCCGCCGGCCGTCGACCCCATCCGCCGCCGGCCGTCGCCGGCATCCTCTCCCTCAACCTCTTTGTAGGAAAAAAGCGTAGGAAGCGGTCCATCAGGCGGCGGCGGCGCAGCGATGGTGGTGGCTACCTCCCTCTCCCCCAGGCTGCTGCTCCAGGTTAGTTTTTTTTCCAGATCAAAAAATCAAGAGCCGGCCGCCGGTGTTGCATGCATCCCTCTGCTCTTCCCGGGCTCCCTCACTCCCGTAAGATTTTTTTTTCGCCCCTGGATTCGGCCAACCTTGTCTCCCGTATAGCCTGGATGTGCCCACCAACGATGCCGACCAGACGGCTGCGCTCGCTATTTGTCGTTTTCATCATTGAGGCTGCGCGTTGCCTGCAGTGTGGACGAGTTCGGCCGGCTCCAGGGGAGACGCACAACCGTTCGGACTAGAGCGGCTGCAACCTTCATCAGCGAACATTAGGCGCTTTCTTAATGTTACACAGAAGCTCACGTATATGCTTCTGCTACCCCTTGCTCTTCTCTTATGTTCATGTAAATTTTCTTACCCATAGAAGTCCATGTAGGTATGCCCACCTTCACTGACCAAGTGATAATTGCTTGGTCTGATTAACCGTTTGATTGGATTGTCTTTTTTCCTTTCTCTATGGATCATGCTTTTTGGACTAGGCTACAAACAAATCAACATTGCTCTTTAACTATAGGCAGGGCTTTCTTTGGCGAGCATGTACTGAATAAGTTTTTTTTTAGAAGATGTAGTGAATAAGTAGTTAAGTCAGTTTTTATCTCTGATCTCTTTTATATAGTTTGATAGAAAAAAATTATCCTGCAGGAAGAAAGTAAAGTGAACAGGAAGTGTAGCTCTGGACCTCTAATTGACAAGCATTATTATTACTATTTTCCACAATACAAAAAAAAAAAGTGTTGATTGAGCAGGAGACAAGCAAGGCGAAGCCAGTGGTACCCAACACCACCGCCTCACACAAGGATTGTCAAGTCTGCAAAGATAGTTTCAGTGCTGAAACTGCATTTTTTTTGTACCATATGCACTCAAATTGTTTGCATTTCTCTTGGAATATCAGTGGATTTGAACATAACATCGGTTATAATTGAATTGTTCTGCAGAACTGGGAGGACAAAATCAGCGAGCGGCTTCAGACCCTTTGTTAGTGTTTGATGATTCATTCGGGTGCAAGATGTTCTGGAAAGACCCTTGGTCATCTCTCATTAGGTGATGTCTCCATTGCTATTCTTATGATGAAATAATCATGAATGTTCCTTGCAAATACTTGGTCATTAGGTGTCTCTGCTCTTAATTTAGTGTTTGGAAATAACCAGGGATAATAAAATTATCATTAGATGTCGTTTCCATTCTTTATTGATCATATAAGGAAATCCATCTGCCTTTTCTGATTCCGAAAATTTATGATGGTTTTGGGCATACCAACCTTAAAGAAGATATCTTGCAAGTAAGATTTATATACTCTGGATACATCTTGATATATATATGATATCCTCACTGCTTTTAGAATGGCACTGCCGACTTGGGCTTTTCGGATTGAAACAAGAGTTGATCTAAGCCGACACCATATATTGTTATGGATGTATAAGCCATCTTACTGTTGGGGAAGTTTTTGTGTTGCACACAACTTACTTTATTCAATACTTTGCCAGTGTAATCTGAAAGATAAATATACGTACTATACTATGCAGGCAATTTACTCATAAGCAAATGTGTGAAAATGTAATGTAATTTTCCCTTATTTGTTAAAATGGGATACTGATAATGTATGACTGCCTGGTAGGGAGCATAAATATCTGTACATGTTGTAAAAGAGTTAGATGCATCCGAGCACCACAACGTCCACAATATTCAAATAAAACATCCATGTAATTAAAATCCTATTAATTGCTATGCCTAACTTGAATAGTAGATAGTAAATAATTGAGCTTATTTAATTAGTATGGCATCATTTTCAGATATTTGTTTGATATCTTTTTCATTTAAACAAATTATGCATTTTATGTCATATATCCATCTTCAAATTTGCACATTGTTGTCTAAGAAATAACCTTTTCTTTTCTTATTCAATGTTTGCAAGATCATGTAGCAAGATCCAAATACATGGTTCAAGTTTGATGAATCAACTATGGGAGGATTGGAGTGACGATTGGCTGCTTTGGAACCCAGTGAATCAATCGGGACAAGCTCGAGGACAGGCAACTGAATCAACTATTGTGGCTTTGGCTGCTTTGGAACCGATCGAAACCATGGTATAAATGTGCACTTGCTGCCATTGATACCTTGGCTTATGTTAGTGTCTCTAAGCCTTAGTTTTATTTTATTACAGATTCAATATTATAGTTTAAAATACAGACCATCGAGATGCAAAGTGTGTTGAAGGAAGTTGGAGAAAGGGGAAAACATATGCAGATGCTCTACATGCACTGATCCCAGTCTGTTCTCAAGGTATTTTTCTTATATGATGTGCTTCGACTAATTGAAATGTCAACATAACTAACTGAATATGCATCTATATATGCAGATGTTGCATATGCAAAATGATGAACTGGTTATATACCATCGGAAATATTGGATCTTCCTGGCAAGAAGTTTATTGTGACAATTACTCCAAACAGCAGATCACTAGCTGTTGATTTCTACTATTTTCAAGTGCAAGCAACTTAACGTCTACAAGACGGGTCTCCGATAGCTCCGTTACCACTCGCGGATGCATCAGCATCAGGAGACATCAGACAGTCTTCATCTGATAAGCTCACGACTCTGCCCTCTTTCGATCACACTCAGCATGAAGATGTATTACTTGGCACCAGAAAAAACACAAGGTGGCAACTTCAGCCCATGCCTTTGATTTTTTTTTTACCAAATATGCTATTTATTCGAACTCATATATATTTGCGAACCATTTGTAGCCATTTGATGCTGCCGCCACTTCAGAGGGACATAAAAGATCAGGAGTGGAAGATCCACCGAAGGGCAAGAAGTCAAAGAAAGGGGTGAGTAAAACTAAATTGTAATAATCAATAAAATGATCAGATATACAGAATATTTATGTAATGATGCTACCATGTCATGCAGGTAGATTGCAAAGGAGTTATTATTCCATCCGAAAAATAATGAACCTGATGGAGGTGATCACAGAGAAGAGTAGAGTGCATCCGAAATCATCTATTGTATAATAAAGGAGGAACAAGTTGGTGTTTTTTTTGGAGATATACATACTCTTAGTGTCGTTTATTTCTGAAAAATGTGTTCCTTTTTATGTAATATTTTGAACCGTTGTGCCTACAATATTATCGTACTGCATAAACATCCATCTAGCAAGTTTGTTATTACCTATCGCCTTTGTCCAACAATGTCACAAAAGAACAGTCTTTCAGAAAAATGAGACAAAACAGATCAACGAACGTCAAAGAGAACAAAAATGAATTTAAAGCATGTTTGCGTATTCGCTCGCACACTAGCTGCTGGCACTTTAGAAGGAAAAAAATTATGCCGACTCAAACCGGATTGAACAACTCACGCTGACTCAAATAATATATTGAAGGAAATATGCCCTAGAGGCAATAATAAAGTTGTTATTTTATATTTCCTTATTCATGATAAAGGTTTATTATTCATGCTAGAATTGTATTGATCGGAAACTTAAATACATGTGTGAATACATAAACAAACACCGTGTCCCTAGTAAGCCTCTACTAGACTAGCTCGTTGATCAAAGATGGTTAAGGTTTCCTAACCATGGACATGTGTTGTCATTTGATAATGGGATCACATCATTAGGAGAATGATGTGATGGACAAGACCCATCCGTTAGCTTAGCATAATAATCGTTTAGTTTTATTGCTATTGCTTCCTTCATGTCAAATACATATTCCTTCGACTATGAGATTATGCAACTCCCGGATACCGGAGGAATACCTTGTGTGCTATCAAACGTCACAACGTAACTGGGTGATCATAAAGATGCTCTACAGGTATCTCCGAAGGTGTTTGTTGAGTTGGCATAGATCGAGATTAGGATTTGTCACTCCGAGTATCGGAGAGGTATCTCTGGGCCCTCTCGGTAATACACATCATAAGCTTGCAAGCAAATGACTAAGGAGTTAGTCACGAGGTGATGTATTACGGAACGAGTAAAGAGACTTGCCGGTAACAAGATTGAACTAGGTATGTAGATACCGACGATCAAATCTCGGGCAAGTAACATACCGATGGACAAAGGGAATTACGTATGTTGTCATAACGGTTCGACCGATAAAGATCTTCGTAGAATATGTAGGAGCCAATATGAGCATCCAGGTTTCACTGTTGGTTATTGACCGGAGAGGTGTCTCGGTCATGTCTATATAGTTCTCGAACCCGTAGGGTCCGCACGCTTAATGTTCGATGACGATATAGTATTATATGAGTTATGTGATTTGATGACCGAATGTTGTTCGGAGTCCCGGATGAGATCACGGACATGACGAGGAGTCTCGAAATGGTTGAGAGGTAAAGATTGATATATAGGACGATGGTATTCGGACACCGGAAGTGTTCCGGAGGGTACTGGGTATTTATCGGGTCACCGGAAAGGAGTTTCGGGCACCCCCGGCAAAGATATGGGCCTTATGGGCCAGGAGAGGGAACACACCAGCCCACAAGGGGCTGGTGCGCCCCCTATAGAGGCCGGCCTATGAGGAGGAGAAGGAAAGAGGGGAGGGAAAGGAAAGTGTGGAGTAGGACTCCCCCTTCCTTCCCTCTCCCCCCCCCCCCCCCCCTCTTTCTTTCTCCCTTCTTCATATAAGGAAAGGAGGGGCGCAGGGCAAGGCAGCAGCCCTAGGGCTGCCGCCAGGTCTCTTGGGGCGCCCTAGGGGCTGCCTCCTCCCCTCTCACCTATATATATGTGGGGAGGGGGCGCACACAACGACACAACATTGTTTTAGCCGTGTGCGGCGCCCCCGTCCACCGTTTGCTTCCTCGATCATATTTTCGCGGTGCTTAGGCGAAGCCCTGCGGAGATCACTTCGCCATCACCGTCACCACGCCGTCGTGCTGACGGAACTCATCTACTACTTCGCCCATCTTGCTGGATCAAGAAGGCGAGTATGTCACCGAGCTGAACGTGTGCAGAACGCGGAGGTGCCTTGCGTTCGGTACTAGATCGGTTGGAGCACGAAGAAAATTTGACTACATCAACCGCGTTGTGAAACGCTTCCGCTTACGGTCTACGAGGTTACGTAGACACACTCTCCCCCTCGTTGCTATGCATCTCCATGGATAGATCATTGCGTGTGTGTAGAATTTTTTTTCCATGCAACGATTCCCAACATTGGTATCAGAGCCTGGTCTATGCGTAGATGATATGCACGAGTAGAACACAAAAAAGTTGTGGGCGGTGATGTTCATACTGGGTCCGTGATCTGAGGATTATCCTCATTGCTGCACAGAAGAATTATGTCCTTGATGCACCGCTAGGTGATAGACCTGTTGCAGGAGCAGATGCAGAAGTTATGAACGTTTGGCAAGCTTGATATGATGACTACTTGATAGTTTAGTGCGCCATGCTTTACTGCTTAGAACCGGGACTTCAAAAACATTTTGAACGCCACGGAGCATATGAGATGTTCCAAGAGTTGAAATTGGTATTTCAGACTTATGCCCATGTTAAGAGGTATGAGACCTCTGACAAGTACTTTGCCTACAAGATGGAGAAGAATAGCTCAGCCAGTGAGCATGTACTCAGAATGTCTGGGTACTACAATCACTTGAATCAAGTGGGAGTTAATCTTCCAGATAAGATAGTGATTGACAGAGTTCTCTAGTCACTATCACCAAGCTACTTTAACTTCGTGATGAACTATAATATGCAAGAGATGACGAAAACAATTCCCGAGCTCTTCGCGATGCTGAAATCGGCGAAGGTAGAAATCAAGAAGGAGCATCAAGTGTTGATGGTTAATAAGACCACTAGTTTTAATAAAAAGGGCAAGGGATAGAAAGGGAACTTCAAGAATAACGGCAAGCAAGTTGCCACTCCCGTGAAGAAGCCCAAAGCTGGACCCAAGCCTGAAACTGAGTGCTTCTACTGCAAAGGAAATGGTTATTGGAAGCGGAACTGCTCCAAACATTTGGCGGATAAGAAGGATGGCAAAGTGAACAAAGGTATATTTGATATACAGATTATTGATGTGTACCTTACTAGTGTTCGTAGTAGCCCCAGGGTATTTGATACCGGTTCAATTGCTAAGATTAGTAACTCGAAACAGGAGTTGCAGAATGAACAGAGACTAGTTAAGGGCGAGGTGACAATGTGTGTTGGAAGTGATTCCAAGGTTGATAAGATCACCATCGCACACTCCCTCTACCTTCGGGATTAGTGTTGAACCTAAATAAATGTTATTTGGTGTATGCGTTGAGCGTGAATATGATTTGATCATGTTTATTGCAATACGGTTATTCATTTAATTCAGAGAATAATTGTTGTTCTGTTTACATGAATAAAACCTTCTATGGTCATACACTCAATGGTTTATTGAATCTCGATCGTAGTGATACACATATTCATAATATTGATGCCAAAAGATGCAAAGTTGATAATGATAGTGCAACATACTTGTGGCACTACCGTTTATGTCATATTGGTGTAAAGCGCATGAAGAAACTCCATGCAGATGGGCTTTTGGAATCACTTGATTATGAATCATTTGATACTTGCGAACCATGCCTCATGGGCAAGATGACTAAAACTCCATTCTCCGGAACAATGAAGCGAGCTGATGACTTATTGGATATAATACATATCATTGTATGCGGTCTGATGAGTGTTGAAGCATGCGGCTGGTATCGTTATTTTCTGACCTTCACAGATGATTTGAGTAGGTATGGGTATATCTGCTTGAACACAATTCTGAAACATTTGAAAAGTTCAAAGAATTTCAGAGTGAAGTGGAGAATCATCGTAACAAGAAAATAAATTTTCTACGATCTGATCGCGGAGGCGAATATTTGAGTTACGAGTTTGGCCTTCATTTAAAACAATGTGAAATAGTTTCAAAACTCACGCCACCTGGAACACCACAGCGTAATGATGTGTCCGAACGTCGTAACCGTACTTTATTAGATATGGTGCGATCTATGATGTCTCTTACTGATTTACCACTATCGTTTTGGAGTTATGCATTAGAGACAGCTGCATTCACGTTAAATAGGGCACCGTCTAAATCCGTTGAGACGACACCGTATGAACTATGGTTTGGCAAGAAACCTAAGCTGTCGTTTCTTAAAGTTTGGGGTTGCGACACTTATGTCAAAAGGTTTCAGCCTGATAAGCTCGAACCCAAATCGGAGAAGTGCGTCTTCATAGGATACCCTAAGGAAACAATTGGGTAAACCTTCTACCACAGATCCGAAGGCAAGATCTTTGTTGCCAAGAATGGAACCTTTCTAGAGAAGGAGTTTCTCTCGAAAGAAGTGAGTGGGAGGAAAGTAGAACTTGATGAGGTAATTGTACCTTCTCTCGAATTGGAAAGTAGCATATCACAGAAAACCGTTCCCATGATGCCTACACCAACCAGAAAGGAAGCTAATGATGCTGATCATGAAACTTCAGATCAAGTTACTACAGAACTTCGTAGGTCGACCAGAACCCGTTCTGCACCGGAGTGGTATGGTAATCCTGTCCTGGAAGTTATGTTATAAGACCATGGCGAACCTTCAAACTATGAAGAAGCTATGATGAGCCCAGATTCTGACAGATGGCTTGAGGCCATGAAATCTGAGATAGGATCCATGTATGAGAACAAAGTGTGAACTTTGGTGAACTTGCCCGATGATCGGCAAACCATTGAGAATAAATGGATCTTCAAGAGGAAGACGGACGCTGATGGTAATGTTACTGTCTACAAAGCTCGACTTGTCGCAAAAGGTTTTCGACAAGTTCAAAGGGTTGACTACGATGAGACTTTCTCACCCGTAGCGATACTTAAGTCTGTCCGAATCATGTTAGCAATTGCCGTATTTTATGAAATCTGGCAAATGGATGTCAAAACTACATTCCTTAATAGATTTCTTAAAGAAGAGTTGTATATGATCCAACCAGAAAGGTTTTGTTGATCCTAAAGGTGCTAACAAAGTGTGTAACTCCAGCGATCCATCTATGGACTGGTGCAAGCATCTCGGAGTTGAAATACACACTTTGATGAGGTGATCAAAGCATATGGTTCTATACAAACTTATGGTGAAGCCTGTATTTACAAGAAAGTGAGTGGGAGCTCTGTAGCATTTCTGATATTATATGTGGATGACATATTATTGATTGGAAATAATATGGAATTTCTGGATAGCATAAAAGGATACTTGAATAAGAGTTTTTCAATGAAAAACCTCGGTGAAGCTACTTACGTATTGAGCATTAAGATCTATAAGGATAGATCGAGACGCTTGATAAGACTTTCAATGAGTACATACCTTGATAAGATTTTTGAAGGAGTTCAAAATGGATTAGTCAAAGAAGGAGTTCTTGCCTGTATTGTAAGGTATGAAGTTGAGTAAGACTCAAATCTCGACCACGGCAGAAGATAGAGAGAGAATGAAATTCATTCCCTATGCCTCGGCCATATGTTCAATAAAGTATGACATGCTGTGTAACAGACCTATAGTGTACCTTGCCATAAGTTTTGCAAGGGGGTACAATAGTGATCCAGGAGTAGATCACTGGACAGCGGTCAAAATTATCCTTAGGTACCTAAGAGGACTAAGGAAATGTTTCTCGGTTATGGAGGTGATAAAGAGTTCGTCGTAAAGGGTTACGTCGATGCAAGCTTTAACACCGATCCGGATGACTCTGAGTCTCAATCTGGATACATATTGAAAGTGGGAGCAATCAGCTAGAGTAGCTCCATGCAAAGCATTGTAGACATAGAAATTTGCAAAATACATACGGATCTGAATGTGGCAGACCCGTTGACTAAACTTCTCACACAAGCAAAACATGATCACACCTTAGTACTCTTTGGGTGTTAATCACATGGCGATGTGAACTAGATTATTGACTCTAGTAAACTCTTTGGGTATTGGTCATATGACGATGTGAACTATGGATGTTAATCACATGGCGATGTGAACTAGATTATTGACTCTAGTGCAAGTGGGAGACTGAAGGAAATATACCCTAGAGGCAATAATAAAGTTCTTATTTTATATTTCCTTATTCATGATAAAGGTTTATTATTCATGCTAGAATTGTATTGATCGGAAACTTAAATACATGTGTGAATACATAAACAAACACCGTGTCCCTAGTAAGCCTCTACTAGACTAGCTCGTTGATCAAAGATGGTTAAGGTTTCCTAACCATGGACATGTGTTTTCATTTGATAACGGGATCACATCATTAGGAGAATGATGTGATGGACAAGACCCATCCGTTATCTTAGCATAATGATCGTTTAGTTTTATTGCTATTGCTTCCTTCATGTCAAATACATATTCCTTCGACTATGAGATTATGCAACTCCCGGATACCGGAGGAATACCTTGTGTGCTATCAAACGTCACAACGTAACTGGGTGATCATAAAGATGCTCTACAGGTATCTCCGAAGGTGTTTGTTGAGTTGGCATAGATCGAGATTAGGATTTGTCACTCCGAGTATCGGAGAGGTATCTCTGGGCCCTCTCGGTAATACACATCATAAGCTTGCAAGCAAATGACTAAGGAGTTAGTCACGAGGTGATGTATTATGGAACAAGTAAAGAGACTTGCCAGTAACGAGATTGAACTAGGTATGTAGATACCGACGATCGAATCTCGGGCAAGTAACATACCGATGGACAAAGGGAATTACGTATGTTGTCATAACGGTTCGACCGATAAAGATCTTCGTAGAATATGTAGGAGCCAATATGAGCATCCAGGTTCCGCTGTTGGTTATTGACCGGAGAAGTGTCTCGGTCATGTCTACATAGTTCTCGAACCCGTAGGGTCCGCACGCTTAACGTTCGATGACGATATAATATTATATGAGTTATGTGATTTGGTGACCGAATATTGTTCGGAGTTTCGGATGAGATCACGGACATGACGAGGAGTCTCGAAATGGTCGAGAGGTAAAGATTGATATATAGGACAATGGTATTCGGACACCGGAAGTGTTCCGGAGGGTACCAGATACTTATCGGGTCACCGGAAAGGAGTTTCGGGCACCCTCGGCAAAGATATGGGCCTTATGGGCCAGGAGAGGGAACACACCAGCCCACAAGGGGCTGGTGCGCCCCCTATAGAGGCCAGCCTATGAGGAGGAGAAGGAAAGAGGGGAGGGAAAGGAAAGTGTGGAGTAGGACTCCCCCTTCCTTCCCTCTCCCCCCCCCCCCCCCCCCCTCTTTCTTTCCCCCTTCTTCATATAAGGAAAGGGGGGGGCGCAGGGCAAGGCAACAGCCCTAGGGCTGCCGCCAGGTCTCTTGGGGCGCCCTAGGGGCTGCCTCCTCCCCTCCCACCTATATATATGTGGGGAGGGGGCGCCACACAACGACACAACATTGTCTTAGCCGTGTGCGGCGCCCCCGTCCACCGTTTGCTCCCTCGGTCATATTTTTGCGGTGCTTAGGCGAAGCCCTGTGGAGATCACTTCACCATCACCGTCACCACGCTGTCGTGCTGACGGAACTCATCTACTACTTCGCCAGTCTTGCTGGATCAAGAAGGCGAGGACGTCACCGAGCTGAACGTGTGTAGAACGCGGAGGTGCCGTGCGTTCGGTACTAGATCGGTTGGAGCGCGAAGAAAGTTCGACTACATCAACCGCGTTGTGAAACGCTTCCGCTTACGGTCTACGAGGGTACGTAGACACACTCTCCCCCTCATTGCTATGCATCTCCATGGATAGATCATTGCATGTGCGTAGAAAATTTTTGTTTTCCATGCAACGATTCCCAACATATATAACAACAAGTTTAGAAATTACAGATCATTCAAACATACACACACATAGCTGGCCGAAGGCCACAAGCTCACATGCGCACACATCCGACACAACCATAGGCAAGCCCAACTCGCATCCATACAACTAGGAATGTAAACTGCGATTTCCGTGCAATCAGCTCGACCTAAAACCAATGTCGTCTCTTCTCTCATCGTAAAATTAAAACACCGTGCATGCACACACAGGCTCCAACACCGCGCGGTGTACTGCCGCGCCTCTGCGTGCTAGTTTTGTACTATGTATGATTGATGGTAAGAAATTGGGAAAAGATAGGATTATGTGCATAGGCTGGAATTATGAGAGAGAGATAGGAAAATTATGGTATAGGCCGGAATGGCAAGGGAAAAAAGGGTAGGTAAATTATGGTGTGATTGATGGTAGATGGAAAAAAGGAAGACAAATTATGGTGATTGAATTTGTCACTAATTGGCCTACAGGTCTAGTAAGATGTGCAAGATGGAGGTTGGACGAAGTTTTGTGAAGACGCGGTCTTTCTAGCAGAAAAGGGAACCTTAGGTTCTTTTTAGATAGTAGAGATTATGCTAAAATTAACCATTGTCGATTATTTATAGTTAGCTTTTTTACTTCATTATATTTGTTATGTCGATATACAACTTTCATTAACATATAGTTTTCATTAAAATTAGAAAAATTGACAACATATTATTGTTGTTAAATATACATAATACAATGTTATTTTCCATATAATGCTAGCACTTATTGGTGGGAACATACTTTTAGTATATTTATATAGTATTTTGCAACATAAGTTATTTTCATTATTTCATATTTGATATTTTGACTCTTATAAACATTTCATTCAAATAATAACCACGAAGAAAACCAAAATTGAATGCCACCATAAATTAATATGGACCTCGCAAAATTAATTAATCATAGTGCTTATGTATGTGTAAAGTTCCATTTGAGCATTATATAATATCTTGATCAAAACCTTTAAGGCGTGCTATCAAACAAATACCTAGATATAAGTTTCTAGAGTGTATCTACTGATATGTTTGTTTTGCGCCATGAAAACCATAGAAAATCATATTAATATTTTCTTATTTAATATATTTTGAGCATAATCTTCCAAATAATTTTGAAATTTACGCCAGTCAAGTTTGAAATGTACATCAAGTGAAGCACACATCCCATCTTTATTAAAACTCTTATTGTTTACAAAGATAGCATGTGCCACACGACAAATCTACATACATAGATTGTACTACAACTCATTCATTACAGATCCTATTGCTAACGACATGTGAATTGGGTGAACACGTAGCCCGAACTACCCGTAGCAAAAGTATCTCAAGAGAAACAACAAGAGCTAGAGGTCAATCGGTCGGTCGAGGAGGAGATTGCGCAACCGCTGCCATATAGCGATGATAGCAAGCGAGTTGGCGCCGGAAGCCATGGCGTCGAATTTGTGAGTTGACAATGCCATGCGCCGCATAGACCTATGTGTATCCTAGCTTAGTACTGTACCTTTTCTCCGTGAAACTTGCTGTCGGTTCCGACCGGCAGAGCCTCTCGATCGCTGCCCCTTCTCAATTACGAAGATAATTCCACTCTGCATCCCTTCAACGGAAGAGAACTAGAGAAGATTAGGCATGCCGTGCTCGTTCAGCTGACAGCACGTCAGCCTCGTGCATGCCGTGCCATTTTCTCCAAGCAGATTCTTTTGTTCGTTTTCGAATGGATCAACTTAGGTTTTTTTTTTTTTGACAGGAATGCCTTTTGGCTCACTTTGTTGCGGAATAACAACGGTTACATCGTTTATTACTGCAGGCGTTATAAAGGTGGGTGGATCACCATCCCAATTAAAAGAATAAGAATTATCATAGGAATGCCTAGCTAACACGTGAGCCACTTTATTTGCACCCCTGGGGCAATGCTGGAAAGTGATTCTTCCAATCCTTTGGGCTATTTCAAAACATTCAGCAAGTATTGCGGTGTGGGGACTCCAGAGCTCAATCTCTCCATTACAAGCTTGAATTAATTCCATGGAATCTGACTCAATTATCACAGGTGTGCATCCCACCCATTCCAAAAATTGGAGACCTTTTGCAAGAGCTAGTGCCTCCGCAGTTGCAACACGAAGGACATTAACCAGCTGACATGCCATTCCAGCAATAGCCTCGCCATGGTTATTTCGTATGACTACTCCAGCAGCTCTACTACCATCATCAAAATAGGGACGCATCAGTGTTCATTTTGTACAATCCGCGAGCAGGTTTGGTCCAAGTTTCATCATGAGAGACAACCCTTGGAGTAGTGGCATGTTTAGAAGCGAAAGCTTGGATGGCAAAAGCAGATCTGACCGGAGGAGGGACCATTTCTCCCTTCACCATTTACCACGTCTTTGCCACCAAATGTACCATGTACGAACTGCAACCATCTCTTGGAGTCCTATATGTCCGAGAACTGGTGATCTCCTCACATCAGATCGCATGATCTCCTTCAATACAACTGAACCAGATCGAAGGGATCGACTTGTTGAATCTATATCTATATCTATACCTATACCTACCTAATAATAAAGGACGGAGGCTTTCATAGTTCTTCATACGTCAACTCTTTTCTTGGTGTTAGTGGACTTTTACTTGATCGGATCGTTTTTTTTTTGTTTATTATTATATGTCGCCCGTGTTTGACCGGTAAAAAAACGTCGCCCGTGTCCTGGCTCGAACGGATCGTCTCTTGCTGTAATTTCTAGGGGGCCATGTATACTAATCAATCAACCGTACCTACCTAAATAGATCCATGTACTGGCGTACACAACTCCGGCTATGTCTCACAAAAGTACCTGCCTAAAAAGATGAATTGGCTGGACTCCGTCTTCCTGTTTGACACACTGTATATACAGAAGGATAGAGAATTCAATACCGACTAGAACCTAAACCGCCTCTTTTTTTTTTTTTTTGAGCTTGGAACATTTCATTCCATTAAGTAACGCGCCGAGCAAAATCGCTGGCAACGAAAGACTGGGCAAAGGTAGGGGCTTGACCCGGCCATACGGCTTGGGGCTCGAGCTCCATCTTTGACCCATACAGCGCTAAAGCATCTGCAACCTTATTACAAGCCCGCGAGCAATGAACAATATCAAAAAAGGTGAAGTTTAACGAAGAAAAAGCTTTGATCTCCCTAAATAAGACACCATTTGGAGCGAGGTTGTAACTCGAAGTCTTGATCGCCTGAACAAGCAGTAAAGCATCAGTTTCCACCACCGCACGACTAATGCCCAGTTCTTGCGCTTTGTTCAGTGAATGGATGCAGGCCTCAGCTTCTGATTGGAGTGCATCAAGAACATGGTGTAGACACCCAGCAGCAGCCACAACTACGTCACCTTCATGGTCCCGTATCACATATCCCCATCCTCCAGATGTTGTTTCTTTACTGAAGCTGCCATCAACATTTATTTTGGAGTGAAGTGCATCCTAGGTCCTTGAACTATTTCAAAGGTGTCAGGTAGGTCCTCAAACTATGAAAAGTGTCATCTAGGTCCTCAGAAATCCTTGAAGTGTAATAAATGTGTATATATGTGACACCTCTGAAATAGTTCAAGGACCTACGTGACACATTGAAATAGTTTGAGGACCAAGATGACACACATATTGCACTTTGAGGACCTGGATGACAATTTTCATAGTTTGCGGACCTACGTGACACCTCTGAAATAGTTCGAGGACCTATGATGCACCTCACTCTTTATTTTGAGTGTGCCCTCACTAGGTTTAGTCCAGCCTTCCGCCATCTTTGTTGTAGCCTGTTTCTCTCTTCCAAAGTATTCTTTATACTCACCTGATGTACTCCTAATCTGCCAGAGCAAAGCATGGACATCAATTCTTTTGTTTTCAGTCCTGTGCTTGTTTCTAGCGTTCCATCAAGTCCATAGCAGTGCAAGTATACTAGTAGTTTGGTCAAGGCTGCCTTGCAATAAGATCTTCACAGCCTCCCTTGGATCATGCAGAGCCATGCAAGCAGTTCGGACATGTTCCAGTCCTAGCGCTCTCCAAAGGCATCGTACCTGTTTGCACTGGAACAATAGGTGGCTCCCATTCTCATCCCTTCTCTGGCAGACTGGGCACAGCGTATCAACATCCAAGCCTCTTCTCTTCAAATTGATGCACACCGGAAGACTGTTGGTTGCTATTCTCCACATGAACTGTTGGATTTTCATAGGGCATGGCGCATGCCAGATAGACTGCCAACTGAAACTGTCCTGGTTAGAGCTGCTTACATCTCCTGTTCGCACACGCTCCATCTGTCTGCATAGTTTATATGCAGATTTCACCGAGAAACAACCCCTATGGTCTGGGTGCCAAGCCCACCTGTCCTGCATTTCGTCCTTTATAGGGAGAGTAAGGATAAGAGCAGCGTCAGGAGCCCAAAAAATGGATTTCACCAACTGTTCATCCCAGGTCATTGTGTATGGGTCCATGAGCTCCGCTGCCGTTGAGATGACGGTGTTCCCCCGTGGTGTGAAAGGCTTTCTATCCCAGTTTCTTGGGAGCCAGGGGTCCTCCCAGATTTTCACTGTCGTGCCATCGCCCACTCGCTTGATGATTCCCTGCTTGAGCACCTCAATTCCTTGCAAGATACTACGCCATGCATAGGATATCCCGTCTTTTGCCTCTGCATGGAGAATGTCTGTATCTGGATAGTACCTCGCCTTTAGGACACGAGCATAGAGAGAGTCCGGGTTGTCGATTAGTCTCCAGCCCTGCTTAGCTAGCATGGAAAGGTTAAAAATATGGAGATCCTTAAACACTAAACCTCCTTCCTTCTTTGACCTGGTAAGCTTGTCCACGGACAGCCAATGAATCTTATGGTTGTCATCCTGTTGCGCCCAGAAAAACCTACAGATCATCGTTGTCATTTGCTCGCATAACCCTTTTGTTAGGTCAAAGACTGACATTGCAAAAATTGGTATAGCTTGGGCACATGCTTTTATAAGGATTTCTTTTCCAGCCTTTGTTAACAGTTTCTCCAACCATCCTTGAATGCAGCGCCAGATTCTATCTTTCAAGTATGCAAAAGCTTTGGTTCTGGATTGACCAACATAAACCGGCAGCCCCAAGTATCTCTCATTCCAAGTCTCCCTAGTCAGACCCATATGCTCCATCATCCTTTTGCGGACTTCTTTTTTCGTGTTCTTACTAAACATGATGGCTGATTTATCCACATTGATTGTTTGCCCCGAGCATTCCTCATAAAGTTTCAGTATATTTTGCAGGTGAAGTATACTCTCTTCTGAAGCTTTCAGAAGAATCAACGAGTCATCTGCAAACAATAAATGATAAAAGCTCGGTGCATTTCGACATATCTTTACTCCTTCCAACATTCCTCCTTGTTCGGCACTGTTTAGCAAGCACGAGAAAGCTTCCGCACAAAACAGAAAAAGATACGGCGATATTGGATCGCCTTGCCGTAGCCCTCTGCCTGGGTTAAGCTGCTCCGTGAGAGTATCATTGAACCTGAATCTATAGTTCACCATGGTACAACACTTCATAACCAGCTTCACCCAATTCTCCACAAAACCCATTTTTTTCATCATCACTTCCAAAAACTGCCACTCAACTCTATCATATGCCTTACTCATATCGAGTTTTATGGCTGCAAACCCCGCTGCACCAGATCGCTTGTTCTGCATAAAATGAGTGACTTCATAGGCCAATAGTATGTTATCTGTAATTAGCCTTCCGGGCACAAAAGCACTCTGATTAGGGGCAATCACTTCCGGAAGAACTAGTTTGAGTCTATTTGCAATCACCTTTGAGATCAACTTATAAACCACGTTACATAAACTGATAGGTCGCAAGTCTTTCATTCTTTCTGGGTTTGCTACCTTCGGTATCAGCACAACACAAGTGTCGTTCCAAGACTCAGGCATCTCACCACCGTTTAGTACTCGCAGAACTTCATCTGTTACCTTGTCACCAACAGTCTCCCAATACCTCTTGTAAAATACCGCCGGCATACCATCCAGACCAGGGGCCTTGAGGTCACCTATACTCTTTAGTGCATTCTGAACTTCCTCCGCAGTATACTCTTTTGTTAACATTTCGTTCATTGCCGGCGTGACCCATGGGATAACATGCATAAGTAACTCCTCCGTCCTGGTACCTGCACAAGAGGCAAAAAGATGCCTAAAATAATTAGTGATCACCGCCTCCTTCTCCGCCTCCTCTTCCACCTCGCCACCATCATCATTTTTTAATTTTTTATTCTGTTCCTTTTCTTTCTCTCAGATGCAAACTTCTGAAAATACGACGTGTTTCGGTCCCCCTTCTGAAGCCAAGTCACATGGGCATGCTGTTTATAGTATAGGTCGCGTTGCTCCTCCAGCCGGTCCAATTTATAGCGTAAAACTCTCTCTCGGTTTACCACTTCTTGCGTTATTGCATGTTGTCTGCATACCTCTATCTCTTTCTTCAGTTTAGTGATCCTCCGCTCCATGTCCCCAAGAGATGTTCGGCTCCATTGCTGCAGGACCCCTGCCACCCCTTTCAACGCTTGCGCCACTGATGAACCATTACCCGATGTCTCCCTATTCCATGCATTCTCGATCACCGCACCACAGGCTTCCTCTGCCATCCAACTCGCCTCAAAACTGAAACTCTTCGCTTCTCTACGCTTCTTCTGTCTCTGTCTGAAAGAGTCATGGTCGAGGTGTACAATAATTGGTCTGTGATCCGAGTGCCATGGGTCACCATTTACAACACGATATTCCGGAAATCTGCTACACCACTCTGCTGTCGCCACCGCCCGGTGAAGTCGCTCCCGAATATACTGCTTCGCATCATGATTATTATTTCGCCATGTGTACGGGTCTCCCACAAAGCCCAAATCATGCAGATGGCAACCCTCCAGTGCTTGTTTGAAACGGTCCATGTAAGCCTGAGGTCGAGGTACTCCTCCATCCTTTTCTCCCTGCGTTAGCACCTCGTTAAAATCGCCAATACAAATCCACGGTCGGTCACTGTGGTGCTTTATGGTTCTTAAGAGCTTCCATGTCGCTTCTCTTGCTTCTGGTTTTGGTTCTCCATATATGCCGGTGAAACGCCATACAAAGCCATCTTCTTCTGTCACTTCCGTGTCAATGTGATACTGGGATTTGAGGCCCGGTTTTACCTTTAGTGAGTTCTTCCAGAACATGGCCAAACTCCCTCCCTGCCCTTCACAATCCTTCACGACCATCCCTGTCATCCCTAGCTTCCACCGCCACCATTCTATCCTCCCTTTGTCTAGCTTTGTCTCAGATAAAAACAACATGTCGGGGTCCTCCTTCTTCTGGATATCCAGAAGACCTCGAATTGCCGGGCCGTTCCCCAACCCCCGACAATTCCATGTGATCAGCTTAATTGGGGATTGCAGGACTGCTCCAGCAGCCCCGCTTCGGTTTTGTTTTGCTTATTCCCCGTTTTCGCTTCCTCCTCTATCTCCATTCTTCCATTCTTTGGAGCTTGCTTCTCGTTTTTCTCCATCTCTTCCCCATTGCGTTTACCCATCACAATTCCAAGATGTTGCTGGTTCCCACGCTTTGGATCTCTTGGCACCCTCTTAAACTGTTTGCCACTCTTCTCCTTCCCTGACTTCCCCTTGCCTCCCTTATCTTTCACTACCTTTTGGATCTCTTGTTCCTTTATGTCCTTCATGTTGTTCTCCTCCGTGCGGACCACCTCAAAGTCCTTTCCTCTCGTAGTTATATGATGTACTGTTACCGGTACATCTACCAACATGTTTCTTTCTTCCTGCTCTTTGCTCCTATCTCCATCCCCAATGCTCCTCTCGCTGCTCCTAGATGTCGTACCAGCCTTGCGCCATGATGGAGCCTCGCTGCCCATACCAGTACCTCCTCTTCCAAAATTGTATTGTCGTCGGTCAGCTGCTCTATATTTGGATCCACTAGACCCTCTACTTCCCACAATTGTCCTACTTTCCATCCACTTCCCCCTACCTCCCTCCTCACCTTTCCTTTTCTCCTCTTCCGCTCTCATCCAGGAGCCAAATTGTGGCGCTTCATCCTTTGCAGGCCTGAAATTACATTCCTTATCCCGATGACCAATGATCCCACATGTATAACAAAAATCCGGCATGTGTTCATACTCGAAACGACACTAAAGTAACTTCTTCTTGCTGCCATTTTGCACTTCCCCCTCTGCCATTGCATCTTTCTCTTTTTCTCGGTCCAGTACGAAACCCCACATTAGTGGGATAGTGATATTTAGTTTCACCTTGATCCTTAGGAATTTACCTATCGCTTTGCCATCATGCCCCACGTCCACATCCACCACTTCTGCAAAGTCTTTGCCAATTTTCTCCCTCATAGCTCTGTTCATCGTTCCTAGTGGCAGCCCATATACCCGAATCCACATCGGGATGATGTTAAAATCATACTCCTCCATGGTTTTATCCGGGTCAAACTCCTCCATCACCAGCAGCTCCTTGTCAAACCACCATGGACCATCCTCAAGCGCTCTCCTCCATCCAGATGCTTGCCTAAAAGTGAAAATGAAAAAATTATCTTCTAGCTCTCTACAATCCAAACCCCTAAGCAGACACCAGATCCTCCCCATGGTCTGCCCTACTACTCCTGCATGGGACAACTTCTCCGAGAACAATTTCCCTACTGCTTGCAGATCATCCGGTGCCCACTCGAAAACCTTTCCCTTCTCTTCTTCCCCAATCTTCAGCCCTCTCTTCTCCACCTCTCTCAACTTCAAACCCCTAAGCATCCCTTCCACATCCTCCATGTCACATCCCGCCGGAAGAGATGCTACCAGGTTAGGGTTTTTGGTGTTTTACGATCGTGTGCCCTAGCACCACACGGAAGGCCTATGTGGTTGGTATGGTGATGGAAGGAACGAGGTGGTGAGGATGGATGGGCTAGGGTTCGAAGGTTGTGTTGGAGATCAGAAGACCACCGCCACGGAAACAGGGCCGGCGGCCGTCGGTGTTGAGTCAGATCGGATCGCCTCGAGGACCGCCCCCGACAATTACGCTAACCGTCACCCTATGGGACGGACAACGGCAAAGGGCACCATGAACTTACATAAAAGGGGAAGAGAACAAATGCGACAAGACACCGTGGATTTTAGTTCCAGCAGACAACGATCGAGACGCGATAAACATCGATGGGGCTGCTCATAGCTCCTGTGAAATGCTCGTGCTGTCCTGGCAGATCGTCTGGCTGCGGCATTCAGTTGTGGCAGTGTTGCCATGCATCTTCGAGGAGATTCAGCCTGCCCAATGCGGCCTCCATGGCCTCGCATCTCCATGTTGCCATCGATGTAGAAAACAAGCTTCCGACAGAGCGTGAGACCGAGAAGGAGCGAACAGAGGTGCCAGATCAAACATGCCGTGCAAGTGTGCAGCTGCTCTCCCCCTCCGTATCGGGAAAAAGGAAACTGCCCCTGCGTCGTCCGCGTGGGCGGCTCGGGTGGCGATTGGATCCATTTTCTCCGGCAGTTTCCGGTGCGCTCTCTCCTCGCCGCCGCCGGGCTCGCCCGCATGGCTGATGGCGGCGGCGGGGTTCCTTCCCGTAGCACTTTGGGCGGCATGTGGCGAGGTACTGGCGGCGGCTGGATGCTGTGAAGGGCGATGTTGCAGCGATGGTGGCACTCCACGCGAGGTTGAATACGGAGGAAGGATGGCTGCGGGTGGCCAGATCGGCACTATGGTGCTTGTCGCCACCACCAACCGACCACTCTTGGTCACGCCATGTATTTCCAATGGAAGCAGCCACTCGGGGCGCTGTTAGTTCCATGGCAAGAGCATGGGAACGCTCCTCTCTCCTCGCATGGGGTGGAGGTTGCCGCGGTTGTCGCCCACATCTTCGCCGGGTAAACGCGGTCATGGTGGTCTTCTGCTCTGGCTCGGGCGGCAGGTCTGGTGGCGACAATATTCTGGCCAGCATACGCTCATCGGCCGGTGGTCACCTGAGAAGCTTCAACACTTCAACCTGTATGATCTGCGTTAATAAGAGAGGATGATGGAGTTAGTGGAAGCGAGTGGTGCTGTCGTCTCAAGCAGATCAGCCTTGGTTGCCACTTGTGAGGATGTTGCAGGGCCTCCAAAGTGTCCTAAACTCTGAATTTGGCGGTGCCTCAATCCATCCTCCCGTTCAAAGACATCTATGGGTCATGGCGAGTGGCTCTTGTTGAGTCTCGTCGGCCTACCTTTGTAGACATGGTCATCGCTCGTCGTGGGGACTGCGCGCATATGCAACTATTGGGATCGAGGCAAGTGGGGGAGACAACATATTTTGACTTCGATTGGGTAGTACTTCTCGAGTACCCAGTCTTGAGCTCCTGGGTGAAAACTCTGGTCTGACCCTAGTTGGTTATACCTGGAAATGGCGGCGTTTTTGCAGAGGCCAGGTGTGTACTCATTTACTCATTATGATTGTATCCCTCGATGCTACGCTATGAGTCAATAAAAACACACTTTATCGAAAAATGGTGTGCAGCTGCTCTTGCTCTTTCAACGAAAGAAAATTTCTAGGTTTAGAGGGGGAGAGGGAGGGGGAGAGGGAGAGGGAGAGGGAGAGAGGGAGAGAGAGGGAGGGAGAGAGATAGAGAGAGAGGGAGAGGGGCAGAGGGGGAGGGAGAGAGGGAGAGAGAGAGAGAGAGAGAGAGAGAGGGAGGGAGGGAGGGAGGGAGAGAGAGAGAGTAATAATAGGAACGATCCAAATAATCTATGCAGCTTCAACTTCTCTTGGTCAACGAAATTTCAAAAAAAGAATATTCCTCTGTATCTCACATGGGTTTCATAATTATAGGAATTGGTTCCATAACCAACATTGGGGAGCTATTTTACAAATATTATCCCATGGATTTATTGGTGCTACACTTTTTTTCTTGGCAGGAACCGCTTCTGATAGAATGCGTCTTGTTTATCTCGAAGAACTGGGGGGGATATCTATCCCAATGCCTAAAAAATTTATCATGTTTAGTAGCTTTTCATGCTTCTCATCTCTGCAACTCGCGATTTGAGAGAGAGAGAGAGAGAGAGACTTCAGCCTCAGTTCATAGGATTAAGACAAGAGATTTGCTACCTATGGGAAGGTGGAGCTATCCATGGACTGTGCCAAGCCATATATTTTTGTGATGGAAGCCTACTGCATGTTACATAAGATAATTACATAAGTGAGCACCACTAACTTTCTTGGCGTAACAGAACAACAACAGTCACCATAGTCAATGGCAGACAAGGCATCTGGCCGTGACTCCTCAAAGGTAACGATAGTTCAACTAGATGCATCTGGCTCAAATGTTGGAACAAATTCATTTCCTCATGTCTTCATACTTTCCGCATTTTTTGCATGCTATGCTTTAAATTTTGCCTAAGACCTACAGATTAGATAAGAACTAGCACTTCATTGAAAAGGTCAAAATCAATATGCAAGAAGCCCAAATTATAGATGAATCAATAAAGCTAAACACAAAAGTTTTTTATCCAACCAAGAACTTTTATTTGACCAAAACTTGAATTCAGGATGCCTTGGGACCAGGTAATTGCAGCTATCCATTACCGTCTCAAACTTGGTTGCATTAGATATGGTTTTCAGGCTAAAAAAAGGAGTTATTCACAGGGCACACTAAAGGTGTCGAACCGTAGCCAATGCACACAGATAGTGGTTGTTCAATTTGTTAAAAATAGATAGGTCATAGGTGGAACCGCTCAACATTAGCAAAACAACAAAAACTACAACATAGCATTACCCAAACTGTTCACACACGAGGCCCAATTCTAGAAAGAGCCTCCAAACATCCTTTGAATACTTCTGCCATCACAGGCCATAGGCTGCCATTTTCGTCTGCACGCTTGAAAAGTGCCATCACATGGGTTCCTCTTTGGTAACGGCGCTAAACCAAAATTCAACAAATAGGAACCTTATCCACAGGAAAGTACTAATCTTGAGGCAAGCGAAGGTTTCCGATAGAAGTGTCTGCAGCTATTGTTGATAGAGAATCCATGCTATTGTTGATAGCAACACCTGAAGCGTTGCATATTCTCTGTTGCCAAGCAATGAGATTTGGATTTCAGTACATTAATCACCAACATATAAAAGTGTTGTAAAAAACGGTTTTATGTGTTGTACTCTTAGAACGAACCCTTTTACCAACGGCAGTATAGGTGTTGCATTATGTGCTAGCAAGTTCGGCAGGAGGCTATGCATCCTAAACCGTTGGTCAAGACACTAACAACGCATTTATGAACTCTTACATACGGAAAAAAGCGTTGCTACTGATGGGGGTTCTGCTGTAGTGCTTTAGCAAGTTCGGCGGGATGTTCCAAACTATAAAAATAATTTTGTAACACTATTTTAATGAGCTTTTTAATTTCATTATGCTAAAATTAACCATTGTCGCTTATTTGTACTGAGCTTTTTTATTTCATTATACTCATTATGTCGATATACGTACAGCTTTTGTTAACATATAGTTTTCATTAAACTTAGAAAAGCTTATAACATATTATTGTTGTTAAATATGATAATGCAATGTTATTTGTCATATGCTAGTACTTATTGGTGGTAACATACTTTTAGTAAATTTATATATTATTTTACAACATAAGTTAGTTTCATTATTTATATTTGATGTTTTGACTCTTATAAACATTTCGTTCTAATAGTACCCAATACCCAAGAAAACTAAAAATGCATGCCACCATAAATTCATATGGGGACAACAAAATTAATTAATCATAGTGCTTATGTATGTGTAAAGTTCCATTTGAGCATTATATAATATCTTGGTCAAGAGCTTTAAAGCGTGCTATCTAACAAATATCTAGATTTAAGTTTCTGGGCAGTATTTACTGATATATTTGTTTTGCACCATGGAAACAATATGAAATCATGTTAGTTTTTATTTATTTTATTTAATAGATCTTGAGCATAGTTTTTCAAATAGTTTTAAAATTTACACCAGTCAAGTTTGGAATGTACATCAAGTGAAGCAGACATCCCATCTTTATTAAACTCTTGTTGTTTATAAAGACACGCGACAAACCTACATAAATAGATGGTATACAACTCATTCATCATAGATCCAATTGCTAACGACATGTTAATCAGGTGAATACGTAGCCCAAACTACTAGTAATAAAATAGCTCGAGAGAAACAACAAGAGCCCGAGGTCAATCGGTCGGTCGTGGAGGAGATTGCGCAACCGCCACCATATAGTGATGGTCACAAGCGAGTTGACACCGGAAGCCATGGCGTCGAATGCGCGAGTTGACGATGTCACACACCGCATCGACCTATATGTGTCCTAGCTTAGTACCTTTTCTCCTTAGAACTTGTTGTTGGTTCTGACCGGTAGAGGCTCTCGATTGCTTTTTTTATAAAGGGCAGTTTTATCATCTTAAAATGTATCATCAAGTGGATACAAAGCATTAGGAGTAACACCACATAGCCAAACCCAGAAGTCTAACAAAAAGACATGAAACAAAACCGATAAATCAGCAACAGTAGAGTGCTATAAACCGACACTATGCCTATGTCGAAGAGGTGGTGGATCAACCCGTAGGTTATGCCGCCACCCATGTTGGGGTGTGGGGGGGCGAATCTCCGTTGCCACCAGCTCCAATCGCGTACACACTGCCTTGAACAGCGGTTGCTACTCTGCTCGTTGTAGCATAGACCACATACGAAGTGAGTGCGTACATCGAAGAACAACCGCAGAGAAGAAGCATTTTTTTCATTAAAAACCGAATTATTACTAAATAGCCAAAGCGATCAAATTAAGGCCCGCCCTTATTTCCGTCTTGAACCTATTTAGAATACCGTCTAACCAATGACAAAAAATATTGGTAACATTTATGGGTGAATATAAATTTGACGTTATTTGGATGACTCGCCATGTAGAACGTGCAAAATTGTATTGAAAACAAAAGATGTTTGATTGTCTCGTCATAAGTACAAAAACAACACTTCTTACTCGCTGGCCAGTTGCGCCGTGGGAGATTGTCTTGGTTAACACAACTCCACATGAAGATTTTCATTTTTAGTGAAATCTTGGACTTGAAAATTTTATTGTTATTACTTATCGGTATCTCAAAATGTATGAGCGCACGGTACATAGTCTACACTGAAAGACAGAGGCTCTCGATCGCTACCCCTTCTCAATTACCTACATAATTCTACACCGCATCCCTTCAATGGAAGAAATGTGAGGACTAGAGAAGATTAGGCTAGGTACGTGGATGCATGGCGCTCGTTGCGCTGACCGCACGTCAGCCTCATGCATGCCGTGCCATTTTTTCCAAGACGAGTCTTTTGTTCGTTTTCGAAGGGATCGACTAGTTGAGTAGTTCTAAAAGTCCACATGCTTGTGTGTGCAAAACACGGTGGATCTCCTGAGCCGCAGGGTCGTCCACCGTGAGCGTGAAGAATGACCGCTTGCACACGGGGTAAAAGCAATGCCAAATTTCTGATAGTAGCGTACGTTTAACTGGCACACGTACTGCAAGATGGTAGGCGCCCAACGAACAACTGTCAACTGCTACTACTAATCACCGGTCTGCATCAACACATACGGTTGTTTCACAGGTATGCATTGCTTAGGCATACAGGGTCACCTCAACAAAGCAAAACCGGCCTGCGTGTGCGAACTGACAGGGCTTGTTTGGTTCATGACTTACTTTATCACAACTAACCTTAGGTAAAGTGTGGCTCTCACAAAAAGTGTTGCTAACAAAATGACCACCACAAGTGTGGCAAGATTTGGCAAAAAAATGAGTCTATGACATGTGGATCATATAACTAGAAAAATGTGGCAAGCCACAAGTGTGGCAATGAACCAAACACATGCTAGGAACCAAACATGCCCTAACCAACCCAACAGATGTGCCGTGTGCATGTGTTTAAAGGGTTGAATATATGTGCGTGTATATAATCATTTGCGTTTGTACTTTCTCTTTTGTTTGCGACTTGGCCTTCACGAGTGGGGCAGCTCTTGGTGTGCTGTGCTTCGGTCGACAGATGGAAAGGTGCATGTGCGCGCCGGCCAACTCGTGATTCCGAAGGAGCGAAATTCAGTGGCCCTCATTTTAAATATTAAAAACTCCGCGTTTCGAAGAAGTGAGAACAACTATTAATTTGCTGAAAGAAAAGTCTTGGTAGTATAAACTTCCTAAACTTTTTTTGGGTAAAAAGCTTGGTAGGAGTATTAAGCTAGCTGAAAAAATTCTCTGAAATCCACTCAGAAATCTCTTTGAATCTCAAAGGGCCCCACACAGATTAGCTAACATAGATCGGGCCCACTTCCACCTGGCTACACCCGATAGGATCTTTGGCCAGTGAGAATGCCATCGAAAGATGTCGCCAGCAGCTGTCACCGACTCCTTTGAAACTTGCTGCTCCTTTTGTTTCCGACCACTCGCTTCGACCTTTCGCCAAGATAATCCTGCCGTACCTAAGGCCAACTCCAACGCGCACCCCCATCTTGTCCGCCAACGTCTGTATGAAGCAAACGGACAAATTTTTGGACCCAACACGCGCCCCATCCTCATTTTTGTCCGTCTTGTGTCCGTTCTGCTCCATCCTCTCATCAAATTTGATATGGATTTGGGGTCGAAGCGGACACGAACGGACGTTCTCTGGCTGCTCCTCGTCCGCCTCGGTTCGCTTTTTGCCCGCACCTGTCATCGACACACCACCCCTCTCCTACTTCTCTTTTTCTGTGGCAGAGCACGGAGGCACAGAGCACGCCGCTCCCTCCGGCCGGCCTCGCCTCGCCGGAGTCGAGGCCTCCGCCTACGCCGCCGTCGTCCCCGTGGACATGTAGGCGGGCGCGGGATCGCGCAGGCGCCGGGCGCTGGAGCAGGAGCGCACGCCGGAGCTCGCGACGGACGGAGCAGGCGGGGGCAGATGCGAGCTCGCGGGCGAGCGAGCGGCTCTTTGCTGGCTGCAGGCGACGGCGAGCGGGCGAGGCTGGGGCGCGGTGGTGCTCCTCGCAGGCGGGGCGCGCGGCGAGCGGGGCGGGGCGGGGCGCGCAGGAGGGCGGAGAGGGCGCGACAGGAGCACGCAGCGGGCGGAGCGGGGCGCGTGCGGCGCGGCCATGCGCGGGGCAGGCGACGCGGGCGTGCGGCGGGCTGGGCGGGCGTGTGGCGGCGGGCGCGGCGCTGTGGCGCGCGGGGCGGCGAGCACGGGGCGGCGGCGGCGCGCGGGGCCTGCGTGGCGCGGTAGCCCGGCCGTGGCGGCGTCCTCGAGCGGCAGGCACTGATGCTTGCTGGCGGACATTTGTCTAGGCGTCGGCGGGCGCGGCTAGGCGGGCGCACGAGGGCGGGCAGACGAGCTGGCTACGGCAAGCGCGGGCGGGTTGGGCGCATCTAGTGTGAAGAGAAGATTATGCTAGGTGCGTGGCCGTCCATCTTTTGTTGGTTTTCCAAGTGATTGAGATTTCTTCTAAAAGTCCATGTGCTTGTGTGTAAAACACGGTGGAACTCATGAGCCGCATGATCGTCCACCGTGACCGTGAAAAATGACCGTGCGCACAAAAGAACGTATTTTGACAAAATCTGGTGGTGTACGTTTAACAAAACACACAGGGTACAGTTACTGCAAGCGCCCAACCGATTGATTACCAGTCTGCAACGAACACACATGTACGGTTGTTCCACACGTACGTACCCATCGGTTAGGCTGGCATGCAGGGGTCACGTCAAGGAAGCAACTTTCCAATCCATTTATGACTCGGCCCTCACGGCGGGCATCCGTGGTGCGCTGTGCTTCGGTCGACCGGTCGAAAGGTCCACCCGCGCGCCGGCCAGCCCGTACGTGATTCCGACCCAGCGAAATTCCGTGGCCCGACAAGCTAGCGTGCTCACGTACTTGCAGGAAGAAAAAGAAAAATCAAAGCTGAAAAACATTCTCTGAAATCCATCCAGAAAATAACTTTGAATCTCTAAGGGCCCCACGCAAATTAGCTAAGGTTGGTCGTAATGACGAGTATCATGTATTAGTATCATGCACATGATACTATGGTATGATACTATATCCGTAGTGCATAGTATCATACTCCCTCCATTCCACAATGTAGTGCCTATAGATTTTTGTGAAAGTCAAACTTTACCAACTTTGACCAAGTGTATAGAGAAAATTGTCTACATCTACAATACCAAACATGTACGTTCTGAAAATATAACTCATGATGTATTCAATGATGTGTATTTGATATTCTAGATGTACCTACTTTTCTCTATAAATATGGTCAAAGTTTGTATTGTTTGACTTTTGTAAAAATCTGTAGGCATTACATTATGGAACGGAGGGAGTATGTTAGTATCATAGATGACTTCATTTATTGACATGCATGATACATAGTAACACAACATTTAATACGATACGGTATCATGATATGATACTCAACCCTCTCTTTCTTCATTTAATTCTATGCCACCTCATCAAATTTGCCTAGTTGGCATGCATGATACTACTTATGATACTCCCATTACAAGCAGCCTAACACAGATAGAGCTGGCCCACCTGGCTACACCCGATTGGGCGATTGGCTCCGCCAATGAGAATGCCATCGAGAGATGTCGCCGCAGCTGTCTCCCTCCACCACCTTTGAAACTTTTGCTTTTTGCGAATGACCTTTGATTTTTTTTTTTTTAGAATAGAATGACCTTTGAAAGTTTTTTTTTGCATGGAATGAACTGAAACTTGCTGCTGCTTTTGATTCCGACCGCTCGCTTCGACCTTTCGCCAAGAAAATCCTGATGTATATATATATATATACCTAACTAACGGAAGGAAAGCACAATACTCTTCGCCAAAAATAAAGGAGGAGGGCTCTAAAATTGAATCTAGCAGAAGACTTTGAGATTTTTAATGACGCTAGATATATAGTCCGTATGTGTTTGGTATTTGTCTATAAATATTTGTTCTAAACTCCTTAATTGAGATGATGGAGGCAAAACCTCTACCTCCTTTAAGAAAAATGGAAAATCAAGTGTAAATCCTAGCTAACTGAAAACCAGGGCAAGATCAATGATCTACTAGAATCGGTGCCTTATTGGTCCGTTGTGATATAAAAGACCGAATGGCAAGGAAGTGGATTTGAGAAAGTTGGTCAAACAAGTAAATTTGTTCCAAAAACCAGATATGTTTTGACTAGTCAAAGGAATGTCTGATCTTGCATGAGCTTTAAAATAAGTCTACATCGCAAGTTTGATGTTTCACGGACGGAAGTTGTCTACCGACACTTTGTTTTTTTCTATTACACTACTTGAGATAATTATAACTATTTTCCATAACAATCAGTCCAACGATGATGAACTAGTGGCCAGACCCATGAATCGATGGCTAAAAACATGGACTGGTCTAGAGGATGAAAAGGGTGGGTCGCAACCTACTCTTGGATTTTCAAAAGTCTTTTTTCATCATAGCTCAACAACAAAACAATTAAAAGTAATATATTTTAGGGGAATTAAAAATAATATATATATAGGAGGCCCTACTGTGATCTAGGCACAATTAACCTTAACAGAGTAACATATATACCTTCAACAATATATATCTTATATCATAAAAAATATGAAGGTATAAACATAAAAATTGGAATTTACTAGTTAGCAAACAAAGTCTCAATGCATTATCTATATGTGATTATTTGATGACTATTGAATAAATACAACGTGGTGAAGTGCGTGTGTGGGGGGGGGGGGGGGGGGGGGGGGGGGGGGGGGGGGGGGGGGGGGGGGGGGGGGGGGGGGGGGGTGGGGGGGGGGGGGGGGTTTTGTTTGTTTTGGTTTTTTTTTTTGGGGTTTGGGTTGTGTGGGGGTTTTTTGTTTTGTTTTTTTTTTTTGTTTTTTTTTTTTTTGTGTTTTTATTTTGGGGGGGGGGGGGGGGAGGCATCTGCCCCCTGTCCATGTTAATTTTATGTTTTGCAAACCAATTTTTTTTGTAATTTATTGAAGTATGTAGATATATTGAGTTCTTATTTAAGATGGTCCCTAGGCCACCGTACCTTTTTCTATGGATTAGGGCCGGTCCAGGCGCCACGAGCTACATATACACATGTTCCTTTGATTCGTTTTTCTGTGAGTTAGCTCAATATAGATAGGAAAACTTTCAAGAGTAACTAGTAAGTGTAACTAATTAAGAAAATGATGACGTATGACTCCATGACGGCCATTGCGTAGCAGTAGTGCCCATGTGGCCCATCCACAGCCCCTCCTAGTGGTAGATGCTACCGATGTGGAGAACCATGAAGAGCGGGTACGAGATCACCGTGCAAAGTGTCGACACCTTCATAGCCTTGAACGCATGTTGTTTATATACGTTGTTAGTTTGCATCCATCTCAATCTTTAGACTGCATTGCAATGAATCGAATCGACGAAATGGATATCTTGCACAAAGGGCTCCGCGGATGAAGGTGTTACGAAGAAGCAACGGCTCGACGATGAACGATGTGGCTGCCAACACGGTGCAAAGCGCCCTCAAGGCTAGCAGATAGTAATCACGCCGATCCATGAGGTCGACCGATCTGGCTTTATTAAACAAAATTAAACGCAGACAAGAAATATAGAATACGTAACACTAAGTTAACCAATACTACCTCAATTCTGAATTATGAAATGTTTTGAATGTTTTTTTAATATGGACTACACACAGACTGAAATGAGTGAACAAACATGCTAAAACACGTCTCACCAAAAAGTTAGAACGTCTTTTATTTGTGAACGGAAGCAATGATGCATAGGGGTAAACCCTACGTGTAGGCCTACCTATGTACATATAGTTAGATGGGTGCAAAGGACATCGGGTCCAAAACAATTTCCTTTGCTATCTCCACTTATATATATTGTATGACACCCCAAGTTAAAATTAGATACATCTATGATTTACAACGTTGTGAAGTGCGGGGGGTTGGGGGGGGGGGGGGGGATATGCCCCCTGTCCGCTAATTCTATGTTATGCAAAATCATTTTTTAAATTTATTTAAGTTTGTAGATAGATATATTGGGTCCTTATTTAAAACTAGTAAATTCTACATGCAATGCACGTTTGTATTGGGAAGGAAATTAATCACACGCTGATATTAGGTAGGATATCAATTATGCGTTAATTATATGACTAGCACAGACGTTTATATTTGGCATGATATTAATTGCATGCTAAACATATTGATCACTCATCACTCGGAGCAATCTAGATCGTTGAATTGACATGGTTTGATGACTGAGATTAATTGGATTTGTCACTTTTGGATCTTTTTATACAAGTATAGACTAGTATAGATATAGATATACATGTAGATAGATATAGATGAACCAACATGTGGTTGGATGGTTAGCTGAAAAATGGTATACCCAGCCCAGCAGGGTTCAAGTCCTGATGCTCGCATTTTTCTGGATTTATTTCAGAATTTTCGGTGATGCGGTTCAGTGGTAGGAGACATTCACCTCGATTATGAGGTGCCTACACTGACTTCGTAATCTCAAGATAATATGCCGGCTCCGTCTCTCAAAGATGCTAATAAGAGTATGATGTGCGTGTGTGCGTTCATAGGAGTTAATATATGCGTATATATATGAGCGCTTACATCTGTACTGCGTTAAAAAAAGATATAGATGAACCCTAGGCTGCCGCATTTTTGCCATGTGCCGGCCCTGTGACAACCCGACTAATTCGAATACCGGTCCGGTTTTAAAATTACGAGTAAGGATCTATACACAACTTTCTTTTGTTTGTTTGTGAAAATCGATACATAACTCTGTTGATCGACCTGGTAAAATCATGTCGGTAAACTAGCACAAAATGAGTTGTATGCAGATCAAGATGGTCAGAGCTGTTGGATATTATGATCTTAAAGACTAAACTGTGGCCATTATGTCCTAAAGACTAAAGATTAAGCTTAAGTGAAAAAATATCTGAAAGGCTACAGTGGTGAACAGTAGGGCGGTGCTACAGTGTTCACCTACTCTGATGAGCTGCCCTGATCAGGGGCAGCTCATCAGCCAACTCATGTGTGGGCCCCCCCTGGTGCACAGCACAAATATATAAAGAAAAGATAGAAGAGGAGAAGTAGCTACGGCTGCTATTTTGCTGCTACTACTGCTCTAAGCAGAACACACACACATTCACTTTGCTCTCTCTCTCTCTCAAGAAAATCAGGCTGCTGATCAAGCCTGTGCTGGAGCATCGGGAAGGGTACTTCACAGCCACCAGATTAACCTCTTGGTGGTATTGAGCTAAGAGAAAGAGATGGGTGGATCACCAGATAAGGTAAAGTCCATCCCCTAACAAGTTTTGTGGCTCAAAACTTGTGCTGATGATCCTGGCAATCCAACAATGGCACCAGAGCCAATAGCATCAAGTTTTGAGCCCATCTAGCTCAGTTAATGCTTGGTCTGATTGATCAAGTTAAAGTGCTAAAGGGTTCTTCCTGTTTAAGTTGAAACTCAAGTTGTTCCTTATGATTAAATGCAACTTGAATTTAAAGGAGCCCTATAAGGAACAGATCAGAATTGGTCTGTTCGTTTTGAGTGAAGTTCATGATAAAGTTCAAGCTGTTCTTCATGTATTTGTTAAGCTTGAATTTCTTTTGGCCCTAAAAAGTTTTAAGCTACAGCCCTAACAGATTATGTAATGGTTATGGGGTTTCATTTTTGTGATTTCAATTAAAGGGGATTTAAAGCATATGCAGAAATCCCCAATTCTGGAAACCCTAGAACTGAAATCCCCTGTTTTCCTCTCTATTAAGTGGCTAGTGGTTTTAACTTATGCATGTACTAAAGGGGAATGAGCTAATTAAGTATGTAATGCTAAAGGTTTTCCCCAATTTGAAACCCTAGCTTAAGGAATCAATTGATTTCTCCCCTATTATGTGGCTATGGCTTCGGTTTAAGTGTCAATTAATGGGGAAAAGGCCAATAGTGCAAGAAACCTAATGCTTTTCCCCAAAAAAAAACCGAAACCCTAGCTGGAGAAATTTCTCAAATTTATGTCAATACTAATGTTGTGGTTCGGTTAAAGCCTAATTGAGATGGGAATTGATTCAATCGAAGCAAAACTTATGAAATCCCCAAATTCAGCCGAACCCTAACCCTAATCATGATGTTCCCCAAATTTTAAGAACCCTAATGCTAAAGTGATGAGTTAAAGGTAGCAGATGCTTACTTGAGGGGCCACGTCGTTGCCTGCAAGCTGCAGTGGCGCCGGAGCCACCACCTAACGCTTGAAGGCGCAGCTGGGCTCACGCTTGGCGGCCTTCCATCTGCTACACCGGCCGGTGGCTGCGTTTCCCGCACGCTCGTCGTCGCTGGAGCACGCCGCCGTGCCGGACCTTGTGGGGCGCCGCAGTTGTCGTTGCAGGGACGCCCGCACGCGCTCGGTTGCTTCGCAGGGAGCGCCGCTCGACAGGGCCTCGCGCGGGCTGGAGCCGCACGGGACTCTGGCGAGAGGAGCTCGCCGGAGCCGTCGCCCTCCTCCGTTGCGGCCGGTGTCGCCGCCGCTTCGTGCTCTCTCGTCCTCGCGGCGTGGGAGCAGAAGGGGATTGGGGCAAGGGGGTTAGGGTTTTCGGGAAGCTGGGCGCTGTGGCTGGCTTTTGGCCGAGCCAGTGGCTGCAGCTGGGCTAGTTAGCCTGGGCCCAGATAGCCGGCCTGGTGGCCAGGGGGAGCTAGAGGTGGCTGGCTGGGCCGGCTGGTAATTTTACTGGCCAGCCCTGCAGTAAATCAACTTGTCTAAAAAAAGGGTAAAGAAAATTTTCTGTTATGGGCAGAAATAAATTCAGGAAAAGTGCCAGAAAATTTTCCTGATAATGTTCACATTTTATGCAATAAAGCGAACTTTGTTTTTAGGGCTAAATTTTGATACATAAATTATTATGTTGTCCTTAGCAATTTAATTCTTTAGATATTTAATTTATGTTATATTTTAATATGACATGTTATGCCATGCTGAATTTATTTATGCTGCAATTAATTATGTTTAGTTATTTTCCATTATGGCATTTTATTTTGATGATGAAAACTATTATAATCATTATGGAATAATATTTTCGCTGTGAAATAAAGTTTAATGGATCCTCAGATTAAAGTGTGGTTTTATGCCTTGTCATTCTGACCAAAGTTGTTTGACAGGCATTTAAATCGCATATTTTTGCTATGATCAAAATAAAGCCAGTCATGGTATTATATTATCTTTAATGTTTTCTAAGGCAGTTATGTCATGATTATTTATTTCAAGGCATTTTATCATGTCTTGATCTCAGAATAATGATATTTTATCCAAGTTTATGATGAGCTTCCCTAATCAGTTTCTTATTAGAGAGCTTTAAGTTTTAATATTAATGTGGCCTCAATTGAATAATATTTTGAAAGAGGCCTTTACGATAAATTGTTCCCCAAAATTTAATTAATGATTGATTTACCTGAAGAAATTAAGTGGCCTTTGATCTGAATTATGATTAAGTTTTGGGCAAAAAGAAAACCTAATGTTGGCTTTTCATGGTTACATTTTGACCAAACCATGGATTGTCATAATTAACTGCCCACTAAAGAAGTTTTGTCCTCAAGCCATGCATAATTAATGAAGCTATTTTATTAAATGTCCCTGACTAATGAAGTGTAGTCTGTATTTACCATTCTAGCCAAAGCTGATTGGTGGGTACATGACTGCATAATTTTATTGTTCTTGTCCACTTCTGAAAAGTTGATGTGGACTAGTTCAATAAAAGAAAGAATAAAGAGACATAATTTCAATTAAGTGTGGCTGATGTTTGTCATCCTGGCCAAAGCTGGTTGATGAATATCTGACTACAAATTTTATTTTATTTTTGCTGCTCTTGCTCACTTCTGGCCAAAGCAGATGTGAGCCAGATCAGTGAAAGAACTTAGAATATCAAGAGGCTATAAAGTGTGACTGGCATTTATTATTCTGGCCAAAGCTGATTAATGAATACTTGATCACAAAATTTTGTTGTTCTGGTACACTTCTGGCCAAAGCTGATGTGGATTAGATCAACAAAATTATATTTATGATCTGGGAAAGAACACTAATGAATAAGGCTTTTGGACAAAATTTTTGGTAATAGGCCACAAATATTAAAGCACTTTTGGGGAATTGAACTAAAGGATATAAATCAATTAATTGATTATTAAGTTGTTGTAAGTTTATACTTACGATTGAATTGCATGCTTCCGCAATTAAGTGCCTCTGATTAATATTGTGATTCATGGCTATATGTGTATAAAGTTATTAAAGTTTTAGTTATAGCCATAAGTCATTTAATTAATTCCCAGATCAATTGATTCTTAAAAGCTTTAAGCTTCTATGATCATTATCATGATCATTAAGCTATCTCCAATTAAGAATCAAAGAAAAATTTAGTTGGAGATTCCATGTTATTTTGGGATAAGTTGTGGCACGTGAATTCATTCTGACCAAAGTTGATTGAATACATGTGCCATTCCCTAAAGACTAATGTTTATATGAGGAATTATGTTCTCCATGATCACTATAAATTTTTTGTGATCATACATTTATCCCTATTGCTAATATTTTTAATCCATCCATAATGTTTTCAGCTGATTTAATGTTTCTCATAGATAATGATTTAAGATTATGTATATATATTATTGCTTCATGAGGTCATACATAATGAAATCTAATGAGCTCCCGTTAAAGAAACTATGATTATTAAGGTATTAATAAGAATCCGATAGGTTTTTTATTTATTAAACATTTAAGGGAATAAAACCCAGTAAAGAATCTGGGGGAGTATGCCAGAAAGGATCTGGGGGAGTAATTCCCTAGTTCAGTCATAATGACTGGCATTAAATAAAGTAGCTTGAATGGCTTCTTAAAGTCTTATGAAATCATATTGATCATAAGAATACTTAAGATTTAAGGTTTGAGACATGATGGATTTCTAGAGCTTTTGAGTTCACTTTATTATGTTGTTTACAATAAAGCCTATAAAGTGGACTGGAATTAAGCTCAAATGAATTTATATCCATAAGAAAAATTGGATATTATATGTATGACCTCATGGACAAAGATTGTTTTGAGGAGAAATTTTGAAGTTGGACTGGAGGCTAATGTTAAGGCTAATGGAAATTTTCCATTAACACAAAATATAAAGTTTCCTATCCTCCATTCCTATAATGTGATTTATGTTGTTAGTCTTATGGACTTCTCCTCTTAAAAGTGAACTACTTATTATGGAAGTTCGTCGAAATGTTGACTTGAACTTCCAGGTATGTTTTATCCCACTGAAATTTTGTGGTTATGTTATAATTTTGTGGTTATGTTATGATTCTTATGTCTTGAAGAAATTCAAGTTGAATTCATAAATAAAAGTTGAGCATTCATTAAGTACCACTTCTAGTCAAACTTTCTTAAGTTTTCATTTTTTTGAGTTTCCATCTCTTAAAGGAATTATTATTGTTATTATCTCAGTGTATGATGATTATGGTGATAAGGAATAATTATAAATTGCCCTTTTAATGCTAACGCCATATGATTAGTCATTATGTTCCTTTTTAATGCTTATGTCATATTAAGTGATAAATCTTGCATAAGTTTTCTCCTAAGCAAGATAAAGAGTTTAATTATGCTCTCCATAATGACTCTCCTGAAAGCCTCAAATGAGGATAATGAAAATTATGATACTCTGAAATAGAGTATGACGTTAAAAAAACTAAAGGGAGAGCAGTTAAATTCTAAGGGCTTTATGGTGATTATAAGCTCCATTGATAACATCAAAATTGGAGCTATTACTAACTCCCAGATAGCCAAGGTAATTCTTGGCAGATTTTCTCTTAAGTTCAACACATCTTGTTAAAAGACTTGTTGGAAAATATTTAACGTGACTGGGAGTTGGAGGGAATGAATTATGAAAAGGTGACGTGTGATCACCATTCTAGAGATGGAAATTTCATAAAGTTTTTCCTTTTGCATAATAAGGAATCAGTCATGTCGATTAACTAATTTTGAGACAATGAATATTTGACAGTGGTACAAAGCTCAATAAGAAATAAATTTAATGAGGAACTTATGATTGGTCAATATTATGTTGATAATAAGCAATAGGGATATTGCATAAGACCTGAGATTTTCCCTCGGGGTACTAAATTAATCTTAGTGATATTCTTAATGTCTTAAAGATTCACTAAGATTGGTCCATAAAGGGGAGTATTAAATTCATTCTAAAGGTTTATGTTTACTCCCTCAAGGGCGATAAGTTTTCTTCTTATGTTATTACTAATGCTTAAGTTATTATGCGCCCTTTAAGTTTTGAGACCGGGATAACTGGCAGACAAAAGCCTAGGACTGGACCCCTGGGAAATTATTGAGGAAAAACTTTGCTTTGTTGGCATAAGCACTAAAGTAATTATATTGTGATATATCACACTAAGGGATTGCATGCTTATGTTTTAAGATACAAAGGCGACCACCAAGTTATGGAGCGCTGAAGGTAATTGGCAAGGTGTGAATTTATGATAGTTTTATCCACAAAAGTTTTCACCCTTGCGGGATATTGTGGAATGGCTTTATCCAATTCTCTTTAAGACATTATGAAAAATGCAAATTAAAGTTGTGGCATGCTTTGATCCCTAAAGCTTTTAAGATATGGATTTATGTCCCTGATCCATATAAATTTAAAGAATAAGGAGTTTCCTTAAGATTATTTATCCCGGAATTTATTATGTAAGAGTGTAGATTATTCGAGTAACATGTCAAAAGGTATATGTCAGACCTATGACATTGTGAAAGATTAATTCCAGAATCAAACATATTCAAGGCCTTGATGAATTAAACTTTATGGCTCAACAAATGAGTATTAAATCTAAGGCATAAGTGTTGAGCATCACTTAAGTTTAATGTCTTGATGATTAATTCATAAGTGTTATGCTAAGGTATTAAAAGCTAAGCATTATATTTTAAGAGGCTTGCTTCTAATGTTGCCGGCATAAAGATTAAATGGCAGCCTATTATTAAGTGACAAAATGATGATTCTGGAAACAAAACATATTTCTCTTCTTTTCAAAAGCGCGCGCCTAAGGAAATGCACAAGAACATATGAAGAGAAACTGCACTTTTGGGACCATTGCAACACCATCTCCCCATAATGTAGGGGAACGCAGCAGAAAACAAAAATTTTCCGCCCTACGCACCAGCCCAGGACCACTATGGAGACTGCATACAAGGTTTTGATCATTTCGTTACCGACTCGTAGCGCAGCGGAAGTAGAGTCGATGACGATCGTCGGTGCAGATCCCCGCAGCTAGGATTTATAACCTCCCAACCGCGAGGATGTATACCCTCATCCACCACCCGGACAGCCCTCCGGGAGGCGGTCGAACAGTCCCCGGACGGTGTCGCGGACAGCCCTTCGGGAGGACTCACAGAACTCGGACCGTCACATGGACAACCCTTCGGGAGGCACTCACGAACAGCCCCACGGGCACTAAGATCGAAACTACGACCTCTCTACAGAGTTGCACACATACGGTGTCATTTATCCGGCAGGGCTTCGCCGTCCAGAACTAGTTCCCACCGGAACCCAGACAGCCTTTCGGCTCTACGAAACTCTTTTCGTGGGAGGGAGAGAGAAGCCAGATAATTGCATGGCATGAGTATGAGAGCAAGGGGATGAAGGAGATGGCAGCCCCAACTCCTCCTTTTATAGGCCAAGGCAAGGGGTGGGGTGGGATGTTGAAATACCAAAATACCCAAGCTTCATGTCACACATGAAAGGGCATAATGGTAACACAAGGGGGGCACCAAGGGGACACCACCATGGCAGCCCTTGGGCCGGCCCACATCTTGTCCCCCCCCATGGGGGGGCCCCCCCAACAAGCCACCAACATGTCTCCATGAAACATGCATGCTCCCTAGACAAAAAGCCACCAAACATGCAACCCCCGATTCGTGGGATCTTGTCCCCTCGTGCTGAGACAAGATGTTTTCCGCGAAACTTTTTCTGAAAAATTCCAGAAGGTCCCAGAACATTTCTAGCACCCTCTAAAATTATTCTGGGCACGATCCGAAACATTTTCGGTGCGGTGGTTTTTATCAGCGGAAAGCATCAACAGCGGTTACGGCAGTTTCGGAACATTTCCGGTTTTTCTCTCTGAAAATTCCCAGAAGTTCCCAGACCAATTCTGGCATCCTCTGAAAATTTCCAGGCGGTGCCGAAACCCTTTTTGACCAAATAATATATTCCGAAACAACTTTTCGGTTTTACCGAAACTCTTTCGGTGTTCTCTCTCTCGGAACTCTTCCGTTGTCTCCGAAACATTTTCGGTGACTTTCTCTCAGACTCCCTGTCTAGCGTTCAATAGATAGATGACCCTTAAGCGTGTGACCCTATAGGTTCGGTGAAGTATAGACATGACCGGAACACTTTCCGATCAATGATCAGCATCGGAGCCGTGGACACCCATATTGACCCCTATACCCACACGAATGAATATTCGAGTGAACCTCCAGTTGCCGTGTGCTATTCCTGTTGCTTCGCGATATGTTACAAATACCTGAGGTGAGACATGTTGGCATTCCCGTGGATCAACAACTTGTCCACTATGCTAGTTACCTCGTTACCGGTATTGTTCTCTTTTCTCGTTACCGTGTTCCGGCATCCCCGTGATCAAATCACAAAGTGTCTGGCCAGACGATGATGGATACCGTAACACCGAGAGGGCCCAGAGATATCTCTCCATCGTCGGAGGAGCAAATCCCAATCTTGAGCTATCAAGTTACTTGACATACTTTCCCATGAACCCGTAAGCCGCCGTAATAGCCACCCATTTACGGATGACGTTTAACAAACCCCAAAGTTCATGAAGCAAGCATGAAGAAACTCGATACTCTCATGGTCTGAGGAATCATGCAAACGTTAACCCTCTCTATGTTATTAACCATTAACTTGTGACGAATGAATCTCATAGCATAACACCAATCGGGTCGATTCAACACAAATGTTCTTCTAACATTGTGCCCTCAAAGTTGATGGCATAGACATGCCCATGATTGGGAAAACATAATCATCATGCAACACTTGAGCTAGTCTTAGAGGCATGACTAGGAATACATTTTACCGTTTATTATTCCACACGTGCACATGGGTTTTCCCCAGAGCCTTTATGGATATACGGGCTCGGGAACCACAGCAGTTATAGCATGGAACATAAACCTAATTATGAACACGGAGATAAATAATAACATTTATTATTGCCTCTAGGGCATATCTCCTACAGACTCCCACTTGCACTAGAGTCAATAATCTAGTTAATGCTAATGCACTTTACACCTGTGGCACACCGGTGTAAATATGCTTCGCTTGTGGTATAGCCTGATGTCCAACGGATCTGACGACTTCAGCTCCGTGTGTATCTTTGCATATCCTCACATTTTCACGCTTTCACAAAATTCATATTTTGTGTGGACTTGGCTTTGTATGTATGTGAATCACAGGTCGAACCTGGATTCCTCAGACTGAGTTACGGAGCAACTACCTGCAGTAGTTGTAGGGTAACGCAGCAGAAAACAAAAATTTTCCGCCCTACGCACCAGCCCAGGACCACTATGGAGACTGCATACATGGTTTGATCATTTTCGTTACCGACTCGTAGCGCAGCGGAAGTAGAGTCGATGACGATCGGCGGTGCAGATCCCCGCAGCTAGGATTTACAACCTCCCAACCGCGAGGATGTATACCCTCGTCTTCCCTTCGGACAGCCCTCCGGGAGGCGGTCGAACAGTCCACCGGACGATGTCACGGACAGCCCTTCGGGAGGACCTTCGAAAACCGAACGGTCACTCGGACAGCCCTTCAGGAGGACTCACAGAACTCGGACCGTCACTTGGACAGCCCTTCGGGAGGCACTCTCGAACAGCCCCTCGGGCACTAAGATCGAAACTACGACCTCTCTACAGAGTTGCACACATACGGTGTCACCTATCCGGCAGGGCTTCGCCGTCCAGAACTAGTTCCTGCCGGAACCCAGACAGCCTTTCGGCTCTACGAAACTCTTTTCGTGGGAGGGAGAGAGAAGCCAGATAACATCTTGGCATGTGTATGAGAGCAAGGGATGGGGAGAATGGCAGCCCCTTCTCCTCCTTTTATAGGCCAAGGCAAGGGGTGGGGTGGGATGTTGAAATACCAAAATACCCAAGCTTCATGTCACACATGAAAGGGCATAATGGTAACACAAGGGGGGCACCAAGGGGACACCACCATGGCAGCCCTTGGGCCGGCCCACACCTTGTCTCCCCATGGGGGCCCCCCCCCCCCAACAAGCCACCAACATGTCTCCATGAAACATGCATGCTCCCTAGACAAAAAGCCACCAAACATGCAACCCCCGATTCGTGGGATCTTGTCCCCTCGCGCTGAGACAAGATGTTTTCCGCGAAACTTTTTCTGAAAAATTCTAGAAGGTCCCAGAACATTTCCGGCACCCTCTAAAATTATTCTGGGCATGATCCGAAACATTTTCGGTGCGGTGGTTTTCATCAGCGGAAAGCATTAACAGCGGTTACGGCAGTTTCGGAACATTTCCGGTTTTTCTCTCCGAAAATTCCCAGAAGTTCCCAGACCAATTCTGGCATCCTCTGAAAATTTCCAGGCGGTGCCGAAACCCTTTTTGACCAAATAATATATTCCGAAACAACTTTTCGGTTTTATCCGAAACTCTTTCGGTGTTCTCTCTCGGAACCCTTCCGTTGTGTCCGAAACATTTTCGGTGACTTTCTCTCAGACTCCCTGTCTAGCGTTCAACAGATAGATGACCCTTAAGCGTGTGACCCTATAGGTTCGGTGAAGTATAGACATGACACGGAACCCCTTCCGATCAATGATCAACATCGGAGCCGTGGACACCCATATTGACCCCTATACCCACACGAATGAATATTCGAGTGAACCTCCAGTTGCCGTGTGCTATTCCTGTTGCTTCGCGATATGTTACAAATACCCGAGGTGAGACATGTTGGCATTCCCGTGGATCAACAACTTGTCCATTATGCTAGTTACCTCGTTACCGGTATTGTTCTCTTTTCTCGTTACCGTGTTCCGGCATCCCCGTGATCAAATCACAAAGTGTCTGGCCAGACGATGATGGATACCTTAACACCGAGAGGGCCCAGAGATATCTCTCCATCGTCGGAGGAGCAAATCCCAATCTTGAGCTATCAAGTTACTTAACATACTTTCCCATGAACCCGTAAGCCGCCGTAATAGCCATCCAGTTACGGATGACGTTTAACAAACCCCAAAGTTCATGAATCAAGCATGAAGAAACTCGATACTCTCATGGTCTGAGGAATCATGCAAATGTTAACCATCTCTGTGTTATCAACCATTAACTTGTGACGAATGAATCTCATAGCATAACATCAATCGGGTCGATTCAACACAAATGTTCTTCTAACATTGTGCCCTCAAAGCTGCTGGCATAGACATGCCCATGATTGGGAAAACATAATCATCATGCAACACTTGAGCTAGTCTTAGAGGCATGACTAGGAATACTTTTTACCGTTTATTATTCCACACATGCACATGGGTTTTCCCTAGAGCCTTTATGGATATACGGGCTCGGGAACCACAGCAGTTATAGCATGGAACATAAACATAATTATGAGCAAGGAGATAAATAATAACATTTATTATTGCCTCTAGGGCATATCTCCTACAGACTCCCACTTGCACTAGAGTCAATAATCTAGTTAATGTTAATGCACTTTACACGTATGGCACATTGGTGTAAAATATGCTTCGCATGTTGTATAGCCTGATGTCCAATAGATCTGACGACTTCAGATCCGTGTGTATCTTTGCATATCCTCGCGTTTTCACGCTTTCACAAAATTCATATTTTGTGTACACCTTGCTTTGTATATGTGTGAATCATTGGTCGAAACCTGATTCCCCAGACTGAGCTATGGAGCAACTATCTGCAATAGTGTCCCATTGACCAAGCCTTCTTGGAACCATACTAAGTTCATGAATGAACTATATGATTCAACAACTTCTTTGTCGCTTCTAAAGCATCAACATACTTAGCCTTTGTTATAGAATTCGCCTCAGTATCTTGTTTGGAACAATTTCCAACTACCGTGCCACCATATTGTGTATTGCACAAAACCCTTAACTTTAATCGAAAATCGCTTGGAGCATGGATAAATACTGTATCGATGTAACCTTTTACAACGAACTCTTCATGATCTCCGCTTGCGAGAAAACATGTCATCAGTGCTACTATAGTACTCAATGACCCTTTTTCACTGTTGTCCCATGATCAGTACTTTTGATCACTTTGGTATGTATACTCGCAACAACTTTGGAGTATTGGACATATCTGGTTGTTTTTACATACCATGGAATACATGATTAATCCAAACATGAAGGTGTGTGGAATCTCCATCATGTATTTTGCTCATCAGTGTTTTTGGGACACCGAGTCTTGCAAAAACTCTTTCCATGTGACTTCGGCAAGAATCACTCCTTAACGTTTTTAATGCTAAAAGGTTTTAGCATCTTGTCAATATGTATCTTTGCTCAGCCCCATTAGGTAAATCTATCTCCATAGATCATCATGCCTAATATAAAGGCTATTTAGCCCAAGCACTTCATCGAAAAACTATTTTCAAATGAAGTCCTAATTCGTGTCAAGAAATTTATTTCCAATTAGCAATGTGTCAAGCACACAACGTTTTTAGAAATTTTATTATGCTCCCACTTACTTTCTTGAATCATAAGCATCTTCGTTACCCATTGATGAAGTCAAACCCCTTTTACCATTTCATCAAAACCCGAAGATTCCAACTCCATTTTGCTCTCTTCTGTCCATTGCTGGAACTCTGAAGTTTGCATACTTACTAGCATCCTCTGGAATGACAAAATACCTTGGACTGTAACACATGCAAGTCCTTGGTTTTATTTCCATCAGATGGAAATCCTTTTGTCATCCTTTGTTTCATATCTCATGATTGAAATATGTATTAATTGCTAGTTCAACCCGAACCGACTTTAAGCATCGCTACGATGAAACAACCTCATCGTAGTCAACTCCTTGAACTCGTTATTGCAACAAGTCGAGCTTTATGGATAAAACATTTTTACCCGTATTAGTTTTTAGTTCCATAAAATTTGTTAGACTCTAAGTCTTTCGAAAGGTGTATCAAGGTTTTAATCTTGAAACATTTATATGGAGACTATCTCGGATTGTATTGGCATTTAGCCAATTCCGGAGTCAGGGCCCATCAACGCTTCCTTGTGTATCGTAGGTATACTGTTGTCTAACAACAATATCTCGTTTGCGCACCTGAGAGGTTTGCACGAGCCTTGCCTACGTGGTTCAGCTGCAAGTTCGACCGAAGTCCATACATTTTATTGTAGAGACTTCCGTATCAGTCATAGTAGGAAACTCTGGAATTACTTCCAAGGTCTCTTTCCTTTGACCTGATGACGGAGATACTGGTTATCTCGTCGAGTTGCATTATTCTCCCACTCACCTTTTTGAAAAAACCATTTTCTTCAAAAAGCATACCGTTCTTTGTGGCAAACCTATTTGCCTCGGTATAGTGAGGGAGGAATACCCAATGACTTGGGATAACCTACAAAGTAGCACTTGTCTGATTTGGAATAGGTTTGTAACCTTTTACACAAGCCCCATATTCCAAATGTTAAGAAAAGATATAACATGGTTGGGCGTACCATACCATGGTGTCATTTCAACAGACCCGATGGAGCTCTTTTCAGTGTAAAAGCCGCAGTCTCTAAAGCATCACTCTTTAAAAGGGATAATGGCAAATTTATTTATGTCATCTTTGATCTTACCATGTCATAAATAGTTTGATTACACCTTCACGGACTTTTCACTCACAGTGGTGTTCCGGGAGGTGTAAGTTATGAAACTCTTTTCACAACTCATCAGACATTCGCTAAACTTGTAACTCAATTATTCCTTTCTGCAATTGAATTGTAGAAACAGAATTTTCTTGTTACAATAACTTCTACTTCATTTTTGAAAACCTTTCGAATGAATTCAAAAGATCCAGACTTACGTCTCATCAAGTAAATATCCACATATCTACTTGAGTCATTTCTGAAGATAGATAAATCCACTACTAACAACATTTATCGGACTACACACATCAAATGTATGATCACCGATAAGTTTGTTGTCCGTTCCTTATGGCCTGTGAACGGTATTTCAGTCACTTCACTTTTCGGAGGAAAGTTGCAAGTGTCAGATGATTCAAAATCAAAGGACTTCAAAAAATCCATCATAATGGAATTTATCCATGCGGGTTTCTCCAATGTGACCAAATGTAGTGCCACACTTGTGTGGTATTCTCTTAGTCTTACGACATTTAGCGTCAGTGTTACAGATGTATCATATTACCATCAATATTCATAACATACGTCCCATTTTGGATGGAAGCATGGCCCTTCATGTTATTCATAATACTGAACAACAATTGTTGTTTTTATGAACAACTCTTTTGCAACAAACATTGTGCAATGGCTAGAGTGTATGAAACTCTAAAATGAATTATGAAAGTAAACCCAGAGGTAATGTATTATTATCAATATTCATAACATACATCTCATTCATAATGAAAGTATGGCCCTTATGTTATTCATAACATCGAACATAAAAAGTTCTCTTATGAACAACCTTCTTGCAAGATACCTTATGCATAGGGCTAGAGTGTAAAACTCTAAAATGAATTAAGAAAGTAAATACAGACGGTAATACACCGATGGAAGGTATAGTAACATTTACTATGTTCCCTGTGTATACCTAAACCTCATTCCTGGCAAGTCTTTCAGGTCATAGTAGTTCTTACATCGAGTTGCAACAGAAAGCAATCGAGCGGGTATCTTTGTGATTAACTCACAATACCCAAGAATTAGTGATTAACATGTTTAACCATAATTCCCAAGAACTATATCTTTGACCAGCCTTCTATACATTAAAAACTTTGTATGACATTCATACATGAGCTGGATATTCCAGTCTTCTTTCTTTATTGCCTTTATACTTCTAACAGTTTTAACTTTTAGTATTTCTCCTACTCTCAGAAGAAGCACCCAACTTAAGAGTGGCGTTAGCCTCGGACTTCCTAGGCGTGAAAGTTTCACTAACACCCTTCGGACACTTCCTTTCTCTTAAGTTGTTGTTTTATTCACCTTTTATCATATGATAGGCGTTCTTCTGGATCCCTCTCTTATCAGTCTAATGCATAGTAAACTTCTTTTACTAATAGTTTGCAAACAAACATTGCTTTGGATATCTCATATCTTTTAGCCTTTGTCTGTCTCTGAAAATGATTTTCAGATTCCATGAATATCACATAACTACCCAAACTTTCGAAGTTCGGGTCTCATGGAAACAAACATATTGCACTTGACTGAAACGGAATTCTAGCTTTTGGATCGAAGGACGAGAGTCACATGATCCATAGCATAAGCAAGAGAATACCAAAGTATGCGATAGGACAAAGTCCTTCTTGGCACTCTTGAGGACAATCCTCACATTACGTTACCAACCGTAGAGTTTTAACCAGATATTTAACAGCTATTCAATTTTAATAGGGAAGGTGGAAACGCGAGCCATTATTCTACAACTATTATGCAAATCACACTTAGACAGTGTTCAAAATTAATTACACTGAGAATTAAACAAGATAATTCTAAAGTGCGCTCCCACTCAAATCAATATCTCTCATAATTGATTGTGAGTGATTCAAGACCCGTATTTTGATTATTCGTCATTGATGTTAGTCACCACTGATGGCAAAAATCTCAACCGGTAGGCCAACCTGCCAATCACATCTCTATGCGACTCTTGTTCATCTTTCGATGGGCGTGTTCCGAGCTCATGACTGTCATGCCTGAACGTCAAAGATAACCAAGTGATCTCGCTGCGAGGTCTGAACTCACCCACCTCACACATCCCTAATCGTTCGTACCCATGTTAGTCATGGCGCACCCCGAAAAGTTAGGTGCCGTGACGGTGCTACACTTGGGAGAACACTATCAACTATGATATTTTAGTGAGAGATCACCCTAATAAAAAGCGACTACCGCGCAATCAAGAAGGGTGCATCATAAGGGATAAACATCTCAGGCAATTCATAATAGCATGATATGGTATAGCCCTTTCTGACGGAGAATTCTTGTATTTCTTCGTCTTCGGCATTCGCGTCGGTGTTCACCTTCGCGAAGATTGCCACCACCTTGTCGATGCACCAGATAATATTGCTATCTCTATAGCTAATAAAATAAGTGCATTACATAAGGTTGACACGCAGGTCATTAAAGTGCAATCATATGGCTCCAGCCATCATGCCGAATCATGACACGCAGGTCATGTTAATTAATTTACATTATATAGTCATCTCATACATAATCAAATTATTATGAGCACTGCTATACCACATCACATGCACATGCAAACCCTCCTGCAAAACCAAGTTAGACGCCTCTAATCGGTTCAGCAAAAACTTGTTTTTCGTGGCTTCTAAGGTTTCAAAACAAACCGAAGCTACCAACGTCCATCATCAAGTATGATAATTCAAGTCGCTAGATTAACAATGCAGGGTGTATGAAGCACGAGATAATAAAATCTCGAACCCCATACTAAACTTCGTCATACGCATGACCCCCGTGCAGATCATATCTGCATTGCCCTTTCGTCTGCGAAATTTCATCTTTGTTTTTAACTACGGTGGAATTCAATGAACTGTTAGCACTTCGTTGATCTGTCAATCAGCATACTCAGGAGCAGCATGAAAGGATCGCGGATTGCTAGAACTTTGTCAGATTCCACAATGCTGTCAAGATCAGGACTACGCAAATTCGAGGGAAGCAACAAGAACATCGGGTAACAGATTTCATCTGCGACCCGCACAAATAATTTTCAGTAATAGAACTCATCTACTACCTAATTATTTTGTGCAACACCCATACATCTCTATGTATTCTAGATCGCAACCTGCATCTACGCATAGCACGGCTCATGATGCCACTGTAGGGGAACGCAGCAGAAAACAAAAATTTTCCGCCCTACGCACCAGCCCAGGACCACTATGGAGACTGCATACAAGGTTTTGATCATTTCGTTACCGACTCGTAGCGCAGCGGAAGTAGAGTCGATGACGATCGTCGGTGCAGATCCCCGCAGCTAGGATTTATAACCTCCCAACCGCGAGGATGTATACCCTCATCCGCCACCCGGACAGCCCTCCGGGAGGCGGTCGAACAGTCCCCGGACGGTGTCGCGGACAGCCCTTCGGGAGGACTCACAGAACTCGGACCGTCACATGGACAGCCCTTCGGGAGGCACTCACGAACAGCCCCACGGGCACTAAGATCGAAACTACGACCTCTCTACAGAGTTGCACACATACGGTGTCATCTATCCGGCAGGGCTTCGCCGTCCAGAACTAGTTCCCACCAGAACCCAGACAGCCTTTCGGCTCTACGAAACTCTTTTCGTGGGAGGGAGAGAGAAGCCAGATAATTGCATGGCATGAGTATGAGAGCAAGGGGATGAAGGAGATGGCAGCCCCAACTCCTCCTTTTATAGGCCAAGGCAAGGGGTGGGGTGGGATGTTGAAATACCAAAATACCCAAGCTTCATGTCACACATGAAAGGGCATAATGGTAACACAAGGGGGGCACCAAGGGGACACCACCATGGCAGCCCTTGGGCCGGCCCACATCTTGTCCCCCCCCCATGGGGGGGGCCCCCCCAACAAGCCACCAACATGTCTCCATGAAACATGCATGCTCCCTAGACAAAAAGCCACCAAACATGCAACCCCCGATTCGTGGGATCTTGTCCCCTCGCGCTGAGACAAGATGTTTTCCGCGAAACTTTTTCTGAAAAATTCCAGAAGGTCCCAGAACATTTCTAGCACCCTCTAAAATTATTCTGGGCACGATCCGAAACATTTTCGGTGCGGTGGTTTTTATCAGCGGAAAGCATCAACAGCGGTTACGGCAGTTTCGGAACATTTCCGGTTTTTCTCTCTGAAAATTCCCAGAAGTTCCCAGACCAATTCTGGCATCCTCTGAAAATTTCCAGGCGGTGCCGAAACCCTTTTTGACCAAATAATATATTCCGAAACAACTTTTCGGTTTTACCGAAACTCTTTCGGTGTTCTCTCTCTCGGAACTCTTCCGTTGTCTCCGAAACATTTTCGGTGACTTTCTCTCAGACTCCCTGTCTAGCGTTCAACAGATAGATGACCCTTAAGCGTGTGACCCTATAGGTTCGGTGAAGTATAGACATGACCGGAACTCTTTCCGATCAATGATCAACATCGGAGCCGTGGACACCCATATTGACCCCTATACCCACACGAATAAATATTCGAGTAAACCTCCAGTTGCCGTGTGCTATTCCTGTTGCTTCGCGATATGTTACAAATACCCAAGGTGAGACATGTTGGCATTCCCGTGGATCAACAAATTGTCCACTATGCTAGTTACCTCGTTACAGGTATTGTTCTCTTTTCTCGTTACCGTGTTGCGGCATCCCCGTGATCAAATCACAAAGTGTCTGGCCAGACGATGATGGATACCGTAACACCGAGAGGGCCCAGAGATATCTCTCCATCGTCGGAGGAGCAAATCCCAATCTTGAGCTATCAAGTTACTTAACATACTTTCCCATGAACCCGTAAGCCGCCGTAATAGCCATCCAGTTACGGATGATGTTTAACAAACCCCAAAGTTCATGAATCAAGCATGAAGAAACTCGATACTCTCATGGTCTGAGGAATCATGCAAACGTTAACCATCTCTGTGTTATCAACCATTAACTTGTGACGAATGAATCTCATAGCATAACATCAATCGGGTCGATTCAACACAAATGTTCTTCTAACATTGTGCCCTCAAAGCTGCTGGCATAGACATGCCCATGATTGGGAAAACATAATCATCATGCAACACTTGAGCTAGTCTTAGAGGCATGACTAGGAATACTTTTTACCGTTTATTATTCCACACGTGCACATGGGTTTTCCCTAGAGCCTTTATGGATATACGGGCTCGGGAACCACAGCAGTTATAGCATGGAACATAAACATAATTATGAGCAAGGAGATAAATAATAACATTTATTATTGCCTCTAGGGCATATCTCCTACACATAAACCTAAGCGGGTTTGTTCCTTCGATGGAATGATGTATTGTGGTCAATTAGATCAATGGTACTTAATTGACCATTGTATCTTATTGGCTCTGTATAAGTTCCAACAAAGGGATGAGCTCATAAGTTTTTCAAGTAAGAATTAAGATTATGGAGCTCCTAAGTTAAAGAAGTTCCATTTCAAGATGAGGTGGTATATTGTAGTAATTGGGTTCTGCGGTACTAATTTGCCGGTGCAATCCTTTTATCTCGTATGCCATTTTATCAAGAAGTGGGATTATAAGTTTAGCCTTACGATCAAGGGGGAGAATGTTGGATATTATGATCTTAAAGACTAAACTGTGGCCATTATGTCCTAAAGACTAAAGATTAAGCTTAAGTGAAAAAATATCTGAAAGGCTACAGTGGTGAACAGTAGGGCGGTGCTACAGTGTTCACCTACTCTGATGAGCTGCCCTGATCAGGGGCAGCTCATCAGCCAACTCATGTGTGGGCCCCCCTGGTGCACAGCACAAATATATAAAGAAAAGAGAGAAGAGGAGAAGTAGCTACGGCTGCTATTTTGCTGCTACTACTGCTCTAAGCAGAACACACACACATTCACTTTGCTCTCTCTCTCTCTCTCTCAAGAAAATCAGGCTGCTGATCAAGCCTGTGCTGGAGCATCGGGAAGGGTACTTCACAGCCACCAGATTAACCTCTTGGTGGTATTGAGCTAAGAGAAAGAGATGGGTGGATCACCAGATAAGGTAAAGTCCATCCCCTAACAAGTTTTGTGGCTCAAAACTTGTGCTGATGATCCTGGCAATCCAACAAGAGCAACTCAAGGGGGCGACCCATTTCGTCCGCCGCCGTCCGTTTGGGTCGGCACGGACAAAAGAGGAGGCCCAACGCGCCGACCCAAACCCAAATCGAGTCCGCGTCGACGCATTTGCGGCCCAAATTTGCGCCCCAAATACGTCGGCGCGGACGCGGAACGGACGCCACGCGCGCCTTCTCGATGTCCGCCGTGTCCCCACCTGGCGGTCGTCCAACTACCCGCTGCCTACCTGATCAGCTTAATTTATGACCTCGGGCCCACGCGTCAGCGACGGCGGTCGTCCTTTTTTAAGCCGACCGTGCGGCGGGGTCGTCCTCATCCACTTCCAGCCAGCTCCCGTCCCCATCTAACCACACTCGCTCCCCCGTCGCCGGCAAACCCTAGCCACCCCAGCCACCACAGATGGGGCTCTTCTCCGGCGCCAGCAAGGCCAAGGGCAAGTCGCCCGCCATTCCTTTTCCCCCCGAGTTTCTCCCGCCTCCGCCGGCGCCAGCTCGCCGGCCGAGGCAGCGCGTCAACGTGCCGGTGCACCAGGCGGAGTGGCACTGGCAGAACCGCGTGCCTCTCCCGTACCCCGACGCCACCCTGCCGCACGACTGGCACTTGGATCCGGAGAGGATCCCAGTGCAGGCGGCGCCGCGGTCGGCTAGGGTGCACGCGGAGGAGGTGCGGTGCCGGCGGGCGCTCCTGACGCCGGAGCAGCGCCGTGACCCCGCCTACGCCTCTGACTCGCCCAACTGGGCGCGCTGGTTCGCCTTCGAGCACGAGGAGGCGAGGTGACGCGGCGTCCGCGAAGTCGACCGAACCGTGCCACCGCGCCCACTTGTCGTCCGCGAGGAGGACCAGGCGACGGAGGACGCCTACCAGGAGGCCCTTGCAGCCGTCTACCGGGAGAGCGAGGAGGACGAGCGGCGCAGGGCGGCGGCCGCCGAGGAAGAGGAGGCGGCGTACGAGGCGGCCATGGCCCTCTCCACGGCGGGCGTCTGCGTCCTGCCGCCGGTGACCCCGCCGCCCCCTGTGAAAGCCGAGCCGGAGCCAGAGCCGTCCCCAATCGAGCGCTACTCCTGGACGGGAGTGCTGCGCGAGTGGGTCAGCGCGCCGCCGGTCTGGATGGAGGCGACGCCGACGCAGGAGGCGGCGTACCTCGAGCACTGGCGCCAGCGACGGCTGGCCGAGGAGCACCGCGACGGCGAGTACCTCGAGATGCTCGAGCGCGACGCCGAGGACGAGCAGCGCGAGGCCGAGGAGGAGGCGCGCCAGGCCACGGCGGCACAGGCGGCGGCACAGCCCGCGCCTGACATGAACGCGCTCTGGAACACGGCGTTCCCCTGGGCCGGCCCGGCGCCGACGCTCATCGACCTCACGGACCCCGAGGATGACGACGAAGACGCCTAGGGCAGCGCGCCGCCTCGTAGTTTAGTTTGTTTTTATTTTTCTTAAATGCAAATGTGGATGCGTGGACTTTCGCCGGCCTTCGTGGCCGGCTTTAATGTTTAATTAATGTTGTTTTTATTTTAAATATGCATGCATGCCTTTTTTTTTAGCGCCGTCAAAATGGGTCGTGCCAGCGTTAAACACACGCGTCGACCCAAACGAACAAAAAGCGGACAAAATCACCGTCCGTTTGGACCGGCCCGGTGGAGTTGCTCTCAAAGCTTTACGTTGACAGCATGTGCCTAAAACCAAAGTACGCAACCTAGACGAGGTAGACATAGACATATACATCACCTCAAGAGAGAGAAAGAAAAGGTAGGCGTGCACGTGAACCTGGCATGCCAACGCCCAACAACCAGACTTTTCAACGAGAAAAAGAAGTCAAAAAAGAAAACGAGAGGCTGAAGCCAAACTCACCTCTTCAACCTTTTTCCTTTCGTTTGTCAAAAAAGAAAAGCCTTTCCCCTTTTATGCTGGCAACTATTCTACAGTATCATCCCTATTCCAAATTATAACACATATTTAACATTTTAATAATATAAAAGATATCTAGACTGAAATAAGTGAACAAACACACTAAAACACGTCTATATACATCCGATTCAGAAAAAAAATAAGAACATCTTATAATTCGGAAGTACTATTTGCTCCACCACACATGAAACTTTAAGAAAAAACATTAATAAAAATAAAACATTAGGAAAGATCAGCAGGGAAGAAATTCAATATAATATACTGCACAACCAATTTCAGAAATAAAATAAAATTACAATACAAGTGGGTTATTGGCAGTGACTAAGGGCCAGTTCTTTTCGGCGATTCTCCCAGAATCACCTCCCTTCTCAGCTTCTCCCAGAATCGGCACTCCATATTTTTTTTACAATCCTACCTAATTAGACCTTAATTAGCTAGGATTGTAAAAAATATATGAAGTGGCGATTATGGAGAAAGCTGGGGAGGGGGACGATTCTCGGAGAATCACCCAAAAGAACTGACCTTAAACCTAACACCAAAATCTTTAGTCAATGGCTCTCACTTTTCCACTTTCAATGCAGTCCTCCACCTGCCACCAATAATAATCAATCACTGTAGATAATTATCTCCCAGCTACAAAAACAAAAACAAAAGTGGAATGTCGCTGTCTCCTCCTCCACTGCTCCAACTGTTCAACCCCTCCTCCTCCTCAGACCTCATCCTGCTCCTGGACCTTTCCCCTCCCTCCCACGCCGCTCCCGTGGTCTTCCCCACGACCCCACCCACCCCGGCGACCTCCCCCCAGCCTTACCGCCGCCGCCGCGCAGCGCGGTCCCGTCCTCCTCCCCCGCATCGCCGCCTCGCCGCGGCGTTCCTCCGGCGCCGGCCGGTCGGCGAAGTCCCGGGCTCCGATTCGCAGAAAGGTACGAGCTTTCGGCCCTCCGGCGGCCGTCTCAGTCCCCGGCCAATCCCCCCGTATTTCCGGCCGCGCCGCCCAGATCCGCCCCCGCCAGCCCCCGCGGCGCCGGCCGATCTGGCGGGGAATTTCAGCTTCTTTTCCTGGTCCTGCGGCCGTTTCCGCCGCGAAATGATTTCTTTTGTTTAGCCGCGTCGTCTGCTGATTTTGCTCCGGGTGTTCCGACTCCAGGGGGTGCTGAAATTTATTCCGGCGCCGTGGGATGAGCGAGGATGGCTCCTAGAGACAGCAAGGAGATGCTGCAGCGGGCCGCCGAGTCTGCCATCCGGTCCATCGGCCTCGGCTACGATGTCGCCGCCGACGTCCGGCTCAAGTTCTGCAAGCAGCGCGGCTCGCCCGACCCGTTCCTCATCGAGCTCGACCGCGATGGGACCCAGGACATCGTGCTCCCCGGCAGCCTGACCACCGTCGCCGGCGTGCCCAAGTCCATCAAGTGCGACAAGGGGGAGCGGATGCGGTTCCGGTCCGATGTGCTGTCGTTTCAGCAGGTATGCTTTCGTGTATGCCTATACTACTTCAGAACAAGGATAGATGACAGAAATGAACATAAGTCAATTTACCATTTCAGAACCACCTATTCTGAGTAACGCGCACTTTTAAGAGTAAAACCTTCCTATTCCTTGCATCACACACTGATGTTTGCCCTTCAAAGACATATATAGGCACCAAACACTTTGAGGCCTGTAGAGATATGTATTCTGCCACTTCCGGGCAGAATAATTTTCCTGTATGAGTAATGTGAGGTGTATATAGATAATGTTTTGGTCGTTACCAGATTAGAAGGTTGTCAATTATCAGGTTAGATATTTGGAAGAAAGTGGAAAACTCTGGGATTGCAGGCTTCTTACCAGGTTGCTGGCAGCATACCTTGGATTAGGTACTGATTTAGTGATTTTTGCCATTTCAAAAACATATAGAAGCACCGAACAGTTGAGGCCTGCAAGCAGGTTAGAGTAATGCTAATGGAGGCGTATATAGATAATGTTTTGGTTGTTACCTTATTAGAAGGTCCAAAATTATCAGGTTAGACATTTAGAAGAAACTAAAGGATTGTAGGTTTCTACCAGTTTGCTAGCACCAGCAGGATGCTTTTTTGGCATGCAGCATGCTCTAGCCAATAGCTCCTATCTCAGAAACATGCAACCTTCCCATGATAGATTTGTTCATTTCCACCTTGGAGGGCAGGAGTTCAGTTGTGATGCTGTTCTAGTATCACACAGGATTATGATATATGTGCTGCAGAAGCATGAGATGTGCCTTGTTTCTTATTTTCTATGCTTGGCGATTGGTATAGCATCTCTCTTACTTAATATTGTGTTCCGCTAGTGCAACCTTCTGTCCTTGTCATGTGTTTCCTTCCAAAGCTGTCATGGAAGCTTTCAAGCTGCTTTAAATTATGTTTGTGTTGTTGTTTACAATGTTCAGAGAAAAAAATAGCTACCTTTCTCAACTCATGAAGCATTTTGCAGATGTCGGAGCAATTCAACCGGGAGTTATCTTTGTCCGGAAAAATTCCATCTGGTCTGTTCAATAATATGTTTGAATTTACTGGCTCGTGGCAGAAAGATGCTGCGAGTACCAAGTCACTTGCTTTCGACGGTTGGTGTATCACACTATATACTGTTGCACTCTCGAAGGCACAAATTGTACTACGAGATCATGTTAAGCAGGCTGTTCCATCAACCTGGGAACCTGCTGCTTTGGCAAGGTTAGATTCATATTTTATTCAGTCATACCCAAAATCATGTAGTCATTGAAAATAAGATAGGCCTCTGTGTTCTTGCTCCTTCAATGAAGTCTTGATAGGATTATACCATCGATCTTTGACTGCCATTTTTCTGAATTGTTCTGATTCTGGTATGATACATTCATGTCTGATGGGTAGATTGTCTGAGCACCGACTCCTTTGAAAGCTGTCCACTACTGCCAGTTTTAGTCCTTGCAAATTTCATGTGAGATGTGACCATATGTAAATAGTATCAGTTCTCTTTTCTACAGTCAGCTTTCTAAGCATGTAGCATTGGAATTGGATGTACACTATTTTTACTAAAACATGCGCTGAGCCAATTGTTCTGCCCAAGTCGTAAATCTGAACTTCAACCTTAATTGCTTAACCTTGCAGGTTCATTCAAAAATTTGGGACACATATAGTCGTTGGTGTTAAAATGGGAGGGAAGGATGTAATTTATTTGAAACAACAGCATTCATCAAGCTTGCAAGCCGTTGATGTTCAAAAACGATTGAAGGAGATGTCTGACAGGAGATTTCTTGATGCAAATGGGCAATCTGACATTAGTTTCAGGGATGCGTATGGGAAGGAGGATAAGGTATTACCCTAGCCTCTAAACTTCTTTTTTTTTGCCTTCGACTTCCCCTTGCATATTTTCTGTTCAACATTAATGATCATTTAGCCGTATATAGCCTTAGCATAACCCGTTACTTGCACAATAAATTTTGTACAACCCATCTCTGTAGTTGTGCAGTACCCAAGGGGCTTCAGCTTTTGATCAATGAAAGTAGATCACAGACTAGCTCCAAGTTCATTAATTTGAATTATTGAAATTGACATGCACACATGCCATCTGTGCATGTGCCCATAGCCATAGGCAACAAGGGCCGAGACATTTGCCAATAGCCTTATTTTCCTTCTCTTTATTCCAAGACGCAAGAGCTATTCATGTATCGGTTGTTCACCTGAATTCAAACATCATGCCTTAATGTTTACGGCAGTCATATGTCTTGGTATAAAAGACGCTGTTGTGTTTTTCTTAGCTCGATGATTTATGTTTTTGTGTGCCATGCAGAGTGACAGAAGAGAGCAGCGACTGAGATTTGTGGAGTCCAGTCCACTAAATTCTTATGCTTCGAAGGAGGTATAGTTCTTTGTGTTGATATAATATAAGACTGTTCATAGGAGAAGTGTTATTTATGTTTGTTCTTTGTGATAATCTCAGGATTTGGTAGTGCTGCCTAGGCGAAGAGGTGGAAGGGATAAAGATATGATCTCTCATAGCGAGTGGCTGAGTAGTGTTCAATCAGCACCTGATGTTATCTCGATGTCTTTTATACCTATTACTTCATTGTTGAATGGAGTTCCTGGTAGTGGCTTTCTGAATCATGCAATTAATCTGTACCTTCGTTGTAAGTATAAATTCTGACCCTTTCAAGCTTGCTGAATAGTTTATTCATCTCTCAGCTCTTAACCTGTAAACATGAAATGTTGAAAGTTGAAACTGCATAATTAGTAATAATATTAAGAGAAGTCTTGTTCTTCAGCCCTAGTACTTTAGTTGCGTGTTAATTTCGATTATTTCAAAATAAGGTTTCTTCTTGTCCTTCTCACTTTTTTTCCATATAGCTTCCTTGTCATTGATTTATAGTTCATGATAGTGTCTATAGTTAGGATTCTAGGGAAAGAACTTGTGTTTTTCGCGGTGTATTTGGGTGTAGGTTTTCTATAGTCTATTCAGGAATTCAGAACCTGCACCCTTGGCCACCCTAATGGTCAAACATGAGAGGGGGCTGGCTTCTTTCTTTCACAAACAAAGTCCCTATTGTTTAGATTCTAAGGAAATGGTTTTCTTTGTCAATAATTGTTAGAAAATAGTTGTCCTTTATAGCTCTGTTCACCGACTTCACTCCCTGTATATTATCTGTTGGGCAAAAATACTACACCCTATTTTAGCTTATGATCAACATCATCAGCCTGCTTCTGTGAGGCTCTATCTTCTTCTGGGTGTTTTCAGTCATCTTTAATATATTGTATATTTGTGTTTCAATATGGAGTCCTAATAATGTCATAAATTTCTAGTCTCTGCAAATGAGTTGCAAAAGAAATACAAAAATGGTGCGTTCAAGAAAAATCTCTATTTAACGTATTTTTTGAATTGCAACCTTTTGAAGCTAGATGATTGTCACCATCCTATCATTAGATCATAAACAAAAAAGCAAGCTAGCAAACATTGTGATGGGCGATGTATTCATAACAAGGTGATATATTTGTTTTTCATACAGATAAGCCTCCAATTGAGGAATTGCACCAGTTTTTGGAGTTCCAGCTTCCAAGGCAGTGGGCACCAGTTTATAGTGACCTCCCTCTCGGTCCTCAGAGGAAAAAGCAAAGCAGTGCATCTTTGCCAGTAAATTTTATTGGTCCAACACTTTATGTTTGTACCAACATGGTATGCACACTTTTCCTATTGCCATAACTGAAACATTGTTCATCTATCTATTTCCTTGTTTTTATCCTTTTTACGTGGTGTCATGATCTCTTAAACGTCGCCATAGAAAGTAGACATAGGTTAGGATAAGTGTTGGAGATAAAATACTCCCTTTTTATGTGACCATTCAAATTCTTATTCTACTGTGCAGAGAATTTATAGTGCCTACCTTTCCATAAACAACCTGGTCGTTAGCTTAGACAGTTATCTATCTGATGTTAGAACAATCCAAACATATTTGCGTGATAGGATTAGTTAGCACGTTCTAGTAGTTAGCTTTGCATGTCCGTGTATAACTAGGATTAGCTTGAGATCAGTTGGGAATTTGTAGTGCGAGTTGGTTTTGGTTTCCATGTAACAGTACTAATACGTGTCCTGGTAGGCTATGTAGAAGTAGTACTTCATGTGTAGGTATTTAGTCGGTTCAGGTTTTGGGTCGTAGCTGCGTCTACAACTCTACATAAGCAGCAGCAAGGGTTTGTTGTAAACACCGTGAGAAAAGAAAAAATAAAAAGAAAAGAGGGCACGACAAGGGCCCTTGGCTATCAGTTTTTTGTGTGCGTGTTTGTTGTGATTTAATTTGATCGATTCTGAGGGCAGAATCCCAGCATCTGATAATCAGCTGATGCTCTTATATGTTGCAACTCACAACTGAAGTTAGATCACATGGCTAGATAAATATGAACCAATTATCACTCAAGAGGGATAAGATAATGCATCAACAGTACAAAGGGTATAAGATGTGTAATTACTTATAAGATAAATGGATGGAAAGTTAAGTGGGAAAGCCCCAGTGTGAAACTGTGAAGCGCAAAAACCTGAAACTGGGAAAAATATTTTAGCCTAGTACTTTTTGGATCCAATCCTGGTGGCATTATCAAAATTGGATGTGCTGCTACTCTATTTGGCATTACACCAATCACATTTATCTTGTAACCTATGAATGGCAGGATTGGCTAGCGCTAGTTTATTTGGTAATGATTGAAATAGTGGTAGCATTAGAATAGGGCATATTTAGATTTTGTTGAATTGATTCAGAAAATTTTAAGCTCCTACATGAACTAATTATTAAAATAAGTTGTCGATCAACATTGCACACTACATACAGAATATACAAGCTTATTATTATATTGACAGTTTCCACTCAGTTGCGGGTTTGATCATATTTTTATCAATTTTCTTCCGTTTTTTGAGCAGCTTTATAACTTTGGTGCAGGTTGATGTGGGCAAAAGACCAATTACGGGGCTCCGGTTGTTTCTTGAAGGGAAGAAGAGTAACAAATTAGCTATCCATCTCCAACATCTCTGTTCTCTTCCCCAGATTATCCAGCTCGAAGACGACCCTTACAACAACCGAACTCCAGAACCATTTGACCGCAAATACGTGGAACCAATAGGATCGTGGAAGCGCTTCTCCCACGTCTGCACAGCGCCAGTGGAGTCAGAGGACGCTTCCATCGTCACGGGAGCACGTTTAGAAGTGATCAGCCAGGGCTTCAAGAAGATACTGTTCCTCCGGTTGCACTTCTCCAAGGTCGTGAACGCCCACTCCGTCAGGCAGCCCGAGTGGGAGGGATCCCCGAACCTGATCCAGAAGTCGGGCCTCATCTCGACGCTCATCAGCACACACTTCTCCACGGCGGTGCAGAAGCCGATGCCCCGCCCTGCTGATGTGAACATCAACTCGGCGGTGTACCCTGGCGGCCCGCCCGCCCCGGTGCAGCCCCCAAAGCTTCTCAAGTTTGTTGACACGACGGAGATGGTGCGTGGGCCGCAGGACCTGCCGGGGTATTGGGTGGTGTCGGGCGCCAAGCTGCACCTCGAGAGGGGCAAGATATCCCTGCGGGTGCGCTACTCGCTCCTGACGGCCATGCTGCCCGACGACGAGGATTACTCGCTTGATGACGAGTTCTAGGATCCCCTAGAAAACAATCAGAATGATACGCCTCCTGTCGTCATCCCTTCATTTGTTATGTGCCCGTGCTCTTGTTGTTAGTTTCCGTTGTATACAATTGTGGGTTTTTCGCAGTAATGAGTGCTGTGTCCTGAAATGGAGGGAGAAAAGGAAAAATTGTTGTTTGTGGCGTGGACTTGAGTTGAATAGGTTAGGTGACAGATCAAATTATTTGTATATATACAAAATGCAACAGGGAACTGTTTTGGTTTTGCATTGTCAGAAGATTCAGGTGTTCAAGGAAATTATTGTTGTGGTGTGGACTTGAGTATTATTCATGCATTTGCCGAAGAATTGCTAAAATCGGTGTGTGCTGAAACTGTATTTTCCAACAATGCAATGTAATTCGTTTATGAACTAAGTCAATAAATCGATATGTCTGGTGCTGCTTGTGATGTGTGCTTTCAAAATTTCTTTATCGTGCTGAAGTACAGAAGAAAAAACAGAACGCCAGATGAGGTGCACACATTTAGGCCCGCCCTTCTGCCGATGATTCTGGACTATCTGGATGCCATATCTTGGCGGTTGAACCCCTCAAGGTTCTTTTCTGTTGGTTCGGCTTATCGCGCCTCTGTGAAAACCATCACTCCCTTTGTAGATTAAGATCTTGTGTGATGGCTGCTGCAGGATTGCCTCTCTTCACCAAGCTGAATGTTCTTGCTGATGGGTTATGTCATATCTGAGGAGACGCCTCTTCTGATTAGTGTTCACAACAATGACTTGGACCATTTGGACAACGTGTAACAAGATGGTGATCAAGCAAGTCTTTTTACGAGGGGCCACTAATTTCATTATTAAATTTCTAGCATTTTTTACAGTACTGACACCCGCTCTCTAGGCTACGGGATCGGGACCGGCTTGGTGGGATGATGGACGCGTTGACTTCGGCAAGACACCACCTTGCTTCTCATGCTAGCCGCTAATCTTCCGTTCTATATGACCTGTTTTCTCTTTATTTGGGCATGTTGGTGTTGTTGCCCGAGCAGACTTATATCTACTTTTCTTGTGCTTAAACTTATTGTACGGGTGTGGTGGTTGCCTATTTCCTTATCTGTAAAGCGAGGCGAAAGCTTGTTTCAAGAGAAAATCTCACCAAGCACGCATGTAGCTGGAGTTGTAATGTCGTGTTGAGCCATTTGGAAATCATTGAACCGTGCAAGCTTTGAACAGAAGTTGATTAAAATGAGCACATGATAGCTAAAACAAGCAAGTAATACCGCAGGACTCTTGAAAGACAGCGCGGTTATTTTTGTGAGAATGAGCATTGGGTGACCAACACAACACATACAATCAGTCAAGCACCGAAATAAATGTTGAAACTAAAATCGGATGCATGACTCGCAAGGGAGCAACTTACGTACGGGATCACAACAAGATTTAGAGTTAAATCACGTCAGTATATATGCCATGATGAAAACTATAGTAATTAAATCACCGTAAACACAAAAAATACAGCTATAATCAAATCCAAGAAGAATCAAAGACAACAAATTATTAGCTACTCCCCGAACGATCGCCATCGGGATCGATCAATCAATCTAGGGCGGCAGCAGCAGCGGTTGCTGTTCCCCGAGGCAATTCCCGTGGACCCAGAAGTCGAGGCAGTGGGCGCAGAACACGACCCCAACGGCGAGGCCCATGACCGCCAAGATGAGGCCGGTGGCGGCCATGACTTGGACGGCGGTGGATGCGTGGGCGGAGCGGCAGAACAGTATTATCAGGACGACGGAGGCGGCAAGGAGCGTGCACGCGCAGAACGCTGAGACGCACGGAATGCCGCACTGGCTCTTCTCGTCGGGCTCCGCGGCGGCGAGGTCGGGGTCGGCCATGTATGTGCCGGTCCTCCACCCTCGATCGATCTCCGTCTGTGCACGCCTTGTGCTTGGGGTTCCAGTTTGAACGTGCCTCTGATTTGGATGAGAATCAGTTGGCTTCGTGCTCGTACCGTACGTCCTGGTCTCCTGGATTGGGACGACTCCCGCGTCCAGTGCCGTCGGCCCACCGTCAGCTAAAAAAAACGTGGTGCAATATTGCGCCACTGCATACTGCGACATGGCAAAAGGCACCTTGTAACATTTAGGGTCAGTTCTTTTGTTGGCTTCTAGAATAAGCTGCCCTCTACCCAGCTTATTCTAGAAGCCCAACCAAAAATGTTTTTTCAGAAGAGTTAAGACTTGACTAATAGGCTTCTAAAAAAATATATTTAGTTGAGCTTCTAGAATAAGCTGGGTAGGGGGAGCTTATTCTGGAAGCCTAAAAAAGCCAGCAAAAGAACTGACCCTTATATGAACTAGATGACCCGTTGCGTCCATGACGCAAAATCCGAGGGCCAGCCGTGTATTTAAACCATGTATATGTGACAGCTTAATAGATACATGATAGATCAAAAGGAAGTGATGAAAGAGTTTTCTGAAAACATTAGTAGTCGAGATAAACATTAGAAGGCCGTTTGATTACATACAGAATACACGACCACACACTACTTTTTGCTATAGAGATAATAATGAAAATCTAAAGTCTATACATATCTTGCTCAGAGCAAGATCAAAAGGGCAAATATACTGCCATGGTTGTTATGAAACAAAAGGCATCATGATTGCTGCTCTTGCAAGGCATTTTTGCATTGACTGAAGATTATCAGAAACTGTCTTTCATAGTCTCTAGGTGTTGCCGCGACTTCATGCCAATATAGCGTAATCTCTTTGTCAATTCCTCAATGCTTGCAAGTACTGCTTTCATAACCCCCTTGGTGCCATCCTGGCCTCTTAGGTGCCGAGCACTCGTTGTATTTTGTATCTGGTCAGAGTAAGAACTCATATATTTGACTGCGTAGTACCACCCTTTGTGTAGCTTCTTGATTGTCTCATTTGTTGCAAACAACCACCGCACCATGTACCTTATTTGTTTTTCAAGTTTTTTGATGTGGGTGTAGTGGTAGTCTCTAATTTCTCTGTTGCATGCGTTTTCCATATATCTAATAGCTTCAATAGCAGCACTGTCTTCTGCCTCTTCATAGTCAGTGGAAAGCATACCAGATACTGAGTTGGGAACAAGCAAACCATCAAGTAATTCTAAGGAAGAACTGAAAGTAACTGTCACATGAAATTTGCTGCCCGGACATATCTTTTGACGGTACAATGTAGGTGGTAAGTTTAAAGCTTTCAGCATAAGGTCAAAGATGTTAGCATAGGGAATCACTATTACTGAGGCATCATCCTGTAGAGATAAAGCGAGTGTAAGAATTTTGTTTTGCAAAATAATTTTCAGGTATTGACTGTTGTTGCTCTTGCAAGGCGTTTTACTGAAGCTGTTATTTACCAATGTATTATATGCTGTGTTGAAAAGCAGATGAGGAGTCCAATGGGCTACAGAAAATTATAGATATTTCTCTAGGGGATGGATCAGTTACAACAGCGGTTGAAAAGATCACCTTGAGTATAGGCGTGCTTGTCCTTGACAAGGTTGAACCTGGAGATCCATCATCACAGACCGCACCAATGTCCATGTTGTCCATGTGGAATTACCTTTCGTGTGATATTACCTTGGTGCGGACTGTTGTTGATCATGTCTTCAAGCAATATGTTCATTTTGGTTTGAAGAGTGAACTTGCAATATATACAGTGAACCGAAGGATAACATGATTTAAGATGATCTTAAATAAAGATGTTTGAAATGCTTACATGGTTTTGACTTGCTAATTAAAGAGCAATCTAAATAAATCAAGGCAAAAGACATCTATACAGAATAGGTGTTCTGATTGTTGGTTGACAGTGTGCTTTGTTTGTTGTTTTGTATAATATCGTGTGCGTTTAAGCTGCTATAAATAAATATACTTTTGTACAATGTGTCAAAATAATCCACTGAATGCTTGAGCACCGCTGGAGAAAATTAGAGCTGGAATAAAATTGGAAGAAGATAATGAAGGAGCTAAGAGGAAGAGAACTATTCTAAGTAATTACCTAAAATAAGAGCGTGCTTTCTATAGTCAGTTGTCAGCATAACACAAATCATATTAACATAGGATTCATCAGGGGAAGCAAATGCACTGCAATGAACATAGAGAAATGCTCAGTACAGTGTGCTGAAGTGCGAGAACCTTCCTTTGTACAGTGGAATTATATCTGTGATTTATATCCACCTTGCTCAAGCTTACGCACATAGTAGACTGGTTTAGGGAGCCCGAGCTTCTCAAACATTGCTTCAGCCAGAGATTTGGTAGATAGCTCAACCAACTCCATGAAGATAACTTTCAAATGATAAACCCAGAGGGCTGTACAAGGTATAAATTAAGTGCTTATTAAGAATAATGACCAGTAAAATTTTAGCATGCATATTTACTAACAGTTTAACACAATGTTGTGAACATAACTGCAGGGTAAGAAATGAAATTGATTCAGGGATAGAACATCATCTACGTACACAGGGGGTCAACTGGATCTTGATAGCCTAATTAATTAATGCTGAGAACTGTAAGCATGAAACGAATTACCCGTAGAAATATCCAGCGTTTATTTGAGAAGAAATGAAGGCTTGTAAATGATTTACCCTACTGGGATTACAAAATAATAGTTTTCGTTGGCATGCATCAGTACAGCAAACATACTTAAAACCAGAAGGAGCAGGCTAGATCTAGAATAGAAAAGGACACGTTGGGGATTAGGTCAACGCTTGTAGGAGATCGTGGTCAGTTTTGTCGAAGATGAAAACAGATCGAAGACCTAAGAAAAATAACCACAGTTAAAAAAATGGAAAGAGAATGAGAAAGAGATCTGGTGCGAGCGTACAAATGGCGTAGAGAGAGAGTGAGGGAAAGAAGATGAGCTCACTGAAGAAGAAGGGATAAGGTCAGGTCACGAGAGAGGGACTGGGTAGATATATCCTCGTTCATGAGAAGGCCGCTGGCCCAAAGAAGAATGGGCCTATGTTTTTTTTTAATTTGTGGAACTGTAAAAACTGATACATAGTTCTAAGGGGGTTTACATAAGCTAAAAAGGAATTAGGGAACGCACAAAAACAAGATACTCATACATTGCCGTGAAAATTATTCTCCAGCACCAAATATAAGCTCTGCAACTCCAGTTTCATTTTATAACGAATTCCTGGTATTAGCAAAACTACTGTAGTTTCTTTTCTGGACCATGCACGAGGGTTTTAAAATGCAGATTATTTTCATGTTAATCCCGGATTAATATGAAAGTTATTGCCTATTTCTATGAAGTGTTGAGCTAATCATTTTATCTCTGTGAGTTGTTTCCGCTTAAATTTAAATGCATCTGAATGTGCAACGACAGAAATAAAACAATTAAGCGCAACCAAAAGCTACAGAGGCATTCTCTGAAATCAATTTGTTTCCTCAACACTAAACAGTCAAATAAGAGGAAGATGGGAAAAATCCAGTGATAATTATAGTAGGTATTTTATGAAAACCAATCTGTCTGCTCTGTATTGAACACTGAAATGAAGTGTCAATTCTGAACTTTATATTTCAATTGAAATTGAAAGGACAAAAAAATCATCGTGTTCTATTTAGCCTGTATCTGCATGATCCATTGAAGAAGCCAATTAACGGTATAGGAACCAGTCACTTATGAACAGGATGAGACCAACAAAGAGAAAATTTAACACACTCTATTTGGATAGGCAGTTAAGAAGAAGACCTAACAAAGTAGCAAACCTTGTCAGGAAACTCACAGCAGCGACGGAGAGGCACGGCGATCGCCGAAAGGTCACGGTGATCGCCGAAAGGTCACGGTGATCGCTTGTCAACTGATATGGAGTTGACAGGCAGCTGTAAGAGCAGGGCTTTCTTTCCTAAAGAAAGCAATGCTTTCAAAAAATGTATCCTACAAAATGTCCGAATAAGAAAATTGCAGGAGGAAAAATATGCTTGACTTACATTAGTACATCGAGAAACCATGAACCAAATATGTGTATCCTTTTTACACAAATAAATCAGAGAGAAAACATATATGCCAAAGGAAGTAGTATATTTAGCAATTTTTCCCAAAGATATAGCCAGATAATCAACATAGCCCCGAGTAAACTTTTAAGTATATTCCTTCCTATATTAATGACTGGAACTTCATGCTTACAACCATCAAATGGTAATAAGCTTTCCTAAGTATTTCTCAAGCTTGGTAAAAAGAGATAATCAAATTTCTGCAGCAATATACAGGATCCAGTACTTCCAGGTCCATGATGCGCAAGCACCAAGGAGTAAAATTACACAATCACACATTGGCAAACAGTTTAGTTGGGCTTATAGACAAGCATTCTATACTTCCCCATCTGCAGCTAGGATCAGTTTATTTGATGCTAAGTTTGACGCAGAGAGTGGATACCAAACATTCAAAAGAGGGATCATGCAAGCCATTTACCTTCTTGTTATCCCAATTCCATGGATAAATGAATTAATTGCAGCTGCTGACGCTCCCGGTCACCTCAGTCCTGCCAGTGCTAACAAACGAGGGATCTATCAAATGGAAAACCTGCAACATCAATAATCTGAATATTCATGTAGAAAAAACGCAAATGCAAAGGAGTTTAGACTTACCTACCAACACCATGGTCTACATACCCAATTGATTAAATATCACAATCAGCATACACCCAAATTAATTAATTGGTTCTGTTCATTGCGGAAAGGGAAACGAACATGAACAAGTCAACTGCTTCATCTGTGTTCTGCCTTCTCCTTGAGCTCCTTTGTCAATCACCCACTACGAAATAAGAAATATTTTCACGGAAGGCATGCAGACGATTGCCAAGCCAAGCAAACAGTTGTAGCTGGCACACAAAACAGCTGATGTGTGGAATTACCTGTCACGGAACGAATTTATGTCAGGGATGCCCTCACTGATATACCAAAAGCAGGCCAGGCCATCAATGAGCCCCTGTACCTTTCGGAAAAAACAACAAGGAATAAAATATCAAGGACACCGAACATAAAGAATCAAGAATGTAGTACAGAAAGCGTCAAAATAAATGTCACAAACAATTGGTTCTTTCTCAATAGACAACAAGCAGAACATAGTGTAGAAATAAATCTCGCTTCTCTAGACCTTTAATCAAGCTATGAAGGACATAATGTCAAAATGATAAATGCTGAAAAAGGAAATCACTACCGTCCATGTGTATATGTGACTGAGGTTAATGCCCAGCAAAATACTGAAGCTTATATGCACATAAAAACATTAAAATCTGCAGGTATTTCTTGGTACAGACCGGACACCAGACCAACGGAATCTATGACAAAGCATGATACAATCTATTTTTGCACATGGAAATGAACACCATAATGAGAAGGTCAAATTTATAACCATCCATTTGTTGACAAAGTATATCGCAACCTCTGGATCAGACGGATGATAACCCACAAGTATAGGGGATCAGTTGTAGCCTCTTTCGATAAGTAAGAGTGTCGAACCCAACGAGGAGCTAAAGGTAGAACAAATATTCCCTCAAGTTCTATCGACCACCGATACAAATATTCCCTCAAGATAATAAAGAGCACGTAAATAAAAACTAGGGGCTGTTTAGATAAAGAAACAACTAAGTTAATTTTACTAGAGAGCTTTTTGTCACAAGAAAGTTATTTGTCCTTAGGCAATCGATAACTAGACCGGTAATCATTATTGCAATTTTATATGAGGGAGAGGCATAAGCTAACATACTTTCTCTTCTTGGATCATATGCACTTATGATTGGAACTCTAGCAAACATCCGTAACTACTAAAGATCATTAAGGTAAAACCCAACCATAGCATTAAAGTATCAAGTCCTCTTTATTCCCATACGCAAACAACCTACTTACTCAGGTCTGTGCTTCTGTCACTCACGCCACCCACCATAAGCAAATCATGAACATATTGCAAACCCTACAGCGGGGATCCCTCACGCTTGCGCGACACGGAGAACACCATAGGACAGCACCAATAATAAAACATGCAACTCAAACCAATCATGATCATCAATCAACCCATAGGACAAAACGGATCTACTCAAACATCATAGGATGGCAACACATCATTGGATAATAATATGAAGCATAAAGCACCATGTTCAAGTAGAGGGTACAGCGGGTTGCGGGAGAGTGGACCGCTGAATATAGATGGGGGAAGGTGATGAAGATGTTGGGGAAGATGACGGAGGTGTTGGTGTAGATCGCCGTCACACGATGATTGCCCCGGCAGCGTTCCGGCACCACCGGGAGAGAGGGGGAGAGAGCCCCCCTCCTTCTTCTTCCTCCTTGACCTTCCCCCTAGATGGGAGAAGGGTTTCCCCACTGGTCCATGGCCTCCATGGCGGTGGAGGGGCGGGAGCCCCTCCGAGATTGGATCTCTCTCTCTGTTTCCTTCTGTTTCTGCACTCCCAGATTCTGGCCTTTCACCGTTTATTAAATTCCCGGAGATCCGTAACTCCGATTGGGCTAAAATTTTAACATGATTTTTATCCGGATGTTAGCTTTCTTGCGGCGAAAGAAGGGCACCAACCGCCTTACGGGGTGACCACAAGGGTCCAGGGTGGGTGCGCCCCTTGCCTTGTGCCCCCCTCGGGCATCGTCTCGCGCTGATTCCAATTCCCAAAATTCACATATATTCCAAAAAAATTCTCCGTAAGTTTTTATCTCGTCTGGACTCTGTTTGATATGGATTTTCTGCGAAACAAAAAACATGCAACAAGCAGGAACTGTCACTGGGCACTGGATCAATATGTTAGTCCCAAAAATAGTATAAAAAGTTGCCAAAAGTATATGAAAGTTGTATAATATTGGCATGGAACAATAAAAAATTATAGATACGACGGAGACGTATCAACGGACACCATGTGAATGTGACAACAACCTATCACCGAAGCTAAGCTTGTAGAAACAACCACACATAGATTGCAGGCGTGAAAGAAGCACCTCTGAAGATTTTCAACACGATGGTCGATAGTCTCGGCCATTCCACGACAGGGCCTCCCTCAGCAGCTCTGCAGGAGTAGTTTCATTTTGTGAAAGATGGCATTTTCCTATAAGGTTTTAGAATCCATACCAATACAGATAAATCATGATTGTAAAATCTTGCTGCAGTTGCCGAGAGCATCGCGTAATGCATCCTCTGTTAGGTACCAAACAACATGGATATCTTTTCTTAATCTTAATGTTCCTGAAGAAGGAAGCTCGGTACTATCAAAATCCTCAAAACATCAGACCAGTAAATGGGACTGAAGCAAAACCTAAGCAATCAAACTCTCATGCAAACCCATTGAGAGAAAATTTGTATATCTTCAACCAAAGCAAGCAATTTTTTCTGCTTAGGTGCTATTTCAAACAAATAATATTTAGAATTTCTAGCCCACTCATTAGGATCAGGTTATCTTATCAACATTAATTTAGTGGTATAACTTGAATATGAGTACGAAGGTCAGGTGCTGCAGATATACATCATAATTTCAATTTTCCATCAATCCCAATGGTTACTATTGATCTATTTGTAGCTTCATATAAACAAGTGTTAACACGTCCATTTTACAGAATGAGTCCAAAAAGTCAGGTACTCACCTCCATCCCATTTATGAAGATGGCTATGTCAGCCAGACCGGTGAGCAAGGGATGTGGCACTGTCCTGCTCGTCGAGGGCACCCTTCCACAACCACTCAAGACCAGGCCCATTTTCCAAGGAAACTTCGGCTGTCATGCCACGACTTATGTCTAAACCCAACCAGCTATGAAAAGATCATGAAAAAGATTGAGGTGCAGAATGTTGTCAAGCATGCGTACCTGTGCGAAGGGCCTTCCTGTGGGTGTAAAACACAACAAACAGCCACACTGCGTCGGATGCTAGAGGCGGCGCCACCGTTGGATAAGCCTGCGTCACGGCATAACCAAAAAACACCTCAAAAGTAACCACATAATAGATGAAAGGAATAACAAACGACAATTTAGAAGATCAGTAATAGCAAATAACAACTTGTAAAATCCACACAACCCTCTCAGGCAATTTTACAAACACTTTGTCTCCATGGATTGGTCACCTGTAAATTCAACTCAGAGTATGGGCAGAAGTTCCCATGGGAGCTTTTCTTCTGTACGCCCTCACATCTATGAAATTGAAACCTCTACCTGTGCCACCAAGCGGAGAAAGCCAATCCTAAAGGGAGAAGAAACAGATTAAAAAATCACCTCAACACCACGGTCGACGGAATGCATCACAGAGCAGGGGGCGCTCGCTGGTGGACGAGTTCCACGTGCGTGGCGAGGTCCCGCGACTCGGCGCCCTGCTCTGCGTCGCCGACCGTCGCAGAGGCTGGCAGCACGAGGAGGAGGCGTGGGTGATGGTGCGTGGCGGCGGGATTGTTACTGGTGCGGGGGGCGTCGCTCGTGGACGAGCTCCACGCGCACGGTGAGCTGCTCTGCGTCGCCGGACGTTGCAGAGGCAGCGGCACAAGGAGGAGGAAGGGCTCGTGGCGGCGACGGAGAAGGACGGGGTGGCGGCGCCAGCAGAATCAAGGGAGAGGAGAGGAAGCGGCAGCAAGAAGGGACGAGGGTCGCGGGGCTCGAGGACTGGAGGTTTACACCAAGACATCGATTTTACATTACCCATACTTGAAAGCAGTCCATCCTCTGTTACGTGGCCCCCACAAGTGAACGAGCCCACCAGTCATCCACTGCCAGACTTAACGATTGTGTGCAAAATGAACGAACGGTTGACCAGCCGCCAGCATGGTAAAAACTCCAATAGTAAATCGATCGGGGGGCCAGAAATCACTCGCGCTCGCAGATGGCCTCGCTAGGCGGGTAGCCTAGCAAGATTTATATGTTCGATTTCCTGGATGTGGGGTACATTTGTGTCCACTACTGCACAATCTGTTGGCACTGGTGAAATCGAGCCAACCAAGCAACCAAGCTACCACCCACTGCTCTACTTGGCGTTTCCAAGGGCATTCCCACGACGAAGAAGCCTGACACCGGTGATGACGCAACACAAGGTTCCGACAATGACACCGAGGACCTTCACGGTGGACCTTGTGAGGCTTGCGCGGTTGTGCTTGTCAGGTGAACCGAAGGGCCGAGGGAAGAGGAGGAAGCGAAGGACACGGCGAGGATGGTGCAAGTGTATAATGTTTCAACGCGTACTATCATGTACTCGCTTAGGCAGGGTGAGCCTTAAGTTTATGAGGGTTGTACACAAAGTTTTAAATAGCGCGCTAAGCCTCTTAGCGGCCGGCTCGGCCAAAAGCTATGAACGCTATAGCGCAGCTATAGCGTGCTAAGCCTTATTTAGCCTTTCAACATAAATCAATAAAAAATAAGAAAATAAAAATACAACCAGACATCAATTTAACATATACTTGACAATTGAGAAATTCCAACTTCCTGTAAAGTCTGGCAACAAAGGGGTGCTTCAATTTATAAAAAAAATAAACAAGAGGAGGTAGGCCAATTGGTAATGTTGAGCTTAAGAAACAAGCTGACCATATGAAAAAGAACTAGTTCTGTTTGGAGATGACAGGAAACAACTTACAGTGCTCTAGATTGTATGCACTAATAATTTGGGATTTATGTTTAAACAATAGAGTACAATATCAGAGGAAATATAAGCTGAAAGGAAAATCTATGCAGAAGACCATGGGAATACAAAAATCACTCACCTGGGGCGAGGACGGCGGCGACCTGGGAGAGGACGGTGACCTGGGGAAGGAGAGGCCGCGAGATGAGGCGAGGACGCCGGCAACCTGAGGCGCGGATGCCGGCGACCTTGGGAAGGGAAGGCTGGCGACCCGGGGAAGGGGTTGCGCGCGACCTGAGGAAGGGGTGGCCGGGAGAAGGGGAGGCCGGGAGCTGCTCAGCCTGCCGTCGCCGCCCGTCGCCATCGCCAGTCGCCGCCCGTAGCCAGTCGCCGCCGCCCGTCGCCATCGCCAGTCGCCGCCGCCAGTCGCGTGAGAGGAGGGGAATGGAGTAGGGTTCGATCTGGATCAGAGTGGGCGTGTTGGTAGGAGCTTTTGGGCTTGGCCCGCTCAGCGTTTTCGATTTCGTCCAGAAATTTTTTTGGGTCTAACGCTATATGCCAGGCAATATTTAGCGCTATACGGCTTGTAGCGTCGCTTTTAGCGCGCGAAGGCACTCGAGCAGCATTCCAGCGTAGCGTAGCGCAGTCCCTTTCTTGGCCGCTATAGCGCCGATATCTCGCGCTATTTAAAAGTTTGGTTGTACATCTATAATTTCTTGCACCAGGGGCAAATCAAAAAAGAGTAAGCGTGCGGTCAAATTTTTATTTTTTTTGAGGGGTAAACCAAGTTTTATTGATCAAACACCACAGGCAGTGGAATATATCTCGGATCGTGGGGTTGGCCTAGCCACATATGGCGCCCCTGATCTAAAGAATGCGAAAACTTGGCTAGACTATGAGCTTCTCTATTAGACTATCGACCTTCGAACGAAAAAACACAATTAAACATAGTAGCTCTCTGATGAATCTCACATATGATAGTACCATATTTCCCTTGATAGCCATTGTGGATGTCTCCAACGACTTGCTTGGAGTCTGAAGCCACCACAAAATTATGTAACAGAAAGTCTTCCGCCAATGATAATGCTTCTCTGCACGCAATTGCCACCATGAATAACCAGGGCCGAGCTCCCCAAAAAATTACCTTGATCATCTCGACAGACCGCCGCTACAGTCCCACCTCTGGATGGCATCGATACGCCAACATCCACATGAATTTTAGCAAGGCCCACTGGTGGTGCCTTCTGCCTCCGGTCATCCCTTGGTGCAGCTCTTGTGCCCATGTTATGTGTTTGCATTGGTTCCTTTAGGATCTCTAGTTCTGCAATGAACCTGTCAATGAAAATTTGAGTAGCTTGTGGACTTTGGAATATGCCCTCATGAATTGCCTTTCTCCTCGAACACCAGATAGCCCATAACGTCACAACTATTCGAATGAACTGCATGTGTGAGAGGGTATCCATCAGCGAAAATAGCCAATGCTTGCATTGGGTTCTGTCATGGCGATTAGCTGCCGGGCTAACTCGTCGTCCACCAGGGCCCAAGTACACCTAGCGACTATACACTCTAGCAGCGAATGCCTCCATGAATCCGGCGAGCCACATAAACCGCAAGAGGTAGAGTTGGTCATATGGCAATGGGCTCTCATGTCTTCCATTGGGATGGAGTGCTTCGACAAACTCCAAAGGAACATTCTGATTTTAGCAGGAAGCTGTGTTTTCTATAGTGTCTTCCAAGCTTTTTCCTCATTGTTAGTGCTTGATGACCCAGCGGTGCCCTCTAGCCACGCCTCCCGCATCTGTTTAGTCGCCACTAGCATTCTATACGCAGACCGTACAGAAAATACTCAACTTCTCTCAAAGTTCCAACCCCAAAAATCTTCCATGTTCCTCGTACACAATGGTATCCCCAATATGATTAGTACATCCATTGGCATAAACACCTCATGTACCCGCTGCCTATTCCAAGTTGCAGAAGTAGCATCGATCAAATCGGCAACCAGGGCCGGAGGGTTAGTAACCAAGCACCCATACGGCCTCAACATCTCATCACGCGGCAACCAATTGTCCTCCCATATACTTGTTGTATTTCCATTACCAATCCGTTTGATCAAACCTTGTTTCAGGACATCTCTGCCTTCTATAATAGCTCTCCAAATTTGACTAGGATGGCTACCTAGATTTGCATGCAATATGGATGAAGATGGAAAATAGATGCTCTTCAACACACAGGGGCTCAAAGATTCTGGTTGTTGCAAAAGCCGCCATGCTTGTCTTGCCAACATTGCTAGATTAAATAATTCAAAATCTTTGAAGCCCAAACCACCAATACCTTTCGGTTGCGTATAACTTTCAAGGATACCCAATGCGACTTGTGCTGGCCATCCTTGCTTCCCCACCACAATTTCCTTATCAACATGTTTAGGTGCTCACATAGACCTCTAGGCAATTTAAAACATGACATGGAGTAAACCGGTACTGCCTGAGCCACTGCTTTGACCAAAACTTCTTTACCCGTTGTTGACATTGTGCGCTCTATCCAGCCTTGGACCTTACTCCATAACCTATCCTTTAGATATTTAAAGGCCCCATTCTTGGAATTCCCAACATTAGATGGCATACCCAGATTTTTCTCATTGAGAGTCTCATTAGGGACGTTTAGCAGTCCTTTGATCTCACCTCGCACTGCTTCTGGGACACCCTTACTGAAATATATAGAAGATTGGTCATAATTTATCTACTGGCCCGTGGCCTGACAATATATATCCAAAAACTGGGAAACCTTATTAGCACCCACACCATTTGCCTTGAAAAATAGCAGGCTGTCATCTGCAAATAATAAATGGTTTACTGGTGGCGCCGAGGGCGCCACTTGGAGACCATGAAGGTTAGATGACTCACTTCTAGATTTTAAGAGGCACAAAAGGCCCTCTGCCGCTATCAAGAACAAGTATGGGGATATTGGGTCCCCCTGCCGAATACCACGTGAAGGTTTAAACTCCTGGAGCTTCTTTCCATTGAACAGAACCGAGAATTTAACAGTGCTTACCAATCCCATAACAATATCTACCCACTTCTCTGTGAATTCCAGTTTTAACATGATTGCCCAAAGATAAGACCACTCCACCCTATCATACGACTTCATCATATCAAGTTAAAGTGTGCGCTCAAATGAGTGGGCCCAATGCTATCGGGCTAACTAACTGCCAACTATTAAAAATGTTTTGCTTTAAAGCTGAAAAAATAGAAATCTACAGGAGGCCCAGTTCCCCAGTTGGCCCAACATAGGTCGGCCCTTGTCTAGCACGTTATATGTTTTTCTGAATTAACATGTGAATAAATAAATTTTATCGGATTGGGTTGGTGTTGAGCAACTTGAGAAATGCCAAGTCATTGGTATCGCTGAAATGAGTACCAAAGTGTTGATAGGTCACACTATCATTTCTAGAGACAATCGATGTAAATTTAAATGTAGAACAACATCATTGCATTTACTAAATTTTGAATTTTTAAGTTTTTCATGTTTATATAAAGTAAACACATGTTCACGATTCCTATGAATTATCCCACAAAGAAAAGAACATAATTAAAGAACCGAGTAGCACCCACGAGCTAGGCGTAAAGATGGGATTTGAGAATTGACTACTAATTGACACTTTATATGCTCTAGAATTATCTTTTTAGTTACACCTAAATTTTGTAGTCTTCTACTTCAAAAGGCAGATTTTTCTGCGAAGGTGTCCGCAAGATTCATGTACATTAAACATCTCCTTGAGATCCATTGTTATTTATCGATGTTACAAAAAATGATAAATAACACATTAACACATCATGAGGCATAATTCATCATAATTAATTGACGAAATAATGTGAAAATACTAGTTTCCTCAAGTTATGAAAAATCCACCATAGCCAAATTTTCATTCGATACTCCAAATTAGATTGCGCAACTATTTTTGGCAATAATATATAACTTGACGTAGATCAAGAATGAATATGTCAAGATAAATATAACAACACAAGAAAAATTGCGACTTAATATAAGTGAGAACTTTCAAGGTGCTAATGTTACTAGTTATACCAAAAACAAGTTGTTGATGTAATATATCAGAAAATGTGTGATGAATAAAAACATCATGTATTTAAGGACAAGCTGAGTCCTAATAAATTTAAAATGTTTAATATAAAATTAGTGTTCCGAAAGTATGTTCATGTACACGGACGCCGACGTTTGGTTTCTAGAGACACTAGTAAGCGTGCCTTGGGTATCATGAGAGGTCATGACAAGGCCAAGATACATGGGAGGCCTTGGTTTTCGTGATTTGGAGCTATTTAACCTAGCTTTGTTGGCCATACATGCTTGGATTGTGCTTCATGATCCAGCTCTCTGAGTGCCAGAATATTAAAGAGTCTATATTTTCTAAATAGTACAATTCTACAAGCGTCTCTCGGAGGTCATCCGTCACAGGTGTGGAGATCAATTCTCAAGGGAAGGCATATACTAGCCCGGGGTCTCATTCGCAGAATAGGAGATGGAGCAATTACAGACATATGGCATGATAATTGGATCCCCTGCGAGACTTCGATGAGGCCGATAACCACGCCTTCGGTTGGAGGTCCAATTTTTGTTAGCGAGCTAATTGATGAAACGGCGGCAAGATGGAGGGAAAATCTGGTTCGGACCACCTTCTTACCAATGGATGCAGTGGCAATTCTTTCCATTCCTTTGTGCACTCAGAATATAACGGATTTCTGGTCTTGGAGCAAGGAGAAGAAAGATTCTTTCACAGTCCGATCTGCCTATAAGATGCTTGTCTAGACGAAATTTAGCATGGGTGGTTGGTTAGAGGAATCGGCGGGTTCATCTAGTAATGTATCAAAGGACCGGGCAGCGGTATGGGACACATAGGTTCCTTCAAAGATTAGAGTTTTCCTCTGGAGGTTGGCGCAGCACTTGCTACCCACAAATGATGTCTTGGCCACACATAACATGGTTGATAATCTGAGATGCACATTATGTGGAGGTGAGGAATCATGGAAACACTCTCTTCTCGAGTGTTCGATGTCCCGCTGTGTATGGGCGCTGGCCGATGATGACATGGTCGAGCACATGGTACGAACAAACGAAGGTCATGCTCGAAACTAGTTATTTTCTCTCAAGGCCTCATTATCACATGTCGAGTTTGTTAACATGACGGTTGCCTTGTGGGCCATTTGGTTTGGCCGGAGAAAGGCAATTCATGAGGCACGATTTCAGTCCCCATTATCGACACTTCTTTTTGTCAAGAGTTTTATCAATGATCTTTCGACAGCTGAGGATCCTCGGCGTCGGCAGCAGGCCCTGTGATGGGGAATGTGCGTGAACCATGGGTGCCTCTGCCGATGGGACGTGTGAAAGTAAATGTTGATGCTATTTTTTCTGCACATAGAGGGTGAGGCTAAGGAGCGGTAGTCTGCCGGGATCAAAGTGGCAATTATTTGGGATCGTCGACCATGGTCTTTGAGATCACTGATCCTAACACCCTTGAAACTCTGGCATGTAGAGAAGCATTGGCTGCCGATCTGAATGAGCAACATATCTTGGTTGCCTCTGATGCCATTCAGTTGTCAAAGATATTGCAGAAGCGCAAGGAGGAAGTAGCGGTGCCATAATTCGAGAGATTAATGCACGGAGGAGTGAGTTTATTTCTTGCAATTTCTGTTTTGAAAGTAGGAAGAGCAATTTCGAAGCTCATTTTTTTAGCTAGAACAACTTTATCGCTTATAGTAGGCCGGCATTTGTGGCTTGGCGTTGCTCATCATCATGTATTGATACCCATGAACATTCAGGTTTAATAGAGTGGAACGCCTTTGATGGTATCCTGGACTAGGGGGTACCAACCTAGTTGGCCCATAGTCCTCGGGCCTACCAGTGTGGGCCACCATTCTCAAAGGAAGGACCCTGGAAGCGCTGTACACTACTAGGAGAAAGCTTATACATAGAATCTTAGCAGTAGCGCGGGCTAAGCTAGCAGCGCTACTGGTACTTAGTACTAGCGCGGTGCAAGAACCGGCGCTATAGGTTGTGAAGTAGCAGTAGCGCGGGCCATCTAAGCAGCGCTACTGCTAAGTGGTCCCATGGCCAATGACCGGGGCTACCAGTAGTAGTAGCGGTTGCCGAAAACCAGCGCTACTACTAATTCGGTATCAGTAGCGCTTGTGGGCGGCCCACCGCTACTGCTCTGTGTGCACGGGGCCAGCAGGTGGGCCCCGGTTTAGCAGTAGCACCTTTTCCTATCCCGCGCTACTGGTAAGTCTAACTTACCTTCACCCGCGTGCGGCCCTCACTCTCCCTCTCCACTCTCCATCTCCATCCCGCCCGTCGCCGCCGCTGCCGACCCGTCGCCGCCGCCGCATTGCTGCCTGCTGCTGCCGCCGCCCACCGCATTTGCCGCCCGCTGCTGCCGCTGTCACCCCCCGGTATGTCTCCCTTTGACCGTCCTCCCTCCTCCCTCCCTCCCTCCCTCCTCCATCCCTCCCTTCCTCCCTCCGACCCTGTCCCTCCTCCCTCCCTCGCACCATCTCCCTCCCTCCTGCATCCCTCCCTCCCTCATTCCCTCCTGCATTGCATAAATGGGTGGATGAAATTATGTTTTTTGTAATGTTTGGATAGATAGATGGATAGACTGTGTGACGCCCTGGCTTAATCGTGCACTAATCATACACGCAAATGCACACGATCAAGCCTAAGGACTCACTTGAAGATATCAAAACACAACTCTAAAACATAAATAAAGTCATACAAGCTTTATATTACAAGCCAGGGCCTCGAGGGCTCGAATACATAGCTCGATGGCTACAAGCGTCAGCGGAAGCATCAGATATCTGAGTACAGATATAAAAGAAAGACAGAAAGGCCTTAAGAAGGCGGGACAAAAGAAAATACTACGATCGAAAGGCGTAGGCCTCCTGCCTAGGACCCTCCGAACCTACTCCTGGTCGACAGCCAACTCGTAGAAGAAGCCATCCTCGGGGTAGTAGTAGTAGTCGACGGTGCAGCTGTCTCAGGGGCTCCGTCAACTGGTCTCGACAAACTGATAGGGGAAGAAAAAGAAAGCAAAGCAACCGTGAGTACTCTGAAGTACTCAGCAAGCAAGGATCTATACTACATATGCATCATTATCAAAGGAATGCTGTATATGTGGACTGGGCTGCAGAAATGCTAGAATAGAGAGGAAAGCCTAGTCCTATCGAAGACTAGCATCTTCAATCACCTTCCAGCATCTTCGAGCGTCTTGCAGCATTAGAAGAGTACAGAATAGCATAGTATAATATAGTAGTGGTAATAACAAGCAACAGTCTCGCTCCGAGATCCTTCCTCGACTCCCTGCGAGAAAGCGATCCCGGAGCCACATTTCCAAATCCATCTCAAGTTCTAGTTGTTTTGATCGGGATATAACTCCGAGTGTCCTTTACCGTAGGACCGGCTATCGATAGATGTGTTCTTCCCTGCAGGGGTGCACCAACTTACCCACCACGCTCGCTTAACTCCGGCCGGACACACTTTCCTGGGTCATGCCCGGCCTCGGCCAAACGACACACCGCAACCCTACCTACAGCTTAGCAGAGAGGTCCCCGTCGGTCTACCTCCTAAGTGCTCAGGGGTCTTGGGCCATCGCCCTGTGCACTCCGGCTCGTTGCGCGCAGGGTGGATACCAGCGCCTCGGCGCGATCCAACCGTGCCGCCATGCTGAACTGGATGTCTGACAGAGCTTTCGGCTGATGTTACGATGCAGAACGCCCATACTATGCCCACGTGATGGTTAGTGCTATCCAACCAGAGGCCGGCTCAGATTAATATCCAAATCGTTAGGACTAGGGGCTTGCGGAAACGAGCAGAGACTCACGAAAGTTGTGACCCCGTCGCCCCGTCTCGAGGACTTGCTGCAAGGGTTAAGAATGCCCGGCCGCGCCTCGTGGAATAACTGACGGGTATCTATCCATCATTCGCGGGTACCCCTCAGGGTCGACCCGCCTTTCCAAGCATCAGTGTCAATGGTAATGTAAGGCATCCGTGTGGTCACCATATCAAGGGGAATCCGAGGCGTCACCCTCGTTGGACTCCCACCTGATGCAACATCTAGATGGACGTAGGAGGCATCACCCTCGAGGTCCACACGTGAGGTGTTGCTCGACTTCGTCGTTATCGGGGGTGGTGTAGGAGGAATCACCCTCGCTTACCACGACCGATTAGCTAACCTACAAGGTTATCATCAGAAGTGCTGACGAGGTATCACCCTCGGCACTCGATAGTAACCCAGTAGTGTCGAGCAACGAAGGGGAAGTGAGGTGCGGTGCCAGGGGTCTGATCTTCGATCCCGTTGATCGGGTCTTCTGATACTCCAGCGGGGCAGTCGGGATAAGTGGGGTCACTAAGGGGTCTCTAGCCAGCCTATACTAAGCAGTCTAGGATATCCATGAGGGTAGCAAAACATGTTACAATAAACAGGCTATGCAGCAGAATAGGAGCAATCAATTACTGTAGCAAAATCTAGTGCAAGCATGAGAAAATAGAATAGGCGATATCGGGATGATCAATGGGGGGGCTTGCCTGGTTGCTCGGCGGCAAGGGCAAGGTCGTCAGAAGTGCAGCCAATCACTGGAGCTGCGTCGATCTCGGAGGCTACGTCGGCACCGAGATCTAACGAGAGAGAAGAGGGGGAGGAAACAGTAAATACAGAGCAAACAGGTGCTACACAAAGTATGACATGACAATACGCAGTGCCGGGTGTGTCCTAACGTATGGTTGCACACCACCAAGGAAGGAGGAATCCATCCGGGAATGTTTTCCCGGTTCCGGACATTTGTCGGACAGATGACCGGAGGGGATCGGTTCTATGTTCGGATAGTTAGGGACGTGTGGCGGACGAATGGACCGCGTATCCGGCTTTGCCTCGTCGTTCTGAGCAACTTTCATGTAGAAAGTTTTTCGATCCGAGCTACAGTTTATTTCCTATGATTTTCTAAAGATTTTAGCATTTTCTGGAATTTAATTATTTTAACAGAAATTGAATTATGATGTCAGCATTAAGCCAGGGTGACGTCACCAGTCAACACTAGCCGGTCCAGGTCAAACTGACCGCTGGGACCCACATGTCATAGGCAGTAGTTAATTACCAGAGTTTAATTCAAACTAACAGGTTAATTAGTTTGTGGGCCCGGCCTGTTAGTGACTAATCAACTTAATTAAATTAGTTTTAATAAAATCAGTTTAATCAGTTGACTAATTGAAGCGGGCCCACACGTCAGTGACTGTGGGGGCCACGTCAGCCCGTTGACCCGGTCAACTGGTCAAAAGGGACCCACCGGGCCCCCCCGTCAGCCTCACAGGGGAGGCCACGTGGGCGCCACGTCGGCCGGCCGGCGTTTAAACGCCGGCGGGCGCGTTTTGCGGTGGCGCGACGCGGGAGGTGGTCGGAATCGCGTCTCTGGCCACCGTTTGGCGCGCGCAGTGGCGCGTTTGAACGGCCACTCGACCGCGCGTCGAATGGTGGTGGTGCGAGGGGTTGGTACGGCCGGAGTCGGGCGGTACGAGCTCGCCGGCAGCGAGCCGTTCGGGTGAGCTACGGGACGAGCAAGGCGGCGTGCAAACGGGCGAGTTGAGGCGCTAGGGAGGCTCTACGGGCTGCGACGAGCTCAACGGGCACAAGCCCGGGACCTCTTGGTCGTCGGAGACTCGCCGGCGACGAGCGCCGCGGCGATGGGTTCGGGCTCGTGTGGGACGGCAGCTACGGGCACATAGCGATGGAGCAAGAGGGAGGGAAGGAGGAGCTGCTCATCGGGTAGGCACACGGTGGCCCGTTGATGACTTAGTAGCAGCAGAGCTCGCCGGAATCGAGCGGTGGATCACGGCGGCACCGAAGAGGGGGAGAGCTCGATATCGACGCTGTGGACCTCCCCGGCTCCAGCTGACGGTCGAGGAGGAAGAAGCAGGCGCCGGAGAATCTTCTGGACTCCACAGAGAGGCTCAACGACGCCGGTGGCCGCGTCGGAGCAACGGCGCGGCGGCGACCTCTCGGGACGGAGAGAGCAGAGGGAGAGAGAGAGAGCGCGCGCGTGGGAGAGAGAGGGGGAAATGCCGAGGGAGTCCAGGAGGAACGGCTCGGCGCAGCCTTATCCCTTCACCTGGCCGCAGCGTCGCGGTGTCGATCGTCGAACGGCCGAGGCGCGAGCGGCCATGGCGAAGCCGACACGGCGATAGAGAGAGGGGGAGAAGGAGAGAGAAGTGGGCCGGCTGGGCTGGACCGGTGCACTGTGCACTTAGGTCCAGTCCAGTTTAGACCTTTTTCTTTTATTATTTTTGTTTTTAATTTACAGTAGCTCTTTGCAATATTTTTGAGCTAGCAAAACATTTTGCAAAAATGTGAATCTTGCTCACACCGATGTATTGCAATGTCCAGCAAGGCCACAAAAAGTTTGAGCTCGTTCGAAAACCATTTGAATTTAATAAAAATGGTTTGAGCTTTATAATTGCTGATTTGGCTCTGTTTTATACTGTTTGAGTCACTTTTCTAACTCCAACTTTATTGATGATGGTTTTACAAATGTTCCTGGATTATTAGCCACTTAATGAACATTTTTCCAACAGTGTTTGCTCAACTTCATATTTCACTTTGGAATTTGAGTTGATTTTTAAAATGGAATTGATTTATTTTGGTTAACCTCTATGACTTGGCACTGCAAATGATATGACTTGGCATTATTAGCAGCTAATCACAGTGGCTATTACATAGGGGTGTTACAAGTTCTCCTCCTCTAAAAGAAATTCTCGTCCCGAGAATTCAAGAGGTAGAAAGAAAGAGGTCGGGGTATTCCTTGCGAAGATGATCCTCGCGTTCCCAAGTGGCTTCATCTTCGGTATGATTTGACCACTGCACTTTCAGGAACTTGGTGACCTGCTGACGGGTTCGACGTTCAGCTTCATCGAGAATGCGGATGGGATGCTCCTTATAAGATAGATCATCTTGCAATTCGAGCATCTCGTGATCCACTGCTCTGTGCGGAGACTCCTTAAAGCATTTACAAAGCTGTGATACGTGGAAGACATCGTGGATATGAGAGAATTGCAGCGGCAACTCCAATTTATAAGCCACCTGTCCATGTCTGGCAACAATGCGAAAAGGACCAATATAGCGAGGAGCTAACTTGCCCTTGATTCCGAATCGGTGAGTGCCCTTCAGGGGAGTGACACGCAGATAAGCTTGATCGCCAGGTTGATAAGTCAAACCCCATCGTTTGTGATCATAGTTGCTCTTCTGGCGGTCCTGAGCCGCCTTGAGATTTTCTCGGACTATGCGGACTTGCTCTTCAGCGTGTTGGATAATATCCGGACCCACGAGCGGTCGTTCCCCAGTTTCTGACCAATTCAGAGGGGTTCGACACTTACGTCCATAGAGAACTTCAAAGGGAGCCATTTTCAAGCTGGCTTGATAGCTGTTGTTATAAGAGAACTCGGCATACGGGAGAGATTCTTCCCACTTCTTGCCAAAAGAAATAACACAAGCTCGCAGCATGTCGTCAAGCACTTGATTTACTCGTTCGACTTGACCTTGGGATTGAGGATGATAAGCTGAACTCCAGGTGATATGAGTTCCCATAGCTTGTTGGAAACTTTCCCAGAACTTGGAAGTGAAAAGGCCGCCACGGTCTGAACTGATCTCTTTCGGAATACCGTGGAGTGAAACAATTCTGGAGATGTATAATTCTGCTAACTGACTAGCAGTGATCGTCTCCTTGACAGGCAGAAAATGTGCAACTTTAGAAAGTTGATCGACGACGACAAGAATAGCATCGTGACCTTTCTGAGACTTGGGAAGGCCAGTAATGAAATCCATCTGCACTTTATCCCACTTCCACAAGGGAATAGGGAGCGGTTGCAGAATTCCAGCAGGCTTCTGATGTTCTGCTTTAACGCGACGGCAAACATCACATTCAGCAACATAACGAGCAATATCCTGCTTCATTCTAGACCACCAGTACCTTTGTCGAAGATCACGATACATTTTGGTGCTACCCGGATGAATAGACAGCGGTGTATCATGTGCCTCCTTCATGACCTTGTCAGTCATTAGCTCGAAGCGAGGTACGACAATGCGGTCTCTGAAATATAAGGTTCCATCTTTAGACAGCGAGAAATCCCTGTACTTTTCCAGGTGAAGATCTTTCTTCATGAGATCAATTTCAGCATCTTTAGCTTGCGCACTCTTAACGGCCTTCTCAAGGTCTGGTTCAACAACCAAGGTTGATAGGTATCCTTGAGGAACTATCTCGATATTTAGCTTTCGAAGCTCTTCATACAGAAGTGGTTGCTCTAGCTGGACTTCAAGTTCACATCAATAGGATTTACGGCTCAATGCATCAGCCATTACATTAGCCTTGCCAGGGGTATAAGAGATACCCAAATCAAAGTCCGCAATGGTCTCCATCCATCTTTGCTGACGGAGGTTCAGAGATGGCTGAGTGAACAAGTACTTCAGACTTTTATGGTCTGTGTAGATCTCGCAACGATTACCGAGGAGGTAATGTCACCACAACTGCAGTGCATAGATGACATCAGCTAGTTCTAGATCATGTACCGGATAATTCTCTTCATGTGGACGCAATTGTCGAGAGCCATAGGCAATCACTTTACGCTCCTGCATTAGGACACAGCCTAGTCCTTCACGGGACGCGTCACAATAGATCACAAAATCTTTGTGAGAATCTGGAGGAGCAAGTACTGGGGCAGATGTCAGCCTGTCTTTGAGTGTTTGAAAACTTTCCTGACATTTTTCTGTCCATTCAAACTTAACGCCTTTGTGAAGAAGATCAGTCAGAGGCTTAGCAATCTTTGAGAAATTCTCGACAAAGCAGTGGCAATAGCTTGCAAGACCGAGAAAACTTCTGACTTGCTTGACATTCTTCGGTGGAGTCCATTCAAGAATAGCTTGAACTCGTTCTGGGTTAACAGCTATGCCATCTTTTGAAATCACATGGCCGAGCTATGTCACTTCAGATAACCAGAACTCGCATTTGGAAAACTTGGCATACAGTTGGTGTTCACGCAGCTTCTCTAGTACAAGCCGAAGATGTTCGGCATGTTCTTCTTCATTCTTCGAATAAACCAGAATATCTTCCAGATATACCACGACGAATTTGTCGAGATAATCCATGAAGATGTAATTCATTAACCGGGAGAAGGTAGCTGGAGCATTAGTCAGACCGAAGGACATGACAGTGTACTCATAAGAACCATAGCGAGTAACGAATGCTGTCTTCGGAATATCCTCTTCACGAACTCGGATCTGGTGGTATCCCAATCTCAAATCAAGCTTAGAGAATACTGAGGAACCAGCAAGTTGATCATACAGATCGTTGATTCTGGGAAGCGGATACTTGTTCTGAATCGTTGCTTGGTTGATAGGTCGGTAATCCTGAAACAATCGATTTGTACCATCCTTCTTCTTTACAAAGAGTGAAGGTGCTCCCCAAGCAGAGGAACTGGGGCGGATGAAGCCTTTCTTAAGTGACTTGTCGATCTCTTCCTTGAGTTCAAGAAGGTGGTGCGGAGGCATCTTATAAGGACGCTTCGCAATAGGGGTAGTGCCTGGTTTTAAGTCGATGACAAACTCGACAGCTCTGGCAGGGGGAATTCCTGGAAGTTCTTCTGGAAAGACATCTTGAAAATCATGAACAACTGGAATGTTCTCGATGCCTTCAAGAGGTGAAGCGTTCAATGCATTCAGAACATATATCTGATTCTCGGCATCCTGAGATGTTCGAGCTGAGTATCTGATTGTTTGTCCAGAAGGGTGAGTGAGCTGGACTGTCTTAGTGGCACTGTCAATCAAAGCTTTATTCGCTGTCAACCAATCCATACCAAGAATGATGTCAATGTTGGAAGGTCCGAGCACAATAAGGGAAGCCGGAAAAAGTAGACCTCCAATCTCAATGTGGTTGTGGGGGCTTACTATTGAGGTTTGCCACTTAGATCCCGGGGATTGAATCGCTAAAGGAGTGGACAAATTTTCCGTACCTAACCCATGCAACTGAGCAAATTGTTGGGACACGAAAGCATGCGATGCTCCTGAATCGAAAAGAACAGAAGCTGGCACTGAATTAACGCGAAGGGTTCCCATCACAATTTTTGGTGACTCGCGAGCTTCTTCAATCTTGACATGGGTGACTTGACCTCGAACTATAGCGGACGGCCTGGCATTAGAGCTTCTGAGACGATGGTTGCGACAACTCTTCTTTCGACCAACAGGAGGACGTGGTGCAACCTGAGGAGATGCCATAGCACTAGGCGGTCCATCCTGAACTGTTAGCTGCCTCGGCGGTGAGGGCAGACGAGGTGCAACATAAGATGGTCTTGGTGTTGGAGCCGGTCGATGATGAACATTGTGCGGAATCCAAACCCGACGTTTCTGAACAGGCTGACCCGAGGATGAGCCTACATCATGAGTGCGTTTGAGCGACTCCTGATATTTAGCCAGACCAGTTTCAACTCGGTAGGCTTGACTGACAAGTGTCGCAAAGTCCTCACAATCATGGACAAGAAGTGCGAACTGTATATCAGAACGTAGTCCTTCCCGGAATTTCTCCTGCTTACGTGCGTCAGTGTCGACATCATCTTTAGCATAGCGGGATAATTCGAGAAATTTCCTCTGATATTCATCCACAGTCATTGTGCCCTGTGTGAGTTTACGGAACTCCTGTTTCTTCTGGTCGATCAGACCTTGAGGAATGTACCGTGCATGATAAGCTGACTGGAATTCTTGCCAAGTGGGTACATATTCAGCAGGCATCATACTCTTGTGGTTTTCCCACCATTGAGCAGCTGGACCCTTCAAGTGAAATGTCGCAAAGGTGACATAACTGGCAGGGGCAACGTTAGCTGACTCCATCTCAAACATGATGTCACGAAGCCAATCATCAGCATCCATAGGATTGGTGGAGCTGCGGAAAATAGACGGGTTGAGGCGCATGAATTCTGGCAAAGTTATTGGAGCAGTCTGTTGCTGAGCATTTTGAGTTGGGAACTGAGCCAATACTCCGGTCATAAACTGACGGTTGAGTTCAAACTGCTGCCTCATTTCAGCAATATAAGATGGAGGTGGAGGATCGTCAGCCATCCTGCCAAATCAACAGGGGCAGTTTAGCAAGAAAACTGCAGGTGTATGTAATGATTCATGAAGTAAGGTGCACAACAGAAGGAAGTGCAATAGATACTTCATCATATTCGCACCAGACATTCAAATCCACACATAGCCTCGGTTACAATCCGGCATTACGACAGCTGAAAAGAGAAGGCTAGACAACTAGGCGGCGCGCAGGCACGCGGTAAGGAAGTACACAACGAGACATAGCAAAGGCTACATCAACGTCGGAGAAAACTGTAGGAGCGAGGAATCTGCAAGTGACAACACAGGGTGCCCTCGATAAGAGTATCCTGTAAGCAGAACCTGGCCCTCAATCTTGAAGCAAGGGGGGATAATTTCAGAACTCCGGATGGATGTGATCACGAGAACCTAATGTTGGAGTTAGTAAAATTTTAACACGAAAGGAAGAGAGAGTAGAGTCCCAGAGTAAAGGTCGAGGAGTAAAAGATCCTAATACCACCCAATTGGCGACGTGGGCCCGTAAGCCACACAGCCAAGTTAGTAAAACAGTTTTGGACCACTAGACTCAACTTCGGCCAAGGAGTTGGAAAGGGGGATCCCTAGAGGCAGTCAGCTCTGATACCAACCTGTGACGCCCGGCTTAATCGTGCACTAATCATACACGCAAATGCACACGATCAAGCCTAAGGACTCACTTGAAGATATCACAACACAACTCTAAAACATAAATAAAGTCATACAAGCTTTATATTACAAGCCAGGGCCTCGAGGGCTCGAATACATAGCTCGATGGCATACAAGCGTCAGCGGAAGCATCAGATATCTGAGTACAGATATAAAAGAAAGACAGAAAGGCCTTAAGAAGGCGGGACAAAAGAAAATACTACGATCGAAAGGCGTAGGCCTCCTGCCTAGGACCCTCCGAACCTACTCCTGGTCGACAGCCAACTCGTAGAAGAAGCCATCCTCGGGGTAGTAGTAGTATTCGACGGTGCAGCTGTCTCAGGGGCTCCGTCAACTAGTCTCGACAAACTGATAGTGGAAGAAAAAGAAAGCAAAGCAACCGTGAGTACTCTGAAGTATTCAGCAAGCAAGGATCTACACTACATATGCATCATTATCAAAGGAAGGCTGTATATGTGGACTGGGCTGCAGAAATGCTAGAATAGAGAGGAAAGCCTAGTCCTATCGAAGACTAGCATCTTCAATCACCTTCCAGCATCTTCGAGCGTCTTGCAGCATTAGAAGAGTACAGAATAGCATAGTATAATATAGTAGTGGTAATAACAAGCAACAATCTCGCTCTGAGATCCTTCCTCGACTCCCTGCGAGAAAGCGATCCCGGAGCCACATTTCCAAATCCATCTCAAGTTCTAGTTGTTTTGATCGGGATATAACTCCGAGTGTCCTTTACCGTAGGACCGGCTATCGATAGATGTGTTCTTCCCTGCAGGGGTGCACCAACTTACCCACCACGCTCGCTTAACTCCGGCCGGACACACTTTCCTGGGTCATGCCCGGCCTCGGCCAAACGACACACCGCAACCCTACCTACAGCTTAGCAGAGAGGTCCCCGTCGGTCTACCTCCTAAGTGCTCAGCGGTCTTGGGCCATCGCCCTGTGCACTCCGGCTCGTTGCGCGCAGGGTGGATACCAGCGCCTCGGCGCGATCCAACCGTGCCGCCATGCTGAACTGGACGTCTGACAGAGCTTTCGGCTGATGTTACGATGCAGAACGCCCATACTATGCCCACGTGATGGTTAGTGCTATCCAACCAGAGGCCGGCTCAGATTAATATCCAAATCGTTAGGACTAGGGGCTTGCGGAAACGAGCAGAGACTCACGAAAGTTGTGACCCCGTCGCCCCGTCTCGAGGACTTGCTGCAAGGGTTAAGAATGCCCGGCCGCGCCTCGTGGAATAACTGACGGGTATCTATCCATCATTCGCGGGTACCCCTCAGGGTCGACCCGCCTTTCCAAGCATCAGTGTCAATGGTAATGTAAGGCATCCGTGTGGTCACCATATCAAGGGGAATCCGAGGCATCACCCTCGTTGGACTCCCACCTGATGCAACATCTAGATGGACGTAGGAGGCATCACCCTCGAGGTCCACACGTGAGGTGTTGCTCGACTTCGTCGTTATCGGGGGTGGTGTAGGAGGAATCACCCTCGCTTACCATGACCGATTAGCTAACCTACAAGGTTATCATCAGAAGTGCTGACGAGGTATCACCCTCGGCACTCGATAGTAACCCAGTAGTGTCGAGCAACGAAGGGGAAGTGAGGTGCGGTGCCAGGGGTCTGATCTTCGATCCCGTTGATCGGGTCTTCTGATACTCCGGCGGGGCAGTCGGGATAAGTGGGGTCACTAAGGGGTCTCTAGCCAGCCTATACTAAGCAGTCTAGGATATCCATGAGGGTAGCAAAACAGGTTACTATAAACAGGCTATGCAGCAGAATAGGAGCAATCAATTACTGTAGCAAAATCTAGTGCAAGCATGAGAAAATAGAATAGGCGATATTGGGATGATCAAAGGGGGGGCTTGCCTGGTTGCTCGGCGGCAAGGGCAAGGTCGTCAGAAGTGCAGCCAATCACTGGAGCTACGTCGATCTCGGAGGCTACGTCGGCACCGAGATCTAACGAGAGAGAAGAGGGGGAGGAAACAGTAAATACAGAGCAAATAGGTGCTACACAAAGTACGACATGACAATACGCAGTGCCGGGTGTGTCCTAACGTATGGTTGCACACCACCAAGGAAGGAGGAATCCATCCGGGAATGTTTTCCCGGTTCCGGACATTTGTCGGACAGATGACCGGAGGGGATCGGTTCCATGTTCGGATAGTTAGGGATGTGTGGCGGACGAATGGACCGCGTATCCGGCTTTGTCTCGTCGTTCTGAGCAACTTTCATGTAGAAAGTTTTTCGATCCGAGCTACGGTTTATTTCCTATGATTTTCTAAAGATTTTAGCATTTTCTGGAATTTAATTATTTTAACAGAAATTGAATTATGATGTCAGCATTACGCCAGGGTGACATCACCAGTCAACACTGGCCGGTCCAGGTCAAACTGACCGCTGGGACCCACATGTCATAGGCAGTAGTTAATTACCAGAGTTTAATTCAAACTAACAGGTTAATTAGTTTGTGGGCCCGGCCTGTCAGTGACTAATCAACTTAATTAAATTAGTTTTAATAAAATCAGTTTAATCAGTTGACTAATTGAAGGGGCCCACACGTCAGTGACTGTGGGGGCCATGTCAGCCCGTTGACCCGGTCAACTGGTCAAAAGGGACCCACCGGGCCCCCCCCGTCAGCCTCACAGGGGAGGCCACGTGGGCGCCACGTCGGCCGGCCGGCGTTTAAACGCCGGCGGGCGCGTTTTGCGGTGGCGCGACGTGGGAGGTGGTCGGAATCGCGTCTCCGGCCATTGTTTGGCGCGCGGAGTGGCGCATTCGAACGGCCACTCGACCGCGCGTCGAATGGTGGTGGTGCGAGGGGTTGGTACGGCCGGAGTCGGGCGGTACGAGCTCGCCGGCGGCGAGCCGTTCGGGTGAGCTACGGGACGAGCAAGGCGGCGTGCAAACGGGCGAGTTGAGGCGCTAGGGAGGCTCTACGTGCTACGGCGAGCTCAACGGGCACAAGCCCGGGACCTCTTGGTCGTCGGAGACTCGCCGGCGACGAGCGCCGCGGCGATGGGTTCGGGCTCGTGTGGGACGGCAGCTACGGGCACATAGCGACGGAGCAAGAGGGAGGGAAGGAGGAGCTGCTCACCGGGTAGGCACACGGTGGCTCGTTGATGACTTAGTAGCAGTAGAGCTCGCCGGAATCGAGCGGTGGATCACGGCGGCACCGAAGAGGGGGAGAGCTCGATATCGACGCTGTGGACCTCCCCGGCTCCAGCTGACGGTCGAGGAGGAAGAAGCAGGCGCCGGAGAATCTTCTGGACTCCACAGAGAGGCTCAACGACGCCGGTGGCCGCGTCGGAGCAACGGCGCGGCGGCGACCTCTCGGGACGGAGAGAGCAGAGGGAGAGAGAGAGAGCGCGCGCGTGTGGGAGAGAGAGAGGGGGAAATGCCGAGGGAGTCCAGGGGGAACGGCTCGGCGCAGCCTTATCCCCTCGCCTAGCCGCAGTGTCGCGGTGTCGATCGTCGAACGGCCGAGGCGCGAGCGGCCATGGCGACACCGACACGGCGATAGAGAGAGGGGGAGAAGGAGAGAGAAGTGGGCCGGCTGGGCTGGACCGGTGCACTGTGCACTTAGGTCCAGTCCAGTTTAGACCTTTTTCTTTTATTATTTTTGTTTTTAATTTACAGTAGCTCTTTGCAATATTTTTGAGCTAGCAAAACATTTTGCAAAAATGTGAATCTTGCTCACACCGATGTATTGCAATGTCCAGCAAGGCCACAAAAAGTTTGAGCTCGTTCGAAAACCATTTGAATTTAATAAAAATGGTTTGAGTTTTATAATTGCTGATTTGGCTCTGTTTTATACTGTTTGAGTCACTTTTCTAACTCCAACTTTATTGATGATGGTTTTACAAATGTTCCTTGATTATTAGCCACTTAATGAACATTTTTCCAACAGTGTTTGCTCAACTTCATATTTCACTTTGGAATTTGAGTTGATTTTTAAAATGGAATTGATTTATTTTGGTTAATCTCTATGGCTTGGCACTGCAAATGATATGACTTGGCATTATTAGCAGCTAATCACAGTGGCTATTACATAGGGGTGTTACAGACTGATGGATTAAAGTAGGTTTTTTTTAGTAATGCTTTGGATAGATAGATGGATGGATGGATAGATGTTAGGGTTAGAACTAGGGTATATTTGGTAATACAAATTTTTAGTAAAGAAACTAGTTTTACAAATTTTTAATAAATGTAGGTCTTTTGAATCAGCATAATAATGTTTAGTTGATAGCTTATAGAGTTTCACTAAGTCCTAAAATCAGGATAATAATGTTTTTGTTTATATTTTGTTTTTGCAGAAATCAAGGAGCCCCTGCATCATCCCCGCCGTCGTCCCCGTCACCGACCCCCTCCGACCTCGAGGTGAGACCAGCCAAATCCCCATGTCGTTGATGCCGATGATGATTTAGATGTTTTCATAGATGTAGTAGAGTAGTAGATGAGTAGCAAAGGTCATGCCGGATTTTTCCGTGAATTTTAGCATGGCTTCTACTAGAATGTAGGAAATATTGAGTGCCTTGGATTTGCCGGAAAGAAAATTAAACAACATTTTGGGTTGACTTTAAGTCTGTCGGGGCTCCATGCATGACAGTTAAAAATCAGTGAGGGAGAGAGTCTGCACCATATACGAGAGAAGAAGAATGCCAACTGTTGTCGTGGGGGTCGTTTCTCCTTCTTCTCCTTGTGCTAGACCTTTGTTATGCACTAGGGGAAGGAGGAGTAACGACCATCACCGACGGTCGAAAAATCAGTGAGGGAGTGTGTCCACCATATATGTGAGAGGACAAAGAATCCCGGCTGTTGTCGTGTGATAATCCACAAGTATAGGGGATCGCAACAATTTTTGAGGGTAGAGTCTTCAACCCAAATTTATAGATTTGACACAAGGGGAGCCAAAGAATATTTGTAAGTATTAGCAGTTGAGTTGTCAATTCAACCACACCTGAAGATTAAATATCTGCAGCAAAGTGATCAGTAGCACAGTAATATGATAGTTTTGATAGCAGTGGTAACTGTAGCAATAGTAACGGTAACAGCAGTAACAGTATTGTAGCAGTTGTAACAGTAGCAATAGCAATAGTAACTTAGCAAGAGCAATATGTGGAAAACTCGTAGGCATTGGATCGGTGAATTTGTTGGATGATATTCATCATATAACAGTCATAACCTAGGGCGATACAGAATTAGCTCCAGTTTATAAATATAATATAGGCATGTATTCCGTAAATAGTCATACGTGCTTATGGAAAGGAACTTGCATGACATCTTTTGTCCTACCCTCCCGTGGCAGCGGGGTCCATAAGGAAACTAAGGGATATTAATGCCTCCTTTTAATAGAGAACCGGAACAAAGCATTAACACCTAGTGAATACATGAACTCCTCAAACTACGGTCATCACCGGAAAGTATCCCAATTACTGTCACCCTGGGGTTTACGGATCATAACACGTAGCAGGTGCATATGACTAGTAAGATCGGATCTAGAACATAGATAAAACGGTGATAACATAAACGGTTCAAATCTGAAATCATGGCACTCGGGCCCTAGTGACAAGCATTAAGCATTGCAAAGCCATAACAACATCAATCTTAGAACATAGTGGATACTAGGGATCAAGCCCTAACAAAACTAACTCGATTACATGATGAATCTCATCCAACTCCTCACCGACCAGCGAGACTACGAAGGAATTACTCACTCCCGGTGGGGAGCATAATGGAATTAGTGATGAAGGAGGGTTGGTGATGACGAAGACCGAAGATTCCCCTTTTCGGAGCCCCGAACGGGCTCTAGATCTGGCATCCTGATGAAGAACAGGAGGTGGTGGCGGCTCCGTATCGTGAAACGCGATGAAACTTCCTCTCCTATTTTTTTCTCTGAAAATAGGTATTTATGGAGCTGGAATTAGGGTCAGGGGGGCCTCCAGGTGGGCACAACCCACCAGGGTGCGCCAGAGAGGGGTGGCGCGCCCTGGTGTATCATGCTCAACCAGGGCACCCCCTCCGGTGGTTCTTGGTCCCAGTATTTTTTTATATATTCTGAAATAATTCTCCAAAAAGTTTCGTTCTAATCCAAGAACTTTTATTTCTGCACAAAAAGAACACCATGGTAGTTCTGCTGAAAACAACATCATTCTGGGTTAGTTTCATTCAAATCATGCACATTAGAGTCCAAAACAAGAGCAAAAGTGTTAGGAAAAGTAGATACGACGGAGACGTATCAACTGCCCAAGCTTAAATCTTTGCTTGTCCTCAAGCAATTCAGTTGATAAACTGAAACTGAAAAAGAAAAACTTTTAAATAAGCTTAAGTAGCACCCAGGTTTTCAGCAAAGATCATGACTAACCATGTCAACAATAACTCTTAAAAATTATATTAACTCATATCAATGGCATAATCAACTAGAGAGCAATAATAAGATATATCAAATGCCAACACTTTGTGAAAACAATCATGATATAATATGACAACAGTGGTATCTCACTAGCCCTTTCTGGGACCGCAAAACATAAATGCAGAGCACCTCCAAAGTTCAAGAAGCGACTAAACATTGTAATTCATGGTAGAAAAGATCCAGTCATGATGCATCCAACATTAACTTTTCACAATGCATGAGGATGACAATAGTGTTCTCAGATCTGGCGCTTATTTGAGAAGGTGATGATTCAATATAAAATTAAATAGATAGTCCATTCGCAGAGGGAAGCAGGGATTTGCAGAGGTGCCAGAACTCAAAGTTTTAAAACAGAGATAAATATAATTTTGGGAGGTACACCCTTCCTGTCAACGTTACGACCAAGAGTTATCAATATCTTCCGTGCTAAACACATTAGTGACGGTTCCCAAGCAATTAAAGTAAGGGTTTACTCCCCCTCCACCAACAAACACACTCCACGGCTAGCCGAATCCACGTGTACCGTCCATACCAACAACAATCCTAGGGGAGTTTTGTTTAATTATTTGTAATTTTTGATTTTGGCACTGGGCATCCCTATTACCGCTCCTCTCGTGCAAGGACGAGTGAATAAACACTCATCATGAGAATAACCCACTTAGCATGGAAGATACTGACCGCCCCCTATCGCTCCATGAGCGGTCCAGGCAAACAAAACAGATGTTCATTTGAAATTTTAGAGGTGGCACATGCAAATTTACTTGGAACGGCAGGGTAATACCGCATATAGGTAGATATGGTGGACTCATCTTGAATAACTTTGATTTTAGGATTTTGATGCACAAACAGTATTCCCGCTTAGTGCAGGCGAATGCTAGCAAATATGTTGAGAAGCGGCCAGCTAGAGAGTGAAAACGGTCATGAACATGCGTTATGCATAATTAACATTGAATACTAGCATGAGTAGGATATGAACACCATGAACATAAATATCATAGAGGCTATGTTGGTTTTGACTCAACTACATGCATGAACATGTGCCAAGCCAAGCCACTTGAAACATTCAGAGGAGGATACCATATCATCATACTACATCACAATCATTTTAATGCATGTTGACATCCAAGATAAATCATTATCCACTCCTAACTACTAAGCATGGCAGGAGAAACTATAATCTCTAATTGTCATTGCAAACATGTTTGATCATAATATGCTGAATCATGTATACTAGGTTAAACATATTTACAAAAACAGAACAAGTTGAGTTCATACCCGTTTCTTTCTGCCACAGCCAGTTCATCAAATATCGTCATTATTGCCTTTCACTTACACGAACGAATGATATGAAAATAATAATAGTGCAAGAGTGCCGTGGACTAAGCTAAAATCTACAAATATTTTATTCAAAATGAGAAGACAAGGCAATATGGGCTCTTTGTTAGATCAACAGTAATGCATATGAGTGCCACTCAACATTTTCATCGTGGTCTTCTCCTTGGTACGACTCAAGAAAAGAATTTCAGAGAAACACACTGAAATATGTTTGGAGTTTTTAGTTTTTCTTGAAGAAAGCAAAATAAAAAAAGGAAAAACAAAAACAAGAAAAACTATTTACACGGGAGAGCTCCCAACAAGCAAAAGAAGAATCGAGAAATCTTTTTGGGTTTTCTTTTAATACTACAACTAATTAAACTAGAAAGAAAAACCAAAAAGAAGCAAGAAATATTTTTGGGTTTTCTCAAAGTTTTTCAAACACACAAGAAGAAAGCGAGAAAATAAATCTAGCATGGATAATATAATGAAAAAATGTGAACACCGACAACTTGGAATGAAATATGTGAACATAAATATAATATCGGTGGAAATACGTACTCCCCCAAGCTTAGGCTTTTGGCCTAGCTTGGTAATCACCATCCGCGGCCTGGATAATAATCTGAGTGATAGCTCATGGAGGCTCTTGGTGCAGCCTCCTCAGCCCGCCTAGCAGCCTCGACCTCCGCATTGTATGCGCGAGCCTCGTTCTCCAAGACATAATATCTTCTTTTGCTGTGATAATCAAAAAGAGCAGGCGCAGGCAAAACAACAGGTACAATGGGTTCCTTATTATATCTTAAGTTATAAGTATAATTATCGACTGTGCCCGTAAAGAACTTATGCTTTTCATGGCATCAAAGTCTAAGTACTGAGTGGGTAGGATGGGATCATCAGGCAGAGGTGACACACCAACCTCCCTAGCTAGACGAGAGGCATAAATTCCACCATAAAAGTGACCACTGGAAGCGTTGTGTTGCAATCTACGTGCAACGATCGCTCCAAGGTTATAGCGTATAATTCTGGTCAGAGCTGTGTGTATTAGGCTCAAGTCAGGAGCACATAGTGTGCTGCAGTCTTGCTTAGCCACAATGCATTTGCCATTAAAGAGTGTAAAATAGTGAAATGATGGAAAATGAATACTTTTTATTCTACCTTGTGTCACTCCTCTATCCTCTCCAAAGCAAAGATTTACCAGAAAAGACTCATACTCAGATTTTGGCGGTTCGTCCAACGAACCCCAATATGGGATTTTACAGGTTTCACGGAATAGAACTAGAGGCATGGTAAAAGGATAATCATAAAGACTAAATGAAACTCTACACTCACGAGGATGGTACTTAAATTTCTTAGTGACTGTTTTTGTGAGGTTGAGATGCTGAATGCACTTATCTTCGATGTAGGGACTGAGCTCGGCGTTGTGCACATATTTCTCAAATTCTTTCTTAATGCCTGCACTTGCCATGAAATCATTACACGGCCATAGGCATGACTTGATAGCGGTATCCCGCATTGAGCTTGCACTTGGCTCAACATAAGACCGACGTATCGAGCCACTACTATGCCTCCGTAGACCTCCTCCTCGAATAACTCCTAAAGAATTGTATTTTTATTTGCGTACAATTTCTGAAAATTTTTAGGATGCAAAATTTATGTCAACCAAACTTCATAAGATTAATAGCAACTACTCATAAGGATGCCTAAAGGTCATATCAAGCATTCAAACTACTTAGAACTCTAAGAATTCAACATGCAAGCCCATTTACAGCAGCACCAAGAGTAGCTAATTATTAAAAATATAAACCACTAAAGCAAAAACTAATAGGAGCAATGGAGGGCCATAACGCGAAGGCTTGCGCCGATGCGGACCGAGTCAGCCCCCAACACCTACACGCTGCCGGAAATCGTCCACCACCACATACCAGGAACCCTGCCGCCACCCCTACACTGACGCCATAACGTGTGAACAGCACCCCAAACATCCACGGATCCCAACTCGACATCGCCAGAAATGGCCAAGGGCCAGTGCCACCGCCGACCAACTGCGAGACAGCACCACCGGGAGGAGCGCAGACTGCCCCATCAGATCTGACATTCAGATCCAGACGGGGGTGACCAAGGCAGCCGGCAACTTTGGCCACCGGGGCAGCCGCCAACGGCCAGTATTGCTCTCCACCTGCACCCAACCACCGCCTCCAGCCCCAGTCGAGCTCCGCCAGACAACCACCAGACCCACCTCCACACGCCCGCAGCTAGGGGAAGAAGCGGCCGGGGCAACGCACGCACCACAGCAGCCGCACACTCGCCCAGGCCCCGCCATCACGCTCCCCATCCAGGCCGACGACCACGCCGGGCCGCCGCCAGCCCCACGCACCGCATAGGCCTCCACCCGAAACCGCACCAGATCCGGCGCGGGGGCGCCGTCCCGACCCATCTCCAATGCAGCATCCCCGCCGGCCACCAGGACGACCAACAGGGCGCCACCCGCTTCCCGCGTCGCCCGCCAGATCGCTAGGACGACCACCCGATGGAGCCCACAACCACCAGATGACCACCTCTCGCAGTCGCCGTGCCACAAGCCCTCGCACGTGTTGTCGCCGCCCGCAGCACCGTGCACGCCATCGCCACCCGCGCCTACCGCCGCGCGTCCGGCCCCGCGCGAGCACGGCGTCCCCATCCGGCCAGGCCATCCCGCGCCAACCCCGGCGCCGAATCGAGGAGGAGCAGGTGCCCGCCGCCGCCACCGCCACCAGGCTTTGCCCGACAGCGCTAGCCGGCGGCGGCGGGGAGGGGGAGGGGAGGAGGGGAGAAAGGGCCGGCAGCTAGGGTTAGCCCTCTCGGTCGCCCGCGGGGGTGACGCGAGAGGGACAGTTCGGCAGACTGAACCTCCTTCTGGTGTTACGAATTATCTTGCTATCAAACTATCTGTTACCGACAATTTCAGTGCTTGCAGAAATTACCTTGCTGAAAACCACTTGTCATTTCCTTCTGCTCCTCGTTGGGTTCGACACTCTTACTTACCGAAAAGAACTACGATTGATTCCCTATACTTGTGGGTCATCAGGTTGCCGTTGGAGATGCCCTAACAAAGTTAAGTGGTTGTTAACTAAACCTTGTTCTTTTTCTGTTAAGTCTCCCTATCAGTTCCTTATTGCTAAAAATGTCGTGTTTCCTTTCAAGTTAGTTTGACAGATGAAAATACCGCTAAAAGTTAAAGCGTTTGTGCCCTTAGTGATCAAGGGTAGGATCCTAACCAGAGATAATTTGAGTAAGAAATGGTGGAAAGGCACGAAGAACTGTGAGTTATGTGGTGCAGTGGAGAGCATTTGATCATTTCTATTTTGCTTGCTCTTTTGCGAGATTCTCGTGGAATGTTGTTGGGGTGCGCTAGGTAACCCCAAGACAAGTCTTTCGTTTTTTGATTTGTGCTAGAATTGGTTGTCGGCCAATACTGGCAAAGACCGTGCCGTTGTTTTCATTGGATTATTTGGAAAATAAGGAACAAATCTTGTTTTCAAAGTATTTTGCCTAATGATCCTACTAATATGATATTTACTCTTTTTTTCGCTGCTGGAATCCTGGGTTGTGCTGCAGAATAGAGGACTACAAGGCTTGCTTAGTGGGGTATCTAAAAGACTGTCCAAGATGGTAAGCGAAGTCTTTAGACATGCGCATGGATGGGGCCCTGCTGTCCGACTACTCTGTTGATTTTGATGGGTTACTGTTGTGTCAAGGTGATAGTTGTGTTTGTTTGGTTTTTGTGGGAGTCTGGGTTTGTGTAGTCGCTGACATACTTTAGATGACTAAATATCTAGGGATGTATGGTCTTTGCTTTTGATGCACCGGGGCATCATGCAATGGTTATTTGTCTGTTATGTTTGTACATCGTGACTCCATGCCGGCGGCCCGTGAGTGCACATGGACATGATCGGGGGCTCCACGGCTCTGGTCCTATGCCCATCGGCCTGTTCCTGCTATCGCCTCACCTTCCGTGCAAGTGCTTGGCTGACGCCTTTTGCAACAACAACAAAGAAAATTAACTGGCTGACGCGGGTAATCGCGGCGTCATTCAGAAGTTGCGAAACGCTTCACGGAATTGGTTGCCGAACAGATGACCAAACGCGTCGGATTTGGATGGTGGACCGTAGAGAATTCTTCCTTCGTTCTGGTTTATTAGCTTTCATTGTATTTTAGGTCAAATTTTGATCTTTAATTTAACTATCAAAAATTGAGTTTCATACCGAAAACCTCTTTCGAATATGATTCCAATAATATAACTGATGTGAAATACAACTTATATTTTGTTCGTCAAATCTACGGTCAAAGTTTTTGACACAAAATACGAAAGAGACCAATAAATAAAGACCGAGGTAGTAAAATTTAGAAATTGGGATGCAGAGTTGCGAGTTTGGTCCACTCGGAGCGTTAACGGCGATCTACTCCGCCATGCCGATCGACGTGATGCAGCACCTCGTCGGGAAGAAATCGGCGAAGGAGGCATGGGAGACCATCAAGATCCTGCACTAGGGTCATGACCGTTTCAAGGAAGCACACCTTCAGTCCCTGATGAGAAGCTACGAGTGTCTAAAGATGGATGAGAGTGTCTAAAGATGGATGAAAGTGAGACGGTCGATCAGTTTGCCTCCCGTCTCAAGACCCTCGTCAACGGCATACACAGCTATGGTTCAACCCTGGAGGAAGTTGCGATCGTCCAACGATTTTTGCGCGCCGCGCCGGCACGCTACATCGAAATCGTCACGTCAATCGAACAATGTCTCTACCTGAAGACTCTCACGGTTGAGGATCTCGTCGGAAGGTTCAAGGACCACGACGAGAGAATTCGTCTCAGTTTCGGCGACGCGGAGGCGAGTGAGCAGCTGATGCTGACAAAGGCGTAATGGATCGCCCTGTCGAAAGAAAAGCAAGGCGGATCCACGAGCAGTGGCAAGAAGAAGGGGAAAGTGAAGCAGCGCTCGGCGAGAAAGAACTTCGCCGACTCGGATGACGAGGATGCGCTTGCACCACCGAGGAGGAAGTTTGACATCAGAAAAGAAAGGTGTTATAAGTGTGGCCTCCTCGGTCACTTCAAGGCTGACTGTAAGGAAACACTGAAGCAACGGGCGTTCATGGCCGAGGAAAGAAATGACGGAGATATGATGCTGATGTGCGAGCTAGTGGACGAAGAAGATTCAGATGATCACAATCAGCTGGAGACAGGTACGGTGAGCGCATCCGCGCTGGTAGAATCAGACGAAGTTGTGGCACCAGAAGACCATAACGCAAGGCGTGAAGGTATAATCGCGCTAGAAGCAGGCGACGTCGTGATGCCAGAAGTCCATGCCACAGTGCGTGATGGTTTGGTCGTGCTAGAAGAGGGCCAAGACGTGTCACCAGAAGAACATGACGCGCGACATGATGGAGTGGTCACGCCAGATGCGCGTGGTGCAGACACGGTGTCAGACAGTGCCACGACGAGTTGCACGGACATCACCAGTCGCGGTGCATCCAATGTGGCCAGTCCAGACGTTTCACACGTCTCGACGGGCGGCAAGCCGACCAGTCCACGCCACCAGGAGGCCATCGCAACGAGCGACACGGATGCAGCCAAGCCAGCTTGGTGAAGGAATCGACGCTCGACCAGGAGCTTCCGAGGCAGCCACTTTACCCGCGCGTGGCACCATGAGCCAGGCAAGGGCACGGACTGGAAGAGGCCACTCAGGTAGCTTCCTGCGTGGGTGCTCACCACCACGTGGTGGTGGAGTCCCAATGCATGGGCCAGTGGTGACTCCACTTGGAGGCCTATCTACGGGAGTTGCACAAGGCCCAGCTTTTGGAGACGGGCCAGAATATTGCAGCCCCTGCGCCGTAGGCTCTCTGATAGGAAGTTTTGGAGCGCCAGAATTGCCACGAAAAAGAACTTCGGCAAGTTCAGATGAAAATGTGTCTTCTCTGATCGCACCAGAACGACATGTGTTTGACATCTCTTCAAAGGAAGCGTTTCAAATAAATTCGATGAAGATGAAGAGTAAAGGGCAACGATGTTTGCACATCAAGGAACCGGAAAATTTTGACGATGCAAATATGGAAGGGTGTTGGCGTCGAGCTATGGACGAAGAGTTGGGGTCGATCCGAGACAACAAGATATGGGAGCTCGTGGATCTTCCCAACAGACATAATGCCGTAGAGCTCAAGTGGGTGTACAAAGTCAAGAAGGATGCCGAAGGGAACTTGATGAAGCATAAAGCAAGACTCGTGGCTAAAGCAAACGTGCAAGAGCAAAGTGTGGACTTCCAACAAGTGTTCACTTCAGTTACAAAGATGGACTCGGTGAGACTACTTTTAGCTCCCGCGGCTCAAGAATCTTGGAGGATACATCACATGGATGTGAACTCCGCGTCTTTGACTGGGGAGTTAGACGAAACACTGTATGTGAAGCAACCACCGGGGTTATCCAAGAAGGAGAAGAACACAAGGTATTGAAGCTACACAAGGCATTGTACGGGCTACGACAAGCTCCTCGGGCATGGAACATCAAGCTTGAACGTACATTGATTTCTCTTGGATTCGAGAAAGTGCCTCTGGAGCATGCAATGTACAAGGGAGGTGAAGAAAGGGACCGTCTACTAGTGGGCATCTATGTGGATGATCTATTGATTACCGAAGCAGACGAAGAGGTGATTGCAAACTTCACGCTACAAATGAAGGAGTTATTCAAGATGACTGATCTAGGGCTCTTGAGTTACTACCTTGGGTTCGAGGTAGAACAAAAGCCGGAGGGGATCACAATATGCCAGGAGGCATATGCAAACAAGGTACTTGAAAGTTGTGGCATGAAAGATTGCAATCCAAGTCATGTTCCGATGAAGCCTCGTCTCATACTAAGCAAGAAGAGTGAAGCACACACGGTTGATGCAACGGAGTATAGAACTGTGGTCCGAAAGTTGAGGTATCTCACGAATACAAGACCGGACTTATCCTATTCTGTTGGCATGGTGAGTCGCTTCATGGAAGTGTTGGGGAACGTAGTAAGTTCAAAAAATTTCCTACGCACACACAGGATCATGGTGATGCATAGCAACGAGAAAGGAGAGTGTGTCCACGTACCCTCGTAGACCGAAAGCGGAAGCGTTAGCACAACGCGGTTGATGTAGTCGTACGTCTTCACGATCCGACCGATCCAAGTACCGAACGCACGGCACCTCCGAGTTCAGCACACGTTCAACTCGATGACGTCCCGCGAGCTCCGATCCAGCAAAGCTTCACAGGAGAGTTTCGTCAACACGACGGCGTGGTGACGGTGATGATGATGCTACCGACACAGGGCTTCGCCTAAGCACCGATATGATATGATCGATGTGAATTATGGTGGGGGGGGGGGGGGGGGGGGGGGGAGGGGGCACCGCACACGGCTAAGAGATCAATGATCAATTGTTGTGTCTCTATGGGGTGCCCCTGGCCACGTATATAAAGGATGGAGGGAGGAGGAGGCCGGCCCTCATAGGGTGCGCCCAAAGTGTGGAGTCCTACTAGGACTCCCTAGTCCTAGTAGGATTCCACCTCCCACATGGAATAGTAAAAGGGGAAGGGAGAAGGAGAAGGAAGGAAGGGGCCGCCCCCTTTCCCTAGTCCAATTCGGACCAGTCCATGGGGAAGGGGCGCAGCCACCCTTGAGGCCTTTCTCTCCTTTCCCGTATGGCCCATTAAGGCCCAATACGAATTCCCGTAACTCTCCGGTACTCCGAAAAATACCCGAATCACTCAGAACCTTTCCGATGTCCGAATATAGCCTTCCAATATATCGATCTTTACCTCTCGACCATTTCGAGGCTCCTCTTCATGTCCCCGATCTCATCCGGGACTCCGAACAAACTTCGGTCATCAAATCACATAAACTCATAATACCGATCGTCACCGAACTTTAAGCGTGCAGACCCTACGGGTTCGAGAACTATGTAGACATGACCGAGACACGTCTCCGGTCAATAAGCAATAGCGGAACCTGGATGCTCATATTGGCTCCCACATATTCTACGAAGATCTTTATCGGTCAAACCGCATAACAACATACGTTGTTCCCTTTGTCATCGGTATGTTACTTGCCCGAGATTCGATCGTCGGTATCTCAATACCTAGTTCAATCTCGTTACCGGCAATTCTCTTTACTCGTTCCGTAATACATCATCCCGCAACTAACTCATTAGTTACAATGCTTGCAAGGCTTATAGTGATGTGCATTACTGAGTGGGCCCAGAGATACCTCTCCGACAATCGGAGTGACAAATCCTAATCTCGAAATACGCCAACTCAACAAGTACCTTCGGAGACACCTGTAGAGCACCTTTATAATCACCCAGTTACGTTGTGACGTTTGGTAGCACACAAAGTGTTCCTCCAGTAAATGGGAGTTGCATAATCTCATAGTCATAGGAACATGTCTAAGTCATGAAGAAAGCAATAGCAACATACTAAACGATCAAGTGCTAAGTTAACGGAATGGGTCAAGTCAATCACATCATTCTCCTAATGATGTGATCCCGTTAATCAAATGACAACTCATGTCTATGGTTAGGAAACATAACCATCTTTGATTAACGAGCTAGTCTAGTAGAGGCTTACTAGTGACACTCTGTTTGTCTATGTATTCACACATGTATCATGTTTCCGGTTAATACAATTCTAGCATGAATAATAAACATTTATCATGATATAAGGAAATAAATAATAACTTTATTATTGCCTCTAGGGCATATTTCCTTCAGTCTCCCACTTGCACTAGAGTCAATAATCTAGTTCACATCGCCATGTGATTTAACACCAAAGAGTACTAAGGTGTGATCAAGTTTTGCTTGTGAGAGAAGTTTAGTTAACGGGTCTGCCACATTCAAATCCGTATGTATTTTGTAAATTTCTATGTCTACAATGCTCTGCACGGAGCTACTCTAGCTAATTGCTCCCACTTTCAATATGTATCCAGATTGAGACTCTAAGTCATCTGGATCGGTGTAAAAGCTTGCATCGATGTAACCTTTTACGACGAACTGTTTTATCACCTCCATAACCGAGAAATATTTCCTTAGTCCTTTTAGGTAACTAAGGATAACTTTGACCGCTATCCAGTGATCTATCCCTGGATCACTATCGTACCTCCTTGCTAAACTCATAGCAAGGCATACAACTGGTCTGGTACATAGCATGGCATACTTTATAGAACCTATGACTGAGGCATAGGGAATGACTTTCATTCTCTTTCTATCTTCTGCCGTGGTCGGGTTTTGAGTCTTACTCAATTTTACACCTTGTAACATAGGCAAGAACTCCTTCTTTGACTAATCCATTTTGAACTTCTTCAAAATCTTGTCAAGGTATGTGCTTTGTGAAAGTCCTATTAAGCGTCTTGATCTATCTCTATAGATCTTGATGCCCAATATGTAAGCAGCTTCACCGAGGTCCTTCATTGAAAAACTCTTATTCAAGTATCCTTTTATGCTATCCAGAAATTCTATATCATTTCCAATCAACAATATGTCATCCACATATAAGATTAGAAATGCTACAGAGCTCCCACTCACTTTCTTGTAAATACAGGCTTCTCCAAAAGTCTGTATAAAACCATATGCTTTGATCACACTATCAAAACGTTTATTCCAACTCCGAGAGGCTTGCACCAGTCCATAAATGGATCGCTGGAGCTTGCACACTTTGTTAGCACCCTTTGGATCGATAAAACCTTCAGGTTGCATCATATACAACTCTTCTTCCAGAAATCCATTTAGGAATGCAGTCTGTACATCCATTTGCCAAATTTCATAATCATAAAATGCGGCAATAGCTAACATGATTCGGACGGACTTAAGCATCGCTATGGGTGAGAAGGTCTCATCGTAGTCAACTCCTTGAACTTGTCGAAAACCTTTCGCAACAAGTCGAGCTTTGTAGACAGTAACATTACCATCAGCGTCTGTCTTCTTCTTGAAGATCCATTTATTCTCGATGGCTTGCCGATCATCGGGCAAGTCAACCAAAGTCCACACTTTGTTCTCATACATGGATCCCATCTCAGATTTCATGGCCTCAAGCCATTTTGCGGAATCTGGGCTCATCATTGCTTCCTCATAGTTCGTAGGTTCGTCATGGTCTAGTAACATGACCTCCAGAACAGGATTACCGTACCACTCTGGTGCGGATCTTACTCTGGTTGACCTACGAGGTTCGGTAGTAACTTGATCTGAAGTTTCATGATCATCATCATTAGCTTCCTCACTAATTGGTGTAGAAGTCACAGGAACCGGTTTCTGTGATGAACTACTTTCCAATAAGGGAGCAGGTACAGTTACCTCATCAAGTTCTACTTTCCTCCCACTCACTTCTTTCGAGAGAAACTCCTTCTCTAGAAAGGATCCATTCTTAGCAATGAATATCTTGCCTTTGGATCTGTGATAGAAGGTGTACCCAACAGTCTCCTTTGGGTATCCTATGAAGACACTTTTCTCCGATTTGGGTTCGAGCTTATCAGGTTGAAACTTTTTCACATAAGCATCGCAGCCTCAAACTTTAAGAAACGACATCTTAGGTTTCCTGCTAAACCACAGTTCATACAGTGTCGTCTCAACGGATTTAGACGGTGCCCTATTTAATGTGAATGCAGCTGTCTCTAATGCATAACCCCAAAACAATAGTGGTAAATCGGTAAGAGACATCATAGATTGCACTATATCCAATAAAGTACGGTTATGACGTTCGGACACACCATTATGCTGTGGTGTTCCAGGTGGCAGGAGTTTGTGAAACTATTCCACATTGTTTTAATTGAAGGCCAAACTCGTAACTCAAATATTCACCTCCACGATCAGATCGTAGAAATTTTATTTTCTTGTTACGATGATTTTCCACTTCACTCTGAATTTCTTTGAACTTTTCAAACGTTTTAGACTTGTGTTTCATTAAGTAGATATACCCATATCTGCTCAAATCATCTGTGAAGGTCAGAAAATAACGATACCCGCCGCGAGTCTCAATACTCATCGGACCGCATACATCGGTATGTATTATTTCCAATAAGTCCGTAGCTTGCTCCATTGTTCCGGAGAACGGAGTTTTAGTCATCTTGCCCATGAGGCATGGTTCGCAAGCATCAAATGATTCATAATCAAGTGATTCCAAAAGTCCATCAGTATGGAGTTTCTTCATGCGCTTTGCACCAATATGACCTAAACGGCAGTGCCACAAATAAGTTGTACTATCATTACTAACTTTGCATCTTTTTGTTTCAATATTATGAATATGTGTATCACTACGATCGAGATTCAATAAACCATTTACATTGGGTGTATGACCATAGAAGATTTTTATTCATGTAAACAGAACAATAATTATTCTCTGACTTAAATGAATAACCGTATTGCAATAAACATGATCCAATCATATTCATGCTCAACGCAAACACCAAATAACATTTATTTTGCAATAAACATGATCCAATCATATTCATGCTCAACGCAAACACTAAATAACATTTTATTTAGGTTCAACACTAATCCCGAAAATAGAGGGAGTGTGCGATGGTGATCTTATCAACCTTGGAATCACTTCCAACATACATCGTCACCTCGTCATTAACTAGTCTCTATTCATTTTGCAACTCCTGTTTCGAGCTACTAATGTTAGCAACTGAACCAGTATCAAATACCGAGGGGCTACTATGAACACTAGTAAAATACACATCAATAACATGTATATCAAATATACTTTTGTTCACTTTGCCATCCTTCTTATCCGCCAAATACTTGGGGCAGTTCCACTTCCAGTGACCAGTCCCTTTGCAGTAGAAGCACTCAGTTTCAGGCTTAGGTCCAGACTTGGGCTTCTTCCCGGGAGTAGCAACTTGCTTGCTATTCTTCTTGAAGTTCCCCTTCTTTCCTTTGCCCTTTTCTTGAAACTAGCAGTCTTGTTAACCATCAACACTTGATGCTCTTTCTTGATTTCTACCTTCATTGATTTCAGCATCACGAAGAGCTCGGGAATCGTTTTTGTCATCCCTTGCATATTATAGTTCATCACGAAGTTCCAGTAACTTGGTGATAGTGACTAGAGAATTCTGTCAATTACTATCTTATCCGGAAGATCAACTCCCACTTGATTCAAGCAACTGTAGTACTCAGACATTCTGAGCACATGCTCACTGATTTAGTTATTCTCCTCCATCTTATAGGCAAAGTACTTGTCAGAGGTCTCATACCTCTCGACACGGGCATGAGTCTGAAATACCAATTTCATCTCTTTGGAACATCTCATATGCTCCGTGGCGTTCAAAACGTTTTTGAAGTCCCGATTCTAAGCCGTAAATCATGGCGCACTAAACTATCAAGTAGTCATCACATCGAGCTTGCTAAACGTTCATAACGTTTGCATCTGCTCCTGCAATAGGTCTGTCACCTAGCGGTGCATCAAGGACATAATTCTTCTGTGCAGTAATGAGGATAATCCTCAGATCACGGAACCAGTCCGCATCATTGCTACTATCATCTTTCAACTTAGTTTTCTCTAGGAACATATCAAAAATAAAACAGGGGAGCTATACGCGAGCTATTGATCTACAACATAATTTGCAAATACTACCAGGACTAAGTTCATGATAAATTAAAGTTCAATTAATCATATTACTCAAGAACTCCCACTTAGATAGACATCTCTCTAATCATCTAAGTGATCACGTGATCCAAATCAACTAAACCATAACCGATCATCACGTGAAATGGAGTAGTTTTCAATGGTGAACATCACTATGTTGATCATATCTACTATATGATTCATGCTCGACCTTTCGGTCTCAGTGTTCCGAGGCCATATCTGCATATGCTAGGCTCATCAAGTTTAACCCGAGTATTCTGCGTGTGCAAAAATGGCTTGCACCCATTGTAGATGAACGTTGAGCTTATCACACCCGATCATCACGTGGTGTCTCGGCACGACGAACTTTGGCAACGGTGCATACTCAGGGAGAACACTTTTACCTTAAAATTTAGTGAGAGATCATCTTATAATGCTACCGTCAAACAAAGCAAAATAAGATGCATAAAGGATAAACATCACATGCAATCAATATAAGTGATATGATATGGCCATCATCATCTTGTGCATGTGATCTCCATCTCCGAAGCACCGTCATGATCACCATCGTCACTGGCGCGACACCTTGATCTCCATCGTAGCATCATTGTCGTCTCGCCAACTATTGCTTCTACGACTATCGCTACTGCTTAGTGATAAAGTAAAGCAATTACAGGGCGATTGCATTGCATAGAATAAAGCGACAACCATATGGCTCTTGCCAGTTGCCGATAACTCAGTTACAAAACATGATCATCTCATACAATAAAATATAGCATCATGTCTTGACCATATCACATCACAACATGCTCTGCAAAAACAAGTTAGACGTCCTCTACTTTGTTGTTGCAAGTTTTACGTGGCTGCTACTGGCTGAGCAAGAACCGTTCTTACCTACGCATCAAAACCACAACAATAGTTCGCCAAGTAAGTGCTGTTTTAACCTTCACAAGGACCGGGCGTAGCCACACTCGGTTCAACTAAAGTTGGAGAAACTGACACCCGCTAGTCACCTGTGTGCAAAGCACGGCGGTAAAACCAGTCTCGCGTAAGCGTACGCGTAATGTCGGTCTGGGCCGCTTCATCCAACAATACCGCCGAACCAAAGTGTGACATGCTGGTAAGCATTATGACTTGTATCGCCCACAACTCACTTGTGTTCTACTCGTGCATATAACATCTACGCATAAAACCAGGCTCGGATGCCACTGTTGGGGAACGTAGTAATTTCAAAAAATTTCGTACGCACACACAGGATCATGGTGATGCATAGCAACGAGAAAGGAGAGTGTGTCCACGTACCCTCGTAGACCGAAAGCGGAAGCGTTAGCACAACGCGGTTGATGTAGTCGTACGTCTTCACGATCCGACCGATCCAAGTACCGAACGCATGGCACCTCCGAGTTCAGCACACGTTCAACTCGATGACGTCCCGCGAGCTCCGATCCAGCAAAGCTTCACAGGAGAGTTTCCGTCACACAGACGGCGTGGTGACGGTGATGATTGATGCTACCACACACAGGGCTTCGCCTAAGCACCGCTATGATATGATCGAGGTGAATATGGTGGGGGGGGGGGGGGGGGGGGGTGGGGGGGTGTGGTCTAGTGTTGTTTTTTTTTTTCTTTGTGTTCCGTTTTTTGTTTGTTTGTTTTTTTTTGCTTTTTTTTTTTTTTTGTTTTTTTTTTTTTTCTTTCTGTTTTGTGTCGTTTTGTGGTTTTGTTTTTATTTTATGTTTTGTTTTTTGCTTTTTTTTTCCCCACCCTAGTGGCCCCCAAACACCGTCTAAAGAATCTTGCTCAATTGTGTTGTCTCTATGGGGTGCCCCTGGCCACGTTATAAAGGATGGAGGAGGAGGAGCTGGCCCTCATAGGTGCGCCCAAAGTGTGGAGTCCTACTAGGACTCCCTAGTCCTAGTAGATTCCAACCTCCCACATGGAATAGGAAAAGGGGAAGGGAGAAGGAGAAGGAAGGAAGGGGGCGCCCCCTTTCCCTAGTCCAATTCGGACCAGTCCATGGGGAAGGGGCGCAGCCACCCTTGAGGCCTTTCTCTCCTTTCCCGTATGGCCCATTAAGGCCCAATACGAATTCCCGTAACTCTCCGGTACTCCGAAAAATACCCGAATCACTCAGAACCTTTCCGATGTCCGAATATAGCCTTCCAATATATCGATATTTACCTCTCGACCATTTCGAGACTCCTCGTCATGTCCCCGATCTCATCCGGGACTCCGAACAAACTTCGGTCATCAAATCACATAAACTCATAATACCGATCGTCACCGAACTTTAAGCGTGCGGACCCTACGGGTTCGAGAACTATGTAGACATGACCGAGACACGTCTCCGGTCAATAAGCAATAGTGGAACCTGGATGCTCATATTGGCTCCCACATATTCTACGAAGATCTTTATCGGTCAAACCGCATAACAACATACGTTGTTCCCTTTGTCATCGGTATGTTACTTGCCCGAGATTCGATCGTCGGTATCTCAATACCTAGTTCAATCTCGTTACCGGCAATTCTCTTTACTCGTTCCGTAATACATCATCCCGCAACTAACTCATTAGTTACAATGCTTGCAAGGCTTATAGTGATGTGCATTACCGAGTGGGCCCAGAGATACCTCTCCGACAATCGGAGTGACAAATCCTAATCTCGAAATACGCCAACTCAACAAGTACCTTCGGAGACACCTGTAGAGCACCTTTATAATCACCCAGTTACGTTGTGACGTTTGGTAGCACACAAAGTGTTCCTCCGGTAAACGGGAGTTGCATAATCTCATAGTCATAGGAACATGTATAAGTCATGAAGAAAGCAATAGCAACATACTAAACGATCAAGTGCTAAGCTAACGGAATGGGTCAAGTCAATCACATCATTCTCCTAATGATGTGATCCCGTTAATCAAATGATAACTCATGTCTATGGTTAGGAAACATAACCATCTTTGATTAACGAGATAGTCTAGTAGAGGCTTACTAGTGACACTCTGTTTGTCTATGTATTCACACATATATCATGTTTCCGGTTAATACAATTCTAGCATGAATAATAAACATTTATCATGATATAAGGAAATAAATAATAACTTTATTATTGCCTCTAGGGCATATTTCCTTCAGGAAGCACCCCCGATAGAGCATTGGGCAGCTGTGGAAAATATACTCAGATACATCAAAGGGACAACAAACTTCGGTTGTGTCTATTTGAGAGAGAAGAAGAAGGAGATGGTGGAGCTACTTGGCTATAGTGATAGCGACATGGCAGGAGATCTGGACGACCGTAAAAGTACCTCGGGCGTGTTGGAAATATGCCCTAGAGGCAATAATAAAGTGGTTATTATTATATTTCCTTAATCATGATAAATGTTTATTATTCATGCTATAATTGTATTGATCGGAAACTTAAATGTATGTGTGGATACATAAACAAATACCAAGTCCCTAGTAAGCCTCTACTTTATTAGCTCGTTGATCAAAAGATGGTTAAGGTTTCCTGACCATAGATATGAGTTGCCGTTTGATAACGGGATAACATCATTAGGAGAATGATGTGATGGACAAGACCCATTCGTTAGCATAGCATATGATCGTTCAGTTTATTGCTCCTGCTTTCTTAATGTCAAATACATGTTCCTTCAACCATGAGATCATGCAACTCCCGGGCTCCGGAGGAATGCCTTGTGTGTATCAAATGTCACTTCGTAACTGGGTGATCATAAAGGTGCTCTACAGGTATCTCTGAAGGTGTCTGTTGAGTTGGCACGGATCGAGATTGGGATTTGTCATTCCGTATGACGGAAAGGTATCTCTGGGCCCTCTCGGTAATACAGCATCACAAGAATCTTGTAAGCAAAGTGACTAAGGAGTTAGTTACAAGATGATGTATTATGGAATGAGTAAAGAGACTTGCCGGCAACGAGATTGAACTAGGTATGGAGATACCGATGATCGAATCTCGAGCAAGTAACATACCGACGGACAAAGGGAACTACATATGTTGTCATAAAGGTTCGACCGATTAAGATCTTCGTAGAATATGTAGGAACCAATATGGGCATCTAGGTCCCGCTATTGGTTATTGACCGGAGAAGTGTCTCGGTCATGTCTACATCATTCTCGAACCCGTAGGGTCCGCACGCTTAAAGTTCATTGACGATATAGTATTATATGAGTTATGTATGTTGGTGACCGAATGTTGTTCGGAGTCCCGGATGAGATCATGGACATGACGAGGAGCTCCGGAATGGTCCGGAGGTAAATATTGATATATAGGATGATGGTTGGGCCAAGGTGTAAGGTCCACGGGGCTTTACGTCGGTGCAAAAGGAAGTTTTGCGGAGGTCGGGGACCAGACGCCAGGGATCCTAGCGTCTGGCCCTGGGCCAGATGCCGAGGACCATGGCATCTGGGACAGACGCTGAGGACATGGCGTCTGGTGCTGGAATCAGTGAAGGACTCTTCCTTGCGTTCCAAACCGACTTTGGGATGGCCCTCTCCCCAAGCAGCGACCCCAGGGCTCAACATATAAATAGAGGAGCAGGGCTAGCCCCTAGAACACAAGTTTTTGTGCCTCCTCTAGTTGATCTAGTTCTAGTTCTAGTTGGCCGTAATTGACTAATTAGAGCTAGCCCTAGCTACCTCTAATCCTCATAATTACAAGCCTAGTGTGGTTCTAATCTCCTCCCTCTAGTTCATGCTCCGCTCTAAATCCGTTGTGCTTGGCGAAGCCCCTCAGAAATAGTTTCACCACCACCGTCACCACACCGTCGTGCTGCCGGAACTCATCTACTACTTCGCCCCTCTTGCTGTATCAAGAAGGTGAGGACGTCATCGAGCTGAACGTGTGCTAAAGCGGAGGTGCTGTATGTTCGGTGCCTGATCGGAACGGATCGTGACGGTGTACGACTACATCAACCGCGTTGATAAAAGCTTCTGCTTCGCGATCTAGAAGGGTATATAGATGCTCTCCCCCTCTCGTAGCTATGCATCTCCATGGATAGATCTTGCGTGTGCGTATATTTTTTTTTCCATGCAACGTTTCCCAATAGTGGCATCATGAGCCAGGCCTATGCGTAGATGATATGCATGAGTAGCACATAAAGGAGTTGTGGGCGATGATGTTCATATTGCTTACCACCTATGTCTTATTTTGATTCGGCGGTATTGTGGGATGAAGCGGCTCGGACCAACCTTCAATGTCCACGTACATGAGACCGGTTCCACCGACTGACATGCAACTTGTTTTGCATAAAGGTGGCTGGCGGGTGTGTGTTTCTCCCACTTTAGTTGAATCTAATTTGACTACGGCGGTCCTTGCAGAAGGTTAAATTAGCAACTTGATAATCACCGTTGTTGTTTTGCGTAGGTAAGAACGGTTCTTGCTAGTTGCCTGTAGCAGCCATGTAAAAACTTGCAACAACAAAGTAGAGGACGTCGAACTTGTTTTTGCATGGTATGTTGTGATGTGATATGGTCAAGACGTTATATGATATGTGTTGATGTATGAGATGATCATGTTTTGTAGTAAGTTTACGACTTGCATGTCGATGAGTACGACAACCGGCAGGAGCCTTAGGGTTGTATTTAATTATTGTATGACCTGCGTGTCAATCACTAAGCGCCATGTAATTGCTTTACTTTATTGTTATGCGTTAGCAATAGTTGTAGAAGCAATAGTTGGCCAGACGACCCCGACGCAACGATGGAGATCAAGGTGTCACACCAGTGATGATGGAGATCATGCCGTTGCTTTGGAGATGCAGATCAAAAGCACAAGATGATGATGGCCATATCATGTCACATATTTTGATTGCATGTGATGTTTATCCTTTATGCGTCTTATTTTGCTTAGAACGCCGGTAGCATTATAAGATCATCCCTTCACTTAATTTCAAGATAAAAGTGTTATCCCCGAGTATGCACCGTTGCTAAAGTTCGTTGTTTCGAAGCACCTCGTGATGATCGGGTGTGATAGACTCAACGTTGACATACAACGGGTGTAAGCCAGTTTTGCACATGCAGAATACTTGGGTTAAACTTGACGAGCCTAGCATATACAAACATGGTCTCGGAACACTGGAGACCAAAAGGTCGAACATAAGTCATATAGTAGATATGATCAACATGGAGATGTTCACCATTGAAGACTACCCCATCTCACGTGATGATCGGACATGGGTTAGTTGATTTGTATCATGTATCACTTAGACAACTTGAGGGATGTTGATTTAAGTGGGAGTTCATTAGTAATTTGATTATTTGAACTAAAATTTATCATGAACTTAGTCCTAATAGTCTTTGCAAATCTATGTTGTAGATCAATGGCCCGTGCGACCATTCCCTTGAATTTTAATGCGTTCCTAGAGAAAGCTAAGTTGAAAGATGATGGTAGCATAGAAGAATTATGTCTTTGATGCACCGCTAGGTGAAAGACTTGCTGCAGGAGCTGATGCAGAAGTTATGAACGTCTAGCAGGCTCGATCTGATGACTACTCGATAGTTCAGTGTGCCGTGCTTTACGGCTTGGAACCGGAGCTTCAAAAGCATTTTGAACGCCACGGAGCATATGGGATGTTCCAAGAGCTGAAGTTGATATTTCAAGCTAATGCCCGGGTTGAGAGATATGAAGTCTCCAACAAGTTCTTTAGCTGTAAGATGGAGGAGAACAGTTCTGTTAGTGAACACATACTCAGAATGTCTGGGTACCACAACCACTTGACTCAGCTAGGAATTGATCTTCCAGTTGAGAGTGTTATTGATAGAGTTCTTCAGTCACTACCACTAAGCTACAAAGGCTTCGTCATGAACTATAATATGCAAGGGATGACGAAAATGATTCCCAAGCTCTTTGCGATGCTGAAATCGGTGGAGGTAGAAATCAAGAAAGTGCATCAAGTGTTGATGGTTAACAAGACCACCAGTTTTAAGAAAAAGGGCAAGGGGAAGACAGGGAACTTCAAGAAGAATGGCAAGCAAGTTGCCGCTCCCATGAAGAAGCCCAAAGCTGGACCCAAGCCTGAAACTGAGTGCTTCTACTGCAAGGGAAATGGTCACTGGAAGCGGAACTGCCCCAAGTACTTGGCAGATAAGAAGGATGGCAAAGTGAATAAAGGTATGTTTGATATACATGTTATTGATGTGTTCCTTACTAATGCTCGTAGTAGCGCCTGGATATTTGATACTGGTTCGGTTGCTCATATTTGTAACTCGAAACAGGAGCTGTGGAATAAACGAAGATTGGCTAAGGATGAGGTGACGATGCGCGTCGGGAATGATTCCAAAGTTGATGTGATCGCCGTCGGCACGCTACCTCTACATCTACCTTTGGGATTAGTTTTAGACCTCAATAATTGTTATTTGGTGCCAGCGTTGAGCATGAACATTATATCTGGATCTTGTTTATTGTGAGACGGTTATTCATTTAAGTCAGAGAATAATGGTTGTTCTATTTATATGAGTAACATCTTTTATGGTCATGCACCCTTAGTGAATGGTCTATTTTTGTTGAATCTCAATCGTAGTGATACACATACTCATAATATTGATGCCAAAAGATGCAAAGTTTATAATGATAGTGCAACATACTTCACTACTGGAATCAGGGAATTTGCCGTCAGCCAGTTCTTTGCCGTCTGCTAGCGGATGGCAAAGAAGGTCTTTGCCATCCGCTTTCAAAAAAACAGATGGCAAAGAACAGGCTGATGGCAAACTGCCTCTTTGCCATCTGCTAGTTCTTTGCCGTCGGCCAGCAGACGGCAAAGGGCCCAAAGGCAGACGACAAAGAGACCAGCTGGGCCCCACTGGGGCGTGGAGCTGGCTAGGTCAAATCTTTGCTGTCCGCCAAATCTTTGCCGTCCGCTTTCTTGTCTTTGCCGTCCGCTAGCGGACGGCAAAGAATTTGCCTAACTAACGGCCATGCCCCCCCGGCCCCACCCCCTCTGTACCGTCTGCTAGCAGACGACAAAGAAGTCGCTAGCAGACGGCAAAGAGATTTGCCTAACTAACGGTCGTGCACCCCCGACCCCACCCCCTCTCTCTCTGTTCCTCTTTCTCCTCCCAAGACCTCACCCGCCGTCGCCCCTCCCCCAACGATCTCACCCGCCGCCGCCCCTCCCCCGACGACCTCACCCGCCGCCCTGCTCCCAGAACCCTGCGCCCTCCCCTCCCCCGATGACCTTGGAGCTGTAGTGCCTCCCCGCGACGCACCACAGCAGGATTAGGCCACGGCGCCACCCCCTCCCCCGACGACCTCACCCGCTGCCCCTCCCCGACGACCTCACCCGCCGCCCCGCTCCCCGGACCCTGCGGCCTCCCCTTCCCCGATGACCTCGGAGCCGCAGCGCCTCCCCGCGATGCCCCACCACCGGAGCAGGCCTCGGTGCCGCCCCCCTCTCCGCGGCCTTCCTCCCCCTGCGCTGGCCCTACTCCACCACCGCGCCGGCCCTCCTCCACCGGCCCTCAAGGTGAGTTTTTTTCTTTTTTTCTTCTGTTTTTTACTGTTTAGGTTTAGGTTAATTAGTGTTTGGTTTAGGTTAGTGCTAGCTAGGTTTAGGTTTCGATAATTAGAAGAAGAAGAAAGATGAAAAAAAAGAAGAAAAGAAGAATAAGTAGAAGAAGAGGAAAAAGGAAAAGAAGAAGAAGAAGAAGAAGAAGAAGAAGAGAAGAAGAAGAAGAAGAAGAAGAAGAAGAAGAAGAAGAAGAAGAAGAAGAAGAAGAAGAAGAAGAAGAAGAAGAAAAAGTGGAGAAGAGGAGAAGAAGAAGAGGAAAAAGGAAAAGAAGGAAGAATAAGAAGAGGAGGAGGAGGATAGGGAAGAGAGGGCGAGGTGGTTGGCGTCGACGAAAGCCTAAATGACGGGTTGACCGGAAGAGATGGCGTGCTGACCCGTCGATCGTGCGTCGCCATAGCTGAGGGCGGCTGGGGATGAGCGGGTTAGGGGGTTCCTCGGCGTCGATGGAACCCTAAATGATGGCTATTTAGGTTAGGGGGTGCCTTGGCGTTGATGAAAGCCTAAATGACATCTATATAGGTTAGGGGTGCCTCGACGTCGACGGAACCCTGTATGACATATATTTCGGGTAGGGGTGCCTCCGCATGGACGGAACCTTAAATAACGTCAATTATGGTTAGGGCGTACCTCGGCGTCGATGGAACCCTAAATGACGGCTATTTACGTTAGGGGGTGCCTCGAGGTCGTCGATGGAACAATAAATGGCAGCTGTTTAGGTTAGCGGGTGCCTCGATGTCGACGAAAAAACCCTAAATGATAACTCTTTAGGTTAGGGGTTGTTGCGGGGAACGAGCAGTGCGAATCATTTTTTTACAACTTGGCGGTGGCATCTTGTTGTAAATATTTAGTTAGGTTGACGAAAAAACAATAATGCTATGTTACTCATCTTTGGATTTAAATGTGCAGTTGTTTCGTCGCTGCGACGGTCTGGTGTTCGACGAGCTCCGCCCCTGCGTTCGTGGGTGAGCACAAATGACATCTCCTCCTCCCCCCTTCATTATTTGCTCTGTTCCGGTATTCGTGCCGATGAAACTTGCTAGCTACGTATGCGTGACCAATATGCGTCTCCCGTTTGAAAGGGTTACAGTTATAAATATGCATGCCTTTGCATATTTATAACCGTGATTCTTTCGAATTGCCCAACGTTATCCATGGACAGCCCGAGTATGTGTAGATTGAGTTCATTTTCCGATATGCTCTGCTCCGGATCCGATGCATAAATTTCGTCAGTGCCTCCCTGTTGTTCTCCGGGTACACATCCTCTCTGTTTATTGCAGAGACGTGTATCAGGAGAACAGCGGGGAGGTGCTGCCAAAATTTTGCGTCGGATCCGGAGCAGAGCATGGGAAAACGAACCCAATCTACACATACTCGGGTGGGATTAGGACCTATCTTTACCTATTAGAGTGTAGGTTGCATGGACGTAATAAAATTGACAAACTAGATTAACTGATGAATATATACATGCTAAATTATATATAAATTTCTTGTGTGTCCAGTAGCTAGGCAAGATGAGTGATCGTGCATGGTTGTACATCGGTCACACTAGTCAGAAAGACATGACCAATGAATGGTTAACAAAAACCAAGGGGTTTGTGAGAGCCGCATTTGCAAATGGCCAGAGGAAAACCTGGTGCGCCTGTGTCCGGTGCGACAATTGGCACAAGAGGACAGAGGATGAAATGGGCAAACACATGCAGAAGAGTGGTTTTACGCCTGGTTATATGGTCTGGACATTTCATGGTGAGTTTGCCCAATGTGCCAGAGCTGAGGTGGTTCGTCGTTGCACCGACGAGCATGGTACTAGGATGGAAGACATGGTGCAAGACTTTGATGATGCTCGGGATTCGGACAACGAGATGGAGGAATATGCAAAGGCCTTCAATGAAATGTTGGAGTCTTCAAAACATCCTCTCCACGAGCACACTGAGCTTTGTCAGCTGGATGCCATCTCACAAGTAATGGCTCTGAACGCTCAATTCAACTTGGGCAGAGAATGCTACGACACGATGATGACAGTATTTGGACGCTTTCTACCCAAAGGCCATGTAATGCCTGCAAACCTGTACCAGTCGGACAAAATCCTCCGTGCACTTAAGATACATGCCTGTGAGAAAGTATGTGCCTTATTTAGGCTTGAGTATGCGGACTTGAACTATTGTCCCATTTGCAAGTCTTCCAGGTATGTTGTGGTAGACAATGGTATGGGTGAGCATACGCAGACCAAAATCCCCGTTAATGTTCTTTGGTATTTGCCAATCGTACCAAGACTTCAATGTCTTTTCATGGTTGAAGAGACGGCCAGACAGATGACATGGCACAAAATGGGCAAAAGAACTAAACTAGATGCAGATGGGAATCTGATGATGGTACACACATCGGATGGTTCTGCGTGGAAGCGCTTCGATGCATTAGATGAGCAAAAAAGGGCAGATCCAAGGCATCCTCGAGTCTCCATCATCACGGATGGGTTCAATGTGTTTGGTCTGACGGCAACCCAATACAGTTGTTGGCCCGTATTTGTCATTCCACTCAATCTCCCTCGGACAGATTATGCAAAGAAAGAACATTTTCCTGACGTTGATAATTCCAGGGCCCAACTATCCGGGGAAGAATATGAATGTGTACATGCAGCCGCTTAAGGATGAATTGCAAGAAGCTTGGGATAATGGGTTCAAGACATACGACGCCGCTAGCAAACATAACTTCATAATGTGTGTCTGGTGCATGTACTCGATGCATGACTTGCCAGCGTATGCGCTATTCGTTGGCTGGTGTGTGCATGGAAGGTTCCCGTGCCCCACATGCAAGGCAGCTCTTCAGTTTCGTTGGCTGCAGGCAGGTCGCAATTTTTCTTGCTTCGACTTGCATAGACAGTTCCTGGATCCTCGCCATAAGTTCAGGAAAGACAAGAAGAACTTCATCAAAGGTAGAGTTGTCAAAAACTCTCCACCACATGCATTGACAGGCCAAGAGACCCTGGATCAGTTAGACGCTCTCGAGCCAGATCCAAAGCATCCAGGGTATTTCAAGGGGTATAATTCGGAACACGCCTGGACTCACAAGACATGCTTGTGGGATCTGCCTTACTTCAAAGACCTCCTTTGCCCACACAACATCGACGTTGTGCACACAGAAAAGAATATCGCCGAGGCCCTTTTTGGTACATTGTTCGGCATAGAGGGGAAGTCAAAGGATAATACTAAGGCTAGAGTCGATCAGGAGGCGCTATGTGATAGACCGTTACAAAACATGCAAGAACCGAAAGTAAAGCAGAACTGGACGAAGCCAAAGGCATGGTTCAATCTTGGAAGGCCAGCTATGAGGGAAATTATCTTGTGGGTGAAAATGTAGTTGATGTTCCCCGATGGGTATGAAGCGAATCTAAAGAGGGGAGCGAGTCTTGAAAAATTGAAAATATTTGGTATCAAGAGTCATGATTGGCACATATGGATTGAGCGGGTAATGCCGGTGATGTTGCATGGCTTCATCCCTGAGGATGAATGGCTAGTACTGGCAGAGCTGAGCTATTTCTTCCATGTTCTTTGTGTGAAAGAACTATCGCCTGGCGTGCTCGAAGAAATGGAAGAGTTGGCGCCGGAGTTGATCTGCAAGTTAGAGAAGATCTTTCCGCCGGGCTTCTTTAATCCAATGCAGCACTTGATTTTACATCTCCCGATCGTGGCAAGATTGGGAGGGAGCCCATGCAAAATCGTTGGTGCTACGCAACTGAGAGGATGCAGAAGACGCTTCGAGTAAAATGTAAAAATAAACGTAGAATTGAAGCATCGATGGCCGAGGCATTCATTACTGAGGAGGCGGCAAACTTCGTGACAGCACACTACGAAGCCAAAAATCGTCATTTGCATAATCCGAAGCCTCGTTACAATGCTGGCGACCCTAAAAAAGGTGGATCCAACCTCATCCTATTCAAAGGGAATCTCGCACCAACCGATGCTCTGAAACCAATATCGTTGTATGTCAAAGAATGGCAGACCATTTTATTGTATATCTTCAACAACCTAACAGAAGTGCGGCCGTACATCGAGTAAGTTCTCGGTACATTGTTTCGCAACTTCTAATTCCTTTGAATTGCTCTTATTCCTGGATATTTGATACAGTTGATACGTCGCCAAATTCTCGGATGGAGCGGTGATCCAAAAGGTATCCATCGAAGAGTATGAGCTTCTGGCAAAGCATGGAGGCGGCTTTCCCGGTTTCATCTCTTGGTTGAAACAAACGGTAATTTCCATTAGACTATTCTCATTTTTCGTCTAATTTGCGGCTAGTGCAACAATCCTTTCATATTAAACTTGTAGGCTAATTCAGAGTCTATGGACACCGAATTGAGACAAGTCGCTAATGGTTTTGACTATAAGGTCCGTTCATTTGACAAATACGACATCAACGGGTATTGCTTTCGTACCTACGACAAAGAGCTATCTATGGCCGACCGAAAGCCTACAAATTGTTGTGTCTCTGCTATCGGCGAAGGAGGTACCGAGTATTATGGGAGAGTTGAAGCAATTTATGAACTTCTATTCTATGGTGAAAACCCACCGAACGTCGTAGTCTTCAAATGTTATTGGTTCCAGCCGAAGGAGACTAGAAGGACTCATGAACATATAGGGCTAGTCGAAATCAAACAAAGCACCCATTTAGATGTCCCCGATGTCTATATTACAGCTCAACAGGCGACCCAAGTTTTCTATCTAGCGTGGGACTGCCAAACTGATCCAAATCTGAATGGTTGGGATGTCGTTTATGAAGTGCCGCCACATGTTAGACCACCTCCCCCCAATGAAGAGGATTATGAACCTCACATTAACCCAGACACATATGAAGGAGAATTCTTCCAAGAAACACGTCTTTCCAAAAAACATTTCAAGAAACGCTCTACTTCATCCCAGAACATTGAAGTAGACAGCGACAATGAATCCGACTTCACCCCTGAGCCGGAACAAGAAGAGTCGAAACAAGAAGAGGTTACTGCTGTGGATGACCTGTCAATGCTTGACCGATTACATAAAGGTGGCCTTCTACATGTTGATGCCACTGAACCTGGTGAGCACGTCATTCATGATAGTGATGATGATGATGCATTTATTGATCCCGGAGCATATATAGACGATCAAGGTTATTATTAGTTCATGTCAGGTATTCAATTTGTATTTTATACATATATATATATATATATTGTTAGTTCATGTTAGGTATTCAATCTTTTTATGTTGTACTTGATGATGATACACTTAAGTTATATACATATTATTATTCATGTCGGTATTAATTTTTTTTTATGTTGTACTAATTTTGTTTACTCTTTGTCATGGCAGGTGTTGAAAGATGGTGGGCACGGGTAAGGAGCGCTCCGATGCTCCTTCTTCGTCGGCGCGTGGTGGGAGTGGTACTTCCATTCCACCCGTACCTCTCCGGAGAGCGTTATACGAGGGTATGGCTTCATCGGTGGGCGCTTCTTCTTCGGGGTCGTTGCCCACCGGGTGAGGAGGTCAGGGAGGGAGGAAGAGAGGAGGTCAGGGAGGACATGGCCATGGGAGAGGTAGGTAGGCTCCTACACCTTCCTCGCCGCCACCCCCAGCTGATTCACCCGAGCACAGGACTGCTAGGGTGGACATGTCTGAGGAGGAGGCTACGTGGACTCCGGTCCACAAGCCTCGGGTCAAGGGGCCTTCGGCCCACGAGACTTTGCTACTTCTTGAGCTTGCGTTGGTTTTTCCCTTGAAGAGGAAAGGGTGATGCAGCAAAGTAGAGATAAGTATTTCCCTCAGTTTGAGAACCAAGGTATCAATCCAGTAGGAGACAACACACAAATCACCGAATACCTGCACAAACAATCAAACAACTTGCACCCAAAGCGAGAAAGGGGTTGTCAATCCCTTCACGATTATTTGCAAAAGTGAGATCTAATAGAGATAGGTAAAACTAAACAAAAGATAAAGTAAATATTTTTGGGTTTTTTGGTTTATAGATCTGAAAATAAAAGATTGCAAAATGGTAGATCGGAAAGTAATATGATGGAAAATAGACCCGGGGCCATAGGTTTCACTAGAGGCTTCTCTCAAGATAGAAAATATTATGGTGGGTGAACAAATTACTGCCGAGCAATTGATAGAAAAGCGCAAAGTTATGACGATATCTAAGGCAATGATCATGAATATAGGCATCACGTCCGTGTCAAGTAGACCGAAACGATTCTGCATCTACTACTATTACTCCACACATCGACCGCTATCCAGTATGCATCTAGAGTATTAAGTTCATAAAGAATGGAGTAACGCATTAAGCAAGATGACATGATGTAGAGGAATTAACTCAAAAAATATGATGAAAACCCCATCTTTTTATCCTCGATGGCAAGAATACAATATGTGCCTTGCTGCCCCTACTGTCACTGGGAAAGGACACCGCAAGATTGAACCCAAAGCTAAGCACTTCTCCCATTGCAAAAAAAAAACCAATCTAGTTGGCCAAACCAAACCGATAGTTCGAAGAGAATTACAAAGATATCAAATAATGCATAAAAGAATTCAGAGAAGATTCAAATAATATTCATAGATAAGCTGATCATAAATCCACAATTCATCGGATCTCGACAAACACACCGCAAAAAAGTATTACATCGAATAGATCTCCAAGAACATCGAGGAGAACATGGTACTGAGAATCAAAGAGAGAGAAGAAGCCATCTAGCTACTAGCTATGGACCCGTAGGTCTGAGGTAAACTACTCACACTTCATCGGAAGGGCAATGTAGTTGATGTAGAAGCCCTCCGTGATCGAATCCCCCTCCAGCAGGACGCCGGAAAAGGCCCCTAGATGGGATCTCACGGGTACAAAAGGTTGCGGCGGTGAAATGTCTTTTCGTGGATGCCTCTGGTGGTTTGGGCATATAAGAGTATATATAGGCGAAAGAATTAGGTCAGGGGGTGCACGAGGGGCCCACAAGGGTGGGGGGCGCGCCCTACCCCCCTGGGCGCGCCCTCCGTCCTTGTGGCCGCTTCGTGGCTCCTCCGACTTCATCTCCAAGTCTCCTAGTTTACTTTTGGTCCAAGAAAGATCATCGCGAAATTTTTATTCCGTTTGGACTCCGTTTGGTATTCCTTTTCTGCGAAACTCAAAAACAAGGAAAAAACAGAAACTGGCACTGGGCACTAGGTTAATAGGTTAGTCCCAAAAATAATATAAAATAGCATATTAATGCATATAAAACATCCAAAACAGATAATATAATAGCATGGAACAATCAAAAATTATAGATACATTGGAGACGTATCAAGCATCCCCAAGCTTAATTCCTACTCATCCTCGAGTAGGTAAATGATAAAAACAGAATTTTTAATGTGGAATTCTACCTAACATATTTATCCATGTAATTTCTTTATTGTGGCATGAATGTTCAGATCCGTATGATTCAAAACAAAAGTTTAATATTGACATAAAAATAATAATACTTCAAGCATACTAACAAGATAATTATGTCTTCTCAAAATAACATGGCCAAAGAAAGCTTATCCCTACAAAATCATATAGTCTGGCTATGCTCCATCTTCATCACACAAAATATTCAAATCATGCACAACCCCGTTGACAAGCCAAGCAATTGTTTCATACTTTTGGTGTTCTCAAACTTTTTCAACTTTCACGCAATACATGAGCGTGAGCCATGGATATAGCACTATAGGTGGAATAGAAGGTGGTTGTGGAGAAGACAAAAAGAGGGAGATAGTCTCACATCAACTAGGCGTATCAACAGGCTGTGGAGATGCCCATCAATAGATATAAATGTGAGTGAGTATGGATTACCATGCAACGGATGCACTAGAGCTATAAGTTTATGAAAGCTCAAAAAGAAACTAAGTGGGTGTGCATCCAACTCGCTTGCTCACGAAGACCTAGGGCAATTTGAGGAAGCCCATAATTGGAATATACAAGCCAAGTTCTATAATGAAAATTCCCACTAGTATATGAAAGTGACAACATAGGAGACTCTCTATCATGAAGATCATGGTGCTACTTTGAAGCACAAGTGTGGTAAAAGGATAGTAACATTGCCCCTTCTCTCTTTTCTCTCATTTTTTTTCTTTTTTCTCATTTTTTCTTTTTGGTGGGCTTCTTTGGCCTCTTTTTTTATTTGGGCTTCTTTGGCCTCTTTTATTTTTCATAAAGTCCGGAGACTCATCCCAACTTGTGAGGGAATCATAGCTTCCATCATCCTTTCCTCACTGGGACAATGCTCTAATAATGATGATCATCACACTTTTATTTACTTACAACTCAAGAATTACAACTCAATACTTAGAACAAAATATGACTCTATATGAATGCCTCCGGTGGTCTACCGGGATGTGCAATGAATCAAGAGTGACATGTATGAAAGAATTATGAACGGTGGCTTTGCCACAAATACGATGTCAACTACATGATCATGCAAAGCAATATGACAATGATGGAACGTGTCATAATAAACAGAATGGTGGAAAGTTGCATGGCAATATATCTCGGAATGGCTATGGAAATGCCATAATAGTTAGGTATGGTAGCTGTTTTGAGGAGGGTATATGGTGGATGTATGGTACCGGCGAAAGTTGCGCGACACTAGAGAGGCTAGCAATGGTGGAAGGGTGAGAGTGCGTATAATCCATGGACTCAACATTAGTCATAAAGAACTCACATACTTATTGCAAAAATCTATTAGTTATCGAAACAAAGTACTACGCGCATGCTCCTAGGGGGATAGATTGGTAGGAAAAGACCATCGCTCGTCCCCGACCGCCACTCATAAGGAAGACAATCAATAAATAAATCATGCTCCGACTTCATCACATAATGGTTCACCATACGTGCATGCTACGGGAATCACAAACCTTAACACAAGTATTTCTAAAATCCACAATTACTCACTAGCATGACTCTAATATCACCATCTTTATATCTCAAAACAATCATAAGGAATCAAACTTCTCATAGTATTCAATGCACTTTATATGAAAGTTTTTATTATATCCCCCTTGGATGCCTATCATATTAGGACTAAATTTATAACCAAAGAAAATTACCATGCTGTTTAAAGACTCTCAAAATAATATAAGTGAAGCATGAGAGTTCAATAATTTCTATAAAATAAAACCACCGCCGTGCTCTAAAAAGATATAAGTGAAGCACTAGAGCAAAATTGCCTAGCTCAAAAGATATAAGTGAAGCATATGGAGTATTCTAATAAATCACGATTCATGCGTGTCCCTCTCAAAAGGTGTGTGCAGCAAGCATGATTGTGGCAAACTAAAAAGCAAAGACTCAAATCATACAAGACGCTACAAGCAAAACACATATCATGTGGTGAATAAAAATATAGCCTCAAGTAAAGTTACCGATAGACGAAGACGAAAGAGGGGATGCCTTCCGGGGCATCCCCAAGCTTAGGCTCTTGGTTGTCCTTGAATATTACCTTGGGGTGCCTTGGGCATACCCAAGCTTAGGCTCTTGCCACTCCTTATTCCATAGTCCATCAAATCCTTACCCAAAACTTGAAAACTTCACAACATGAAACTCAATAGAAAATCTCATAAGCTCCGTTAGTATAAGAAAATAAATCACCACTTTGGTACTGTTGTGAACTCATTATTTATTTATATTGGTGTAATATCTAATTTATTCCAACTTTTCCATGGTTCATACCCCACGATACTACCCATAGATTCATCAAAATAAGCAAACAACACAAAGAAAGCAGAATCTGTCAAAAACAGAATAGTCTGCGAAGATCCGAATTGTTATAATATTATGTAACTCCCAAAATTCTGAAAAATTAGGAAAACAGAGTAAATTTGTACATAAATCTTGTATAAAAAATTCAGAGTTTTTTAACTGCCAGTAAATTATTAAAATTCTGATACTGGATGCAAAAGTTTCTGTTTTTCAGCAAGATCAAATCAACTATCACCATAAGCCATCCCAAAGGTTTTACTTGGCACAAACACTAATTACAACATAAAACCACATCTAACCAGAGGCTAGATGAATTATTTATTGCAAAACAGAACCAAAAAGCAAAACAAAAATAAAATTGGGTTGCCTCCCAACAAGCACTATTGTTTAACGCCCTTAGCTAGGCATAAAAACACGAATAGATCTAGGTATTATCATCTTCTCCCTTTTGGTAGTAAAGAGAGAATTTCTTGTCCAGAGTGCTTATCTTTCTATTTTGTGTAAGTACGTGGCCATTAATGGTAGAATAAAGATTAAGCACACTTCGAAAATTTGCATCTAAACTAGCCTTCATCTCTTTGATTATTTCATTTTGATAAAAGCACATAAGAGTAGTTGATTCAACATTTTCACCTTTGGAGTGCCCAAATATAGTTTTCATCTTTTCATAAGTATCGATGGCATCCCCTTCAAGAAAACCATTTTCAAATATAGAATCCAAAACTTGCTTAAAAGAAGGGGGTAAACCAACATAAAAGCTTTTCAAGTATATCTCAATATGATATTGGGGCACATAGCTAGCTCGGATCCTCAACAGCCTATCCCAAGCATCTTTCAAAAATTCATCAAGCAGATAACAAAAAATTCCGGGGTCATCATCATCAAAATTGTTAAAATTCTCATTAACAACCCCGGTAGGTCTTTCCGTAGCATCATTTTTTATGAGCTTAGGGAGGATAGAGGGGCTATCTAAAGAATTAAAACTCGGGAGAAAACCCTTAACCCTTTTTGATTTGGCCATAACGATAGAAAGGCGAACTTAAGCAACAAGAGGGCAGCGAGAGAAAAGGCAAACGAAGAAGACGAGTGGAAGAGGGGCGAAGAAAAGGCAAATAGAGGGGTGAAGAAAAAGGCAAATCTTTTCGAAAATCGTTTTAGAAGTGTGGGAGAGGAAAACGAGAGGCGAATGGCGAATAATGTAATGCGAGAGATGAGAGTTTATGATGGGTACTTGGTATGGCTTGACTTGCATAGATCTCCCCGGCAACGGTGCCAGAAATTCTTCCTGCTACTTCTTGAGCTTGCGTTGGTTTTTCCCTTGAAGAGGAAAGGGTGATGCAGCAAAGTAGAGATAAGTATTTCCCTCAGTTTGAGAACCAAGGTATCAATCCAGTAGGAGACAACACACAAATCACCGAATACCTGCACAAACAATCAAACAACTTGCACCCAACGCGATAAAGGGGTTGTCAGTCCCTTCACGGTTATTTGCAAAAGTAAGATCTGATAGAGATAGGTACAACTAAATAAAAGATAAAGTAAATATTTTTGGGTTTTTTGGTTTATAGATCTGAAAATAAAAGATTGCAAAATAATAGATCGGAAAGTAATATGATGGAAAATAGACCCAGGGGCCATAGGTTTCACTAGAGGCTTCTCTCAAGATAGAAAATATTACGATGGGTGAACAAATTACTGCCGAGCAATTGATAGAAAAGCGCAAAGTTATGACGATATCTAAGGCAATGATCATGAATATAGGCATCACGTCCGTGTCAAGTAGACCGAAACGATTCTGCATCTACTACTATTACTCCACACATCGACCGCTATCCAGCATGCATCTAGAGTATTAAGTTCATAAAGTATGGAGTAACGCATTAAGCAAGATGACATGATGTAGAGGAATTAACTTAAACAATATGATGAAAACCCCATCTTTTTATCCTCGATGGCAGCAATACAATACGTGCCTTGCTGCCCCTACTGTCACTGGGAAAGGACACCGCAAGATTGAACCCAAAGCTAAGCACTTCTCCCATTGCAAAAAAAACCAATCTAGTTGGCCAAACCAAACCGATAGTTCGAAGAGAATTACAAAGATATCAAATCATGCATAAAAGAATTCAGAGAAGATTCAAATAATATTCATAGATAAGCTGATCATAAATCCACAATTCATCGGATCTCGGTAAACACACCGCAAAAAAGTATTACATCGAATAGATCTCCAAGAACATCGAGGAGAACATGGTATTGAGAATCAAAGAGAGAGAAGAAGCCATCTAGCTGCTAGCTATGGACCCGTAGGTCTGAGGTAAACTACTCACGCTTCATCGGAAGGGCAATGGTGTTGATGTAGAAGCCCTCCATGATCGAATCCCCCTCCGGCAGGACGCCAGAAAAGGCCCCTAGATGGGATCTCACGGGTACAAAAGGTTGCGGCGGTGAAAAGTCTTTTCGTGGATGCCTCTGGTGGTTTGGGCGTATAAGAGTATATAGGCGAAAGAATTAGGTTAGGGGGTGCACGAGGGGCCCACAAGGGTGGGGGGCGCGCCCTACCCCCCTGGGCGCGCCCTCCGTCCTTGTGGCCGCCTCGTGGCTCCTCCGACTTCTTCTCCAAGTCTCCTGGTTTCCTTTTGGTCCAAGAAAGATCATCGCGAAAGTTTTATTCCGTTTGGACTCCGTTTGGTATTCCTTTTCTGCGAAACTCAAAAACAAGGAAAAAACAAAAACTGGCACTGGGCTCTAGGTTAATAGGTTAGTCCCCAAAATAATATAAAATAGCATATTAATGCATACAAAACATCGAAAACATATAATATAATAGCATGGAACAATAAAAAATTATAGATACTTTGGAGACGTATCAGACTTCAGCCCACGAGACTCCGAACCAGGGTACGTCCCAGGAGACGTCCGGATGGGGTACCTGGCCGGATCCGCTTGAGGGGCTGAGTGGCCATGCTGATGGTGGCGGGGATCCGGCTGATAGCGAGGGCGAGGTGGTTGAGGGGCCCACTGTCTATCAGCGTGGTTGTACACGGCTCTCGACCGTGCCGGCGACCCACGAGCAGAGGTGGTTGATTTCCCCTGATGGGGAGAGTTAAGTGCATTTACTCTTTTTGTACTTTTTGCCTCCACGTTTCTTCAAATATCTAATGCGTTGGCCTTGTCATACTGCAGGGGTTGGGACCACGCTCCGGATGTCCGCAGGCCGAACACCGTCCTTGGTGTGCTTTGTCGGCAAAACTTCTCGGGGTTTCTCACGTTGGCCGGTGAGGGTCAGGTTCCACAGCTAGGATTGAGCTGGGAGCACTACTTGGCTGGCCCGGCCCTGCCGGAGGAGATGATCGACGGTGTCTTGTGCCACACGAGGGCAGAGATGGTGATTAGAAAGTTTGGGTAATTTCTCCTTTACACAATTAAAAATCTTCAAATAGCTAGTTATTGTACTAATGAATGTTGTCTCGTTTGATTGCAGACCTTCTACAGGTGTGATGAGGGATACGAGGAGGCCGCGGCACAAGTTATCGATGCCGAGTGCAAGCGCCTACTACAAAACTTACGACACGAGGCTCGGGTGCAGGCTGTTCGAGACTACTACGCCTCACGTGGTATTAAGAAGACCAAGCCGGCGTGCCGCAAAAAGTTTCTGAAGAAAGAGCAGTACATGATGGTAATTACCTATTCTTAAGGCCTTGTACTTAGTTTCCTTGATTTGATTCGTAGGCATAGCGCTCAAGTTTCTCTTTACTAACTTAGGTGCCCCCGAGATGGTGTGCGGATCAGATGGATTGTTGGGAGGTGTTGGTGGATGAGTGGTGCTCAGACCAATGGCTAGCCCTCCACAACAATGCCAAGGACCGGCATGCCCAAATGGAAGGTGTGCCACACCATCAAGGCAGCGCCAACTTATATCAGTTCGGGCGGAACTGGGTATGTGGTTTGCTTCATGATTCATGCAATTCATTCTTCATGCTAGCTTGAGCCCTTTAATTACTAATTTACTCTGTTCCTCTCTTTCAGGCGAGACACAATAAGGCGGAGGTGCCAGAGGTGTACGACCTCTATGCCATGGCCCATACTGCCTCGTACAAGAAGGTCAAGGCATTCTCTGAGTCTGACCTTGATCATCCAGAGAACTTCACCAACATCTCCTCCCACAACAAGCTCGTGAAGTACAGAGATGAGGGGAAGGCGAGGAAAGGGGAGGACTTTAACCCGAGCCAGGGTCCCATTGATCCAGAGCTGGTGATGATATCTGGTGGCGGGAGGTCCCATGGCTCGATAGCCATTGGAGATGGACTTATCCATTGTCCTCGCACTCTCCCGGAGATCAAGGCGCGCCAGTCGAGCTCCGGTCCTGAGATAAGGCCTCGTCAACGGCTAGTCGTGCTCGCCTTCGAGGTTAGTTATACGGACTCAGCTATCTTTTCTCCATTACATTGTGTGTGCAGCCATCGATGATTACAATGCTAACGAGGAGTGGTGTTGCAAGCTGCTCTTCAGAGAGAGAGAGATAGAACCCAGGCGCTTCTGGCGAAGAGGGACCGGCAAGCAGCGGGGAAGGAGCGGGAGTTGGAGGAGAGGACTGCTAGGATGTTGGAGGAGGAGAGGGCACGGAATGACATGCAGAACCGGGCCATGTACGAGCTCCTCGTGGTAAGTTTCTTCTGCATATTAGCCAAATCATGCACTTAATGTTCGTTTCATTACTAACTAGTATGAGTGACTCATCAAACCAAATGTGCAGTCTGTTTGCGAGAAGACCGGTCAGACCCCTCCGCCGATGCCAGTCATTGCTCCGGGGACCACGGTGAGTTTCATTTGAATGGTCATTAGTTACTAGTCTTAACATTTGAGTGTCATCATGCTAACGAGACATTGCAAATGATCTTTGGTGCAGCGTAACTCCAGACAAGCATCGCACGATCCTTCTCCAAGTGGTACCAGCACGTGCAACCCCGGTGCTTCACCTCCGTGATGAGGGTAAGTTTTCTCTAGTGTTTTGCTTAACAAATGCATAATGACCTAGACTTAGCTTTATTTCCTCCAATATGCTTACCATAATGACCTAGACTTAGCTTATTTTCCTCCAAAATGACATAATAACCTTACTTAGCTCCAAAATGATCCATTTTACCTAAGTTAGCTCCAAAATGACCTAAGTTAGCTATAATATGCTAAGTTAGCTCTAATATGCTTAGTTACCTAAGTTAGCTCAATAATGACCTATACTTAGCTTACTTATGTCAAAAATGGCATAATATGCTTAGTTAACTCAAAAATGGCATAATTACCTAGGTTAGCTCAATAATGACCTATACTTAGCTTATTTAGTTCATTTATGATATAAGTAGCTTACTTAGCTCATAAATGGCATGATAACCTTGGCAAGCTCATAAATGTCATATAGTTAGCTTACTTACGTAAAAAATGGCATGATTACCTAGGTTAGCTCCAAAATGATCCATTTTACCTAAGTTAGCTCCAAAATGATTCATTTTACCTAAGTTAGCTCCAAAATGATCCATTTTACCTAAGTTATCTCATAAATGATCCATTTCACCTAAGTTAGCTCACAAATGATCCATTTTACCTAAGTTAGCTCATAAATGATCCATTTTACCTAAGTTAGCTCATAAATGTCATTTTTACCTAAGTTAGATCATAAATGTCATACACTTCTTCTTCTTCTTATTCTAGTCTTCTTCTTCGAACTTTCTTATTTCCCATTTTGCAGATTTCATTCACTTCACGGAAGCTTGCATTGATGGAGTGCTTGTTTTCCCTTTCTATTTTTCTTTTGTATCGATGAACTATGCATGTATGGTTGGATGAAACTATTGTAATATGTATGGTTGGATGCCTATATGTGGAACTTGCTATGTATGGTTGGATGGAACTATGCATGTATGATGAAACTTATATGTGTTGGATATCTCATATGTTTGCTGTGAAATTGCCCTGTGAAAAAAATAATTATATATATATATAATATTTGCTGTGAAAATGCTTGGATATAAGAAAAAACAGAAAAAAGAGGCAATGCAGGCTCTGTGCCGTCTGCCACAGACGGCAAAGAGGCCACGTGGCAGCAACCTGTGCAACCTGGGAGTTGACCCATTTGGTCACTTTGCCGTCTGTGGCAGACGGCAAAGGCTGGGGCGGTTTGCCATCTATGGAAGACGGCAAAGGCTGGGGGTTTTGCCATCTGTGGCAGACGGCAAAGAACGGGGAGGGCATGATGCGTCTGCTGATGTCAGATACCAGACAACAAAGGGGAGGGCATGTTTGCCGTCGGCTGGCAGACGACAAAGCCTCCCGTTAGCCACCTAACGTGGCTAACGTCAGTTGTTTGCCGTCTGCCACTGACGACAAAGGGGTCTTTGCCGTCGGCTGACAAATGGCAGACGGGAAATCAGCTGTTTACCTTTACTTACTGTGCCGGGCATGTTTGCCGTCCGCGGCTGACAGCAAAGACCTTTGCCGTCAGCTTTCTGGTCCTTTGCCGTCTGCCATGGCAGACGGCAAATTAGCTGATTCCTGTAGTGCTTGTGGCACTGCCGTTTAGGTCATATTGGTGTAAAGCGCATGAAGAAACTCCATGCAGATGGACTTTTGGAATCACTTGATTATGAATCATTTGATACTTGCGAACCATGCCTCATGGGTAAGATGACTAAAACTCCGTTCTCCAGAACAATGGAGCGAGCTAATGACTTATTGGAAATAATACATACCGATGTATGTGGTCCGTTGAGTGTTGAAGTACGCGGCGGCTATCGTTATTTTCTAACCTTCACAGATGATTTGAGTAGGTATGGGTATATCTTCTTGATGAAACACAAGTCTGAAACATTTGAAAAGTTCAAAGAATTTCAGAGTGAAGTGGAGAATCATCATAATAAGAAAATAAAGTTTCTATGATCTAATCACGGAGGTGAATATTTGAGTTACGAGTTTGGACTTCATTTAAGACAATGTGGAATTGTTTCATGACTCACACCACCTGGAACACCACAGCGTAATGGTGTGTCCAAATGTCATAACCGCACTTTGTTAGACTAGTACATGGTACGTGCAAAGCACGTAGAAAAAGTACTATTATGAATTTTGTCAAAATTATCTGTGCAACAGATTGGCTTATAATCTCATGATTATTAGATGCTTCTTACTAACATGATCATAAAATATTATGCTTTGATAACTATACTACACTATCTGCATGTATATCATATCAGAATACCACATTGAGTGTGTCTTGCCTTTCTAGAACTCTCCTGATAGTCCTATTCTTTCCACCCTATCTGGTGTGTTCTCTAGTCCTCTAGTACCCTCTCCTTCTGGTTCCTCTCTTTCCTATATATATATATATATATAGAGAGAGAAGGGAGCCGGTGACTTATGCGCCAGTACATGTTTGTCCTAGGGAGCGGTCCAGTAGACTGGGGATACAGGGTACTGTAGATTTACTGTAGCTGCGAATCCCCGCAACTTCAACCGTCCGATGGACTCTAATCAACGGCCAGCATGCAGCAGCTCACAGATTTGCTACTTATCCACCGTCCGATGCAGCATATCCAACGGCTAAGTTTGGGGATGCGACGCTTATGTCAAAACGCTTCAACCTCATAAACTCGAACCCAAAGCGGAGAAGTGCGTCTTCATAGGATACCCTAAAGAAACTATTGGGTATACCTTCTAACACATATCCGAAGGCAAGATCTTTGTTGCTAAGAATGGGTCATTTCTAGAGAAGGAGTTTCTCTCAAAAGAAGTGAGTGGGAGTAAAGTAGAACTTGATGAGGTAGTTGTACCTTCTCTCGAATTGGAAAGTAGCACATCAGAGAAAACTGTTCTCGTGATGCCTACACCAACGAGAGAGGAAGCAAAATATGATCATGAAACTTCACATCAAGTTACTACTGAACCTCGTAGGTCGACCAGAACACATACCACACCAGAGTGGTACGGTAATCCTATCCTGGAAGTCATGTTGTTAGACAACGGCGAACCTACAAACTATGAAGAAGCTATGATGAGCCCAGATTCTGACAAATGGCTTGAGGCCATGAAATCTGAGATAGGATCCATGTATGAGAACAAAGTGTGGACTTTGGTGGACTTGCCCGATGATCGCTGATATGTCTCCATCGTATCTATAATGTTTGATTGTTCCATGCCAATATTATACAACTTTTACATACTTTTGGCAAACAATTTATATGATTTATTGGGCTAACCTATTGATCCAGTGCCTAGTGCCAGTTCCTGTTTGTTGCATGTTTTTTGTTTCAAAGAATATCCATATCAAACAAAATCCAAACGCGATAAAAATTTACGAAGAATTATTTTGGAATATATGTGATTTTTGGGAGGTGGAATCAATGCAAACGGAGGCGCACAGCCTCCACAACCTACCAGGGCGCGCCGGGCACCCCCTGGCACGCCCAGGTGTCTTGTGCCCTCCTCGTAAGTCGGTTGGGGCCCATCCTCGGGCGCAAGAAAGATAATTTATGGAAAAAAATTGTGTAAAAATTTCAGCTCAATCAGAGTTATGGATCTCCAGGAATTTCAGAAAAAGTAAAGGGCCAGAAAACAGGAACGCGAAACAGAAGAGAACAGAGAGGGAGATGCAATCTCGGAGGGGCTCCCACCCCTCCGCCACCATGGCAACCATGGACCAGAGGGGGAACTCTCCTCTCATCTAGGGGGGAGGCCAAGGAAGAAGAAGAAGGAGGGGGGGCTCTCTCCCCCTCTCTCCCGGTGGCGCCGGAGCGTCGCCGGGGCAATCATCGTGACGGCGATCTACACCAACAACTTCACCGCTGTCAACACCAACTCTCTCCCACTCTATGCAGCGGTGTAACCTCTCTTCTCCCCGCTGTAATGTCTACTTAAACATGGTGCTCAACACTATATATTATTTCCCAATGATCTATGGCTATCTTATGATGTTTGAGTAGATCCGTTTTGTCCTATGGGTTGATAGATGATCATGATTGGTTTGAGTTGTATATTTTATTTTGGCACTGTCCTACGGTGATCTTCGTGCCACACAAATGGAGGGATCCCCGCTGTAGGGTGTTGCAGTATGTTAATGGTTTGCTTATGGTAGGTGGCGTGGGTGACAGAAGCACATACCCGAGTTTGGGGGTCATTGCGTATGGGATATAGAGGACTTGATACTTAATGCTATGGTTGGGTTTTACGACCTTAATGATCTTTAGTAGTTGTGGATGCTTGCTAGAGTTCCAATCGTAAGTGCATATGATCCAAGTAGAGAAAGTATGGTAGCTCATGCCTCTCCCTCATATAAAATTGCGACAATGATCACCGGTTTAGTTATCGATCACCTAGGGACAAATGACTTTCTTGTTGACAAATGCTATCCTCTTTTATTATCTCGCAATTTATTCATAGTTTTATTCTTGTGAAGTACCTCTAGTTTTATTCTTGCAAACTTATCCTTTCACCTACCAAATAGTTTTATACTTGTTCTAGGTAAAGCAAACGCCAAGTGTGCGTAGAGTTGTATCGGTGGTCGATCGAACTTGAGGGAATATTTGTTCTACCTTTAGCTCCTCGTTGGGTTCAACACTCTTATTTATCAAAAAGGCTACAAACGATCCCCTATACTTGTGGGTTATCAAGACCTTTTTCAGGCGCCGTTGCTGGGGAGCAATAGCGTGGGGTGAATATTCTCGTGTGTGCTTGTTTGCTTTGTCACTAAGTAGTTTTATTTTCTGTTCTAAGTTGTTCTCTATCTTTAGTTATGGATATGGAACACGAAACACCAAAAAAATTAGTTGTACTTGCTACTCATGGAGATGGGGAACCTCCTAAAACCCTCAATGCTCGTTATGTGAAAAATATTAATCACTACTTTGGTAATCCTGAGAAAACCCCATTCAACATGATAATGGGAGACATGCTGGATCAACGTGAATACTTTAGGGATTATCGCTTGACACAAAAAGGTAAATTATTATGGGATCAAATTCATATGTTGCATTGGTATGCTTGGAATTTCTGCCAGAGATATGATTATACTTGTTGCTCTAGGATGAAGGCTCCACATCTTTCCTTTTCATGCAAATTTAGTGATAATGAAACCTAGCTTCTTATGCTAATGGTAGATCTAATTACTATGATGTGGAACGAATAGAAGAATTTATTGCTTTTAAGGGTGCTTATGAAATTGAATCTTTGTTTGAAAAGTATGAAGATTTTGATGATTCAGTTTATAGACTGAAAATTTGGCTATACTTAAATATTGCTGTGATAATTATAAATACAATTCCGATATTGATGTATTTATTGAGAAAGTCTCCGCTGTCCAAGAAGAGACTACTATTTTGCAGGAGTATATGGAAGAAGAAATTGATGAAATTGTGAGCTCATTGGATGAAAAAGATGATGAGGAGAGCGGAGAACAAAAGGAGGAAGAGCGGATTAGCTACCCGATCCCACCTTCTAATGAGAGTAACTCTTCAACTCATACATTATTTACTTTCCCTTCGTGCTTACCGAAGGATGATTGCCATGATAATTGCTATGGTCCCATTGATTCGTTTGAAATATCTCTTTTTGATGAACTTGATGCTTGCTATGCTTGTGGCCAAGATGCCAATATGAATTATGCTTATGGAGATGAACTTGCTATAGTTACTTATGTTAAGAATAAAATTATTGCTATTGCACCCACACATGATAGTCCTATTATCTTTTTGAATTCTACAAAATACACTATATCGGAGAAGTTTGCTCTTATTAAGGATTATATTGATGGGTTGCCTTTTACCGTTGCACATGATGATTTTGATGAATATAATATGCATGTGCTTGCTGCTCGTACTGATGGAAATATGCCCTAGAGGCAATAATAAAATGGTTATTATTATATTTCCTTAATCATGATAAAGGTTTATTATTCATGCTAGAATTGTATTGACCGGAAACTTAAATACATGTGTGGATACATAAACAAATACCGTGTCCCTAGTGAGCCTCTACTAGAGTAGCTCGTTGATCAAAGATGGTTAAGGTTTCCTAACCATAGACATGAGTTGTCATTTGATAACGGGATCACATCATTAAGAGAATGATGTGATGGACAAGACCCAACCGTTAGCATAGCATATTATCGTTCAATTTATTGCTACTGCTTTCTTAATGTCAAATACATGTTCCTTCGACCATGAGATCATGCAACTCCCGGATACCGGTGGAATACCTTGTGTGCTATCAAACGTCACAATGTAACTAGGTGATCATAAAGATGCTCTACAGGTATCTCCGAAGGTGTCTGTTGAGTTGGTGTGAATCGAGATTGGGATTTGTCACTCCGTGTATCGGAGAGGTATCTCTGGGCCCTCTCGGTAATACACATCACAAGAAGCTTGCAAGCAAAGTGACTAAGGAGTTAGTTGCAAGATGATGTATTATGGAATGAGTAAAAAGACATGCCGGTAACGAGATTGAACTAGGTATAGAGATACCGACGATCGAATCTCGGGCAAGTAACACACCAACAGACAAAGGGAATTACGTATGTTGTCATAAAGGTTCAACCGATAAAAGATCTTCGTGAAATATGTAGGAATCAATATGGGCATCTAGGTCCCGCTATTGGTTATTGACCGGAGAGGTGTCTCGGTCATGACTACATAATTCCCGAACCCGTAGGGTCGCACGCTTAGCGTTCGTTGACGCTAGAGAAGTATTGGGATATTTGATGAGTGGTAACCAAATATTGTTCGAAGTCCCGGATGAGATCCTGGATGTCACGAGGAGTCTCGGAATGGTCAAGAGGTAAAGATGTATATATGGGAAGTCATATTTTGGGTTCCGGAAAAAGGTGCAAATTTTTCGGTATTGTACCGGGAAGCTTCCTGAAGGTTCCGGAGGATTCCGGAGGGGTCCGGAAGTCGACAAGTGGGTTCACTATGACCCAAGGGATAGCATGGGCTGTGGGGAGGTGCCCTGGACTTATTGGGCTAGGCGCACCAAGTCCTCAAAAGGCCATGTGGCTAGGGAGGGCAAAAAAGGAAGGAGTCCTAGTAGGAATAGGATTGGATTTGGAGTCCAAGTCCTCTCCCCCTTAGCTGTGCCCTTGGGCTTGGAGGGGCTGTTTCCCATGCCCTCCACCTATATAGAGAGGGGAGGAGGTGCCCCAAGAGGATACACCAAGCCCTTGGAGCCCCTCTCTCTCCCGTTACTCCGTAGTTCCACCGCCTCGTCCCGGCGACGCTTAGCGAAGCACTGTCGGTGCTCCACCACCACCATCACCACCATGTCGTCGTGTTGGTTGTGATCCCATCTACTTATCCTCTCCCCCTTTATGGATCAAGAAGGAGGAGACATCATCGAGCCGCACGTGTGCTAAACTTGGAGGTGCCGTCCGTTCGACACTAGATCGGTTGGATCGTGATCGGATCGCGAAGAGCACGACTACATCAACCGCATGATAAACGCTTCCGCTTAGTGATCTACAAGGGTATGTAGATGCTCTCCCCCTCTCGTAGCTATGCATCTCCATGAAAAGATCTTGCGTGTGCGTAGAATTTTTTTGTTTTCCATGCAACGTTCCCCAACAGTGGCATCCGAGCCAGGTCTATGCGTAGATGATATGCACGAGTAGAACACAAAGGAGTTGTGGGCGGTGATGTTCATACTGCTTACCACCAATGTCTTATTTTGATTCGGTGGTATTGTGGGATGAAGCGGCCCGGACCAACCTTACATGTCCACGCACATGAGACCGGTTTCACCGACTGACATGCAACTTGTTTTGCATAAAGGTGGCTGGCGGGTGTCTGTTTCTCCGACTTTAGTTGAATCGATTTTGACTACAGCCGGTCCTTGAAGAAGGTTAAAACAGCAAACTTGATAAATCACCGTTATGTCTTTGCGTAGGTAAGAACGGTTCTTGCTAGTTGCCCATAGCAGCCACGTAAAACTTGCAACAAACAAGTAGAGGACGTCTAACTTGTTTTTGCAGGGTATGTTGTGATGTGATATGGTCAAGACGTAATGTGATACACGTTGTTGTATGAGATGATCATGTTTTGTAATATCGACAACCGGCAGGAGCCTTAGGGTTGTCTTTTAATTATTGTATGAAATGCAAGCGCCATGTAATTGCTTTACTTTATCGCTATGCATTAGCAATAGTTGTAGAAGCAATAGTTGGCGAGACGACCCCAACGCAACGATGGAGATCAAGGTGTCGAGCCGGTGACTATGGAGATCATGCCGATGCTTTGGAGATGGAGATCAAAAGCACAAGATGATGATGGCCATATCATGTCACATATTTTGATTGCATGTGATGTTTATCCTTTATGCATCTTATTTTGCTTAGAACGACGGTAGCATTATAAGATGATCCCTTCACTTAATTTCAAGATAAAAGTGTTCTCCCTGAGTATGCACCGTTGCCAAAGTTCGTCGTTTCGAAGCACCACGTGATGATTGGGTGTGATAGACTCTACGTTCACATACAACGGGTGTAAGCCAGTTTTGCACACGCAAAATACTTGGGTTAAACTTGACGAGCCTAGAATGTACAGACATGGTCTCGGAACACTAGAGACCGAAAGGTCGAACATGAGTCATATAGTAGATATGATCAACATAAAGATGTTCACCATTGAAGACTACTCTATCTCACGTGATGATCGGACATGGTTTAGTTGATTTGGATCATGTATCACTTAGACAACTTGAGGGATGTTGATTTATGTGGGAGTTCATTAGTAATTTGATTAATTGAACTAAGATTTATCATGAACATAGTCAAAATGTCTTTGCAAATTATGTTGTAGTTCAATAGCTCGCGATGTAGCTTCCACATTTTTTTGATACGTTACTAGAGAAAACTAAGTTGAAAGATGATGGTAGCAATAATGCGGAGTAGGTCCGTGATCTGAGGATTATCCTCATTGCTGCATAGAAGAATTATGTCCTTGATGCACCACTAGGTGACAGACCTGCTGCAGGAGCTGATGCAGACGTTATGAACGTTTAACAAGCTCGATCTGATGACTACTTGATAGTTTAGTGCACCATGCTTTACGGCTTAGAATCGGGGCTCCAAAGACGTTTTGAACACCATGGAACATATGAGATGTTCCAAGAGCTGAAATTGGTATTTCAGGCACATGCCCGTGTTGAGAGGTATGAGACCTCTGACAAGTACTTTGCCTACAAGATGGAGGAGAATAGCTCAGCCAGTGAGCATGTGCTCAGAATGTCTGGGTACTACAATCGCTTGAATCAAGTGAGAGTTAATCTTCCAGATAAGATAGTGATTGACAGAGTTCTCCAGTCACTATCACCAAGCTACTAGAGCTTCGTGATAAACTATAATATTCAAGGGATGACGAAAATGATTCCCAAGCTCTTCGCGATGCTGAAATCAGCGGAGGTAGAAATCAAGAAAGAACATCAAGTATTGATGGTTAACAAGACCACCAGTTTTAAGAAAAAAGGCAAGGGAAAGAAAGGGAACTTCAAGAAGAACAACAAGCAAGTTGCCGCTCCCGTGAAGAAGCCCAAAGCTGGACCCAAGCCTGAAGCTGAGTGCTTCTACTGCAAAGGAAATGGTCACTGGAAGCAGAACTACCCCAAATACTTGGCAGATAAGAAGGATGGCAAAGTAAACAAAGGTATATTTGATATACATGTTGTTGATGTGTACCTTACTGGTGCTCGTAGTAGCCCCTGGGTATTTGATACCGGTTCAGTTGCTGAGATTAGTAACTCGAAACAGGAGTTGAAGAATAAACGGAGACTAGTTAAGGGCGAGGTAACGATGTGTGTTGGAAGTGTTTCCAAGATTGATATGATCACCATCGCACACTCCATATACCTTCGGGATTAGTGTTGAGCCTAAATAAATGTTATTTGGTGTTTGCGTTGAGCATGAACATGATTATATTGTGTTTATTGCAATACGGTTATTCATTTAAGTCAGAGAATAATTGTTGTTCTGTTTACATGAATAAAACCTTCTATGGTCATACACCCAATGTAAATGGTTTATTGAATCTCGATCGTAGTGATACACATATTCATAATATTGATGCCAAAAGATACAAAGTTGATAATGATAGTGCAACATACTTGTGGCACTGCCGTTTAGGTCATATTGGTGTAAGGCGCATGAAGAAACTCCATGCGGATGGACTTTTGGAATCACTTGATTATGAATCATTTGATACTTGCGAACCATGCCTCATGGGCAAGGTGACTAAAACTCCATTCTCCAGAACAATGGAGCGAGCTAATGACTTATTGGAAATATTACATACCGATGTATGCGGTCCGATGAGTGTTGAAGCACGCGGCGGGTATCGTTATTTTCTCCCCTTCACAGATGATTTGAGTAGGTATGGGTATATCTACTTGATGAAACACAAGGATGAAACATTTGAAAAGTTCAAAGAATTTCAGAGTGAAGTGGAGAATCATCGTAACAAGAAAATAAAATTTCTACGATCTGATCGCGGAGGCGAATATTTGAGTTATGAGTTTGGCCTTCATTTAAAACAATGTGGAATAGTTTCACAACTCACGCCACCTGGAACACCACAGCGTAATGGTGTGTCCGAACATCATAACCGTACTTTATTAGATATGGTGCATTCTATGATGTCTCTTAAAGATTTACCGTTATCATTTTGGGGTTATGCATTAGAGACAGCCGCATTCACATTAAATAGGGCACCGTCTAATTCCGTTGAGACGACACCGTATGAACTATGGTTTGGCAAGAAACCTAAGCTGTCGTTTCTTAAAGTTTGGGGATGCGATGGTTATGTCAAACAACTTCAGTCTGATAAGCTCGAACCCAAAGCAGAGAAGTGCGTCTTCATAGGATACCCTAAGGAGACCATTGGGTATACCTTCTACCACAGATCCGAAGGCAAGATCTTTGTTGCCAAGAATGGGTCCTTTCTAGAAAAGGACTTTCTCTCGAAAGAAGTGAGTGGGAGGAAAGTAGAACTTGATGAGGTAGTTGTACCTTCTATCGAATTAGAAAGTAGCACTCCAAGGAAAAACGTTTTCGTGATGCCTACACCAACTAGAGAGGAAGCTAATGATGATGATCATGAAACTTTAGATCAAGTTACTAGTGAACTTCGTAGGTCGACCAGAACACGTTCCGCACCAGAGTGGTATGGTAATCCTGTCCTAGAAGTCATGTTTTTAGACCACGGCGAACCTACAAACTATGAAGAAGCTATGATGAGCCCAGATTCCGATAAATGGCTTGAGGCCATGAAATCTGAGATAGGATCCATGTATGAGAACAAAGTGTGGACTTTGGTGGACTTGCCCGATGATCGGCAAGCCATTGAGAATAAATGGATCTTCAAGAACAAGACGGACGCTGATGGTAATGTCACTGTCTACAAAGCTCGACTTGTCGCAAAAGGTTTTCGACAAGTTCAAGGAGTTGACTATGATGAGACTTTCTCACCCGTAGCGATGCTTAAGTCTGTCCGAATCATGTTAGCAATTGCCGCATTTTATGATTATGAAATCTGGCAAATGGACGTCAAAATTGCATTCCTTAATGGATTTCTTAAAGAAGAGTTGTATATGATGCAACCAGAAGGTTTTGTCAATCCTAAAGGTGCTGACAAAGTGTGCAAGCTCTAGCGATCCATCTATGGACTGGTGCAAGCATCTCGAAGTTGGAATATACGCTTTGATGAGGTGATCAAAGCATATGGTTTTATACAGACTTACGGTGAAGCCTGTATTTACAAGAAAGTGAGTGGGAGCTCTGTAGCATTTCTGATATTATATGTGGATGACATATTGTTGATTGGAAATGATATAGAATTTCTGAATAGCGTAAAAGGATAGTTGAATAAGAATTTTTCAATGAAAGACCTCGGAGAAGCTGCTTATATATTGGGCATGAAGATCTATAGGGATAGATCAAGACGCCTAACAGGACTTTCACAAAGCACATACCTTGACAAAGTTCTGAAGAAGTTCAAAATGGACCAGTCAAAGAAAGGGTTCTTGCCTGTGTTGCAAGGTGTGAAATTGAGTCAGACTCAAAGCCCGACCACGGTAGAAGATAGAGAGAAAATGAAAGTCATTCCCTATGCCTCAGCCATAGGTTCTATAAAGTATGCCATGCTGTGTACCAGACCTGTTGTGTGCCTTGCCATGAGTCTGGCAAGGGGGTACAATAGTGATCCAGGAGTGGATCACTGGACATCGGTCAAAATTATCCTTAGGTACCTAAAGAGGACTAAGGAAATGTTTCTCGGTTATGGAGGTGATAAATATTTCGTCGTAAAGGGTTACGTCGATGCAAGCTTTGACACTGATCCGGATGACTCTGAGTCTCAATCTGGATACGTATTGAACGTGGGAGAAATTAGCTAGAGTAGCTTTATGCAGAGCATTGTAGACATAGATATTTGTGAAGTACACACAGACCTGAATGTTGCAGACCCATTGACTAAAAACCTCTCTCACAAGCAAAACATGATCACATCTTAGAACTCTTTGGGTGTTAATCACATGGCGATGTGAACTAGATTATTGACTCTAGTGAACTCTTTGGGCGTTAATCACATGGCAATGTGAACTAAATTATTGACTCTAGTGCAAGAGGGAGACTGATGGAAATATGCCCTAGAGGCAATAATAAAATGGTTATTATTATATTTCCTTAATCATGATAAAGGTTTATTATTCATGCTTGAATTGTATTGTCCGGAAACTTAATTACATGTGTGGATACATAAACAAATACCGTGTCCCTAGTGAGCCTCTACTAGACTAGCTCGTTGATCAAAGATGGTTAAGGTTTCCTAACCATAGACATGAGTTGTCATTTGATAACGGGATCACATCATTAGGAGAATGATGTGATGTACAAGACTCAACCGTTAGCATAGCATATGATCGTTCATTTTATTGCTACTGCTTTCTTAATGTCAAATACATGTTCCTTTGACCATGAGATCATGCAAATCCCGAATACCGGTGGAATACCTTGTGTGCTATCAAACGTCACAACATAACTGGGTGATCATAAAGATGCTCTACAGGTATCTCCGAAGGTGTCTATTGAGTTGGTGTGAATCGAGATTGGGATTTGTCAATCCGTGTATGAGAGGTATCTCTAGGCCCTCTCAGTAATACACATCACAAGAAGCTTGCAAGCAAAGAGACTAAGGAGTTAGTTGCAAGATGATGTATTACGGAACGTGTAAAGAGACTTGCCGGTAACGAGATTGAACTAGGTATAGATATACCGACGATTGAATCTCGGGCAAGTAACATACCGACCGACAAAGGGAATTACGTATGTTGTCATAAAGGTTCAACTGATAAAAGATCTTCGTGAAATATGTAGGAATCAATATGGGCATCCATGTCCCGCTATTGTTTATTGACCGGAGAGGTGTCTCGGTCATGACTACATAATTCCCGAACCCGTAGGGTCGCACGCTTAACGTTCGTTGACACTAGAGTAGTATTGGGATATTTGATGAGTGGTAACCAAATGTTGTTCGGAGTCCCAGATGAGATCCCGGATGTCACGAGGAGTCTCGGAATGGTCAAGAGGTAAAGATTTATATATGGGAAGTCATATTTTGGCTTCCGGAAAAAGGTGCTGTTTTTTTGGTATTGTACCGGGAAGCTTCCAGAAGGTTCCGGAGGATTCCGGAGGGGTCCGGAAGTCCACAAGTGGGTTCACCATGACCCAAGGGCTAGCATGGGCTGCGGGGAGGTGCCCTAGCCTTATTGGGCTAGGCGGACCAAGTCTTCAAAAGCCCATGTGGCTAGGGAAGGCAAAAAAGGAAGGGGTCCTAGTAGGAATAGGATTGGACTTGGAGTCCAAGTCCTCTCCCCCTTAGCTGCGCCCTAGGGCTTGGAGGGGCTGTTTCCCACGCCCCTCCACCTATATATAGAGGGGAGGGGGCGCCCCAAGAGGATACACCAAGCCCTTGGCGCCCCCTCTCTCTCCCGTTACTCCGTAGTTCCACCGCCTCGTCCTGGCGACGCTTAGCGAAGCACTATCGGTGCTCCACCACCACCATCACCACCACACCATCGTGTTGGTTGTGATCCCATCTACTTCTCCTCTCCTACTTGCGGGATCAAGAAGGAGGAGACGTCATCGAGCCGCACATGTGCTAAACTCGGAGGTGCCGTCCGTTCGGCACTAGATCGGTTGGATCATGATCGGATCGCGAAGAGTACGACTACATCAACCACATGATAAATGCTTCCGCTTAGCGATCTACAAGGGTATGTAGATGCTCTCCCCCTCTCGTAGCTATACATCTCCATGAATAGATCTTGCGTGTGCGTAGAATTTTTTTGTTTTTCATGCAATGTTCCCCAACAGCTACTTGCAATTATTATGAGAGAGGAACTACATCTCCACCTCTCTATGTTTCCAACACGATAAAATTGCAAGAAACTGCTTATGCTATGTATTGGCCTTTACTTGATGTGCATGAATTGTTCTTGTATGACATGCCGATGCATAGGAAGAGAGTTAGACTTTTTCATTGCATGATATATGTTGTTTTGTGCTCACTACTAAATTACAAATCATTGTTAATTAAAATTGGCTTTGATATACCTTGGGATCCGGGTGGATCCATCACTTGAGCACTTTATGCCTAGCTTAATGGCTTTAAAGAAAGCGCTGCCAGGGAGACAACCCGGAAGTTTTAGGAAGTCATTTTAATCTGCTGAGTGCTTTTATAAAGTTTAAAAACAAAAAAAATATAGAGGTGAACTTAAAACTTCACAAAAAGAAAAGTGAAAGTGAGAAAGACGAGCACCGTGGAAGTGGGAGCTAGCCTTGAACTTCGTTCATGCCCATGGAAACTTTGTGAATCTTGATTACAGAAACTTTTCGACAAAAATAATTATCCCCTTGTACAAATCCATTGTATTATAAAAATAATGTGCCAAGATTTGGCTTTAGGATGATTAGATTGCTTGTTGGTATGTGTCGTGCAAAAATAGAAACTTTGGCTGTAGTGCGTGATTTTACATTTTTTAGTGCAATGTCAATAGTTTCTGAAACTTTTTCCACAGTATTTCTATAAAAAAATTATTTTTTCATAATTTTTTAGAATATTTGGAGTACCAAAAGTATGGTTAAATCTCAGATTACTACAGACTGTCCTGTTTAAGACAGATTCTGTTTTTGATGCATTGTTTTGCTTGTTTTGATGAAACTATCGATTTTATCGGTGGTATAAGCCATGGAGAAGTTATAATACAGCAGGGATAATGTAAAAACAAAATATGAATTGGTTTGCAATAGTACTTAAAGTAGTGATTTTCTTTATTATACTAACGGATCTCACCAGTTTTCTGTTAAGTTTTGTGTGGATGAAGTGATCAAAGATTGAGGAGGTCTCGATATGAGGAGAAGGAGGAGAGACAAGAGTTCAAGCTTGGGAATGCCCAAGGCACCCCAAGTAAATATTCAAGGAGACTCAAGCGTCTAAGCTTGGGGATGCCCCGGAAGGCATCCCATCTTTCTTCAACAAGTATCGGTATGTTTTCGTTTTCGTTTCGTTCATGTGATATGTGTAAATCTTGGAGTGTCTTTTGTGTTTAGTTTTCATTTTTCTTTTATGCACCATGCTGGTATGAGATAGTCCATGGTTGATTTATAGAATGCTCATTGCACTTCACTTATATCTTTTGAGTATGGCTTTATGGAATGCTTCATGTGCTTCACTTATATTATTTGAAGTTTGGATTGCCTGTTTCTCTTCACATGGAAAACCGTTATTTGTAGAATGCTCTTTTGCTTCACTTATACTTATTAGAGCATGGTATTTTGTAGAAAGAATTATACTCTCATGCTTCACTTATATCTATTTAGAGAGTCAACAGGAATTGGTCATTTGCATGGTTAGTCATAAAATCCTACATAAAACTTGTGGATCACTGAATATGATATGTTTGATTCCTTGCAATAGTTTTGCGATATAGAGATGGAATATGTGGGAGGTACTAGTGGATGATCGTGTTTAGTAGGAATATTGGTGTTAAGGTTTGTGATTCCCGAAGCATGCACGTCTAGTCTCTCGTTATGCTATGAAGTTGGAGCATGATTTGTTATTGATTGTCTTCCTTATGAGTGGCGGTCGGGGACGAGCGATGGTCTTTTCTTACCAATCTATCCCCCTACGGGCATGCATAGTAGTACTTTTCTTTGAGGGCTAATAAACTTTTACAATAAGTATATGAGTTCTTTATGAATAATGTGAGTCCATGGATTATACGCACTCTTACCTTTCCGCAATTTGCTAGCCTCTACGGTACCGTGCATTGCCCTTTCTCACCTCGAGAGTCGGTGCAAACTTCGCCGGTGCATCCAAACCCCGTGATATGATATGCTCTATCACACATAAGCCTTATTATATTTTCCTCAAAACAGCCACCATACCTACCTATTATGGCCTTTCCATAGCCATTCCGAGATATATTGCCATGCAACTTCCACCGCTTCCGTTTTGATAACTTGAGCATTCATTGTCATATTGCTTTGCATGATCATATAGCTGACATAGTAGTTGTGGCTTAGACACCGTTCATCATCTTTTATACGTGTTACGCTAGATCAGTGCACATCCTGGTACACTGCCAGAGGCATTCATATAGAGTCATATTATGTTATATGTATCGAGTTGTAATATTGAGTTGTAAGTAAATAGAAGTGTGATGATCATCAATTTTCATTATTAGAGCATTGTCCCAGTGAGGAATGGATGATGGAGACTATGATTCCCCCACAAGTAGGGATGAGACTCCGGACCAAAAGAAAAAAAAGAAAAAAAATAAAAAAAAGAAAAAAAATGAAAGAAAGAAGGAAGAGAAGGGGCATGCTAGTTCCACACTTGTGCTTCAAAGTAGCACCATGATTTTCATATAGAGAGTTTCCTATGTTGCCACTTTCATATGCTAGTGGGAATTTTTCATTATAGAGTTAGATGCACACCCACTTAGTTTTCATGTTGAGCTTTCATACACTTATAGCTCTTAGTGTATTCGTTGCATGGCAATCCCTACTCCTCGCATAGATATCAATTGATGGGCATCTCCATAGCCCGTTGGTTAGCCGCGTCGATGTGAGACTTTCTTAATTTTTTGTTTTCTCAATATTTACCCCTATCATCATACTCTATTCCACCCGTAGTGCTATATCCATGGCTCACGCTCATGTATTGCATGGGGGTTGAAAAAGCCGAAGCGCGTTAAAAAGTATGAACCAATCACTACTAGGAAAAGGCCTACTAATGGCGCACCAGTTTTGCCTACTAATGGCGCACTACTGGTGCGCCATTAGTATCACGCCACTAGTATTTTTTACTAATGGCGCACCACTGGTGCGCCATTAGTATCTGGTATACTAATGGCGCATCACGCAGTGCGCCATTAGTATAGAACACCATGCGCCATTAGTATGCCTCCCAGGGGGCCATATTTAACCATGTGCTTTGGCATACTAATGGCGCACTGCGGGGTGATGCGCCATTAGTATCCTTTGGCATACTAATGGCGCACTCTGTAGTGATGCGCCATTAGTATCCTTTGTCATACTAATGGCGCACCTTGAGGTGATGCGCCATTAGTATGAATATTAGGTTTTTTTTTACTTTTCTGATTTTTGCAGAGGTTACAAAATATATTATTGGACAGAATATAGACAGCAGCACACAGCAACAGCAGATTCATCGAATACAATAGAAGATTAGTCTCCGAATACAATTCATCATATTAGTCTCCGAATTCAAAAAACCGAACAAAGATAAAACATTACAAGTCTCGAGACCGCGAGTATCGAGTTTGTCTTCACATTACAAGTCGATATCGATCATCTAAACTACCATCACATAGAAGAGATCTGCGGTCATCACGATGAGCATCATCGCGATGAAACTGGTCTTCATCCGGTTCCTCCAACGCTCCCTCCTCTCTCCCGCTAGATAGCGGGCGTATCTAGATTCCGCCTCCGCCCTAGTGGTGTACCCTTTGTAACTGTTACCGCTGAAACGGTGAACCTGTCTCCGACACTCCTCCCAGTCGTCGTAGACTCCGGGAACCTTACCCTTGTACACGACATACGACGGCATCTCTATGCACAAGCCAAACAACAGACAATACATAAGCAATATATAAGTATGCAACAAAAGGATCGGAAGAGAAAAGCAAGACATTAATAGCACGATTCATGGTCCTACTAATAAATAGCATCGATTACATCTAAGTTGAACGACTGTCCAAACCAAAGAGACATACAATTCATTAAAGTTTAATTACAACATGAGCCAATCAATGTTTCAGAACTACACATCACTACTTTCGACTCGACTCATGGGACAGGAGCGTGGATGAAGCCGCCGTCTGTCGTGATGGTCATGAAATCGCGGGCGTTGTCAGCCTGCATTTGTAGCGTTCCGTCTATCTCACTGTTGGACGGTTGATATCTAAGGTAGAACTGCCCCGAGGTACGAAGGACATCTTGATGGATGATTTCCGCAAACTCCGACTGGATGCGAAAGAATTCTTGTCTGATGTCCGCGTCCTGGATTGCCGACAAGCGTGCAGCCCAATCTTTGAGATTATTTGGTAGCAGAAGGTGATTATGGTCCCGTACGATCGCCCGCATGTGATGGAGGGCGTAGTAGGTATCCTTCTGACTGCCAGGCGGCTGCTTGACGCAGGGGAACGTCGCATTGTGGGTGAACACGTGCTTGCCATACCTACGAATTGGCCTGCTGAAGGTGCCTCCAGATCTGGCGTAGCCGGGGAGAACATCATCAAGAACTTTCTTGATATTTGTGTAGTCTTTCTTTGACTGACGGTCCGAGTCGAAATACGTGGCCATGGAATATTTCGGGCTTAAGAGGATGAGTGTGCAATGTGTGTCACTGCACAAAACACGGAATGTTAGAAAAAAAAAAGAACGATCGAAATCTAAGAAATCATATGTTACGGGGCGGTGAGGGGATGACTTACTTGGGAAAGTAAGGCATGAGGAAGTTATCCTTATCTGGTTTTGCCAGAATGACGCCTTCGAGGTATGAACTCGCGACTTGCCGGTCCCCAGCGCTACTTAAGATCTTGGCACGCATGTAGAAGGGGTCGACTATCACGATGTCCGGGGTCTTGTCTCTAATGATCCGCATCTCCATACTCAGCGAAAATAGCCGAACGAAGGTGTAGTGCAGCGGATGAAGGTTAAACATAGCGAAGATGTCATCAAACCGCAGGACGATCGTACCCCCGATGGAGTTATCCACAAAGCCCTTGCCCTCTGGCACCTTGGCCACGAAAACCGGGTATGCCACATCATTCTCTCTGAGACGCCGCTTCTCCAAAGAAATAACACTGTCATGCAGACTCCGCATAGCACCGGTTGCAGCATTGAGCATATTAGTCGGTAGCATCGGCCTACCCGCCACATGCACCCTCCTCGAGATATCCTTAGGTGAAGGTGGCCCGTCCTGAGCACGGATCGTACTCGGTGCCGGCTGGCTCGCACCCTTGTTGGTTTTTCTTTTCCGTCCCTTCTTCTTCTGCTGTAATGGGACCGAGTTCTGCTCACAGAACGCCTTCTTGAGTGTGTTGGGGCTGATAATATTTCGCACCTCGGCTATCTGAGGCTCGGTGAAGTCGGCAGCTGGAGACGTCTCCTGAGAACTGAACGCCAGACGACGCCTGTTGCAATTGGGTTTCTCCGCGGTACCAGCTAGATCGCGATCGTCTTTTGCAGGGTTGGGTTCTTGAGAAGGAGGCCCCAAGAATTCGTCATCGCACCCATGTTCATTGAAGTACATATCGACGTTGGTAAATGTACCGTCGTCGTCGTCGTCGTCCGGATCCTGTGCCATATGCATGCCCGGATCCTGTGCCATATGCATGTCCGGCATGTCCGGTAGCGTTGCGGGGGTCTTGCCATGGCTTGGCGCCGGCACGACTAGCGGTGTTGTCTGCGCGGTGGTGTCCCCCGCCCCCAAACGAATCTGGCTCTTCAGCCAAAGCATGGGCCAGCTTATGCAGGCGCTAAGGGTCATCACATCATCTTCGTCGGCCCCATGGGGTCGATACGGAGGTAATATGTCGTTGAAGCCCGGCAGCACCCGAACCAGTTGAACCCTATAAACGGTGGGTGGCATCTGATTACCGTGGAACACGCGGCTGCCCGGTTGAACGATTCTGCCCTTGGCGACATCGACCAACTCGTCGTTCACGAAGTGCAGGAGAGTGCACGGAACATCGGCGGCGCCCTGCGAAAACATGTAGGGCGTCAGGGATGCCCAGTCAAAGGCAAGGAGATGAAGTCATCGGTCGAGAGGCTTAATTAGTTACAGTGATGGCGTCGAGCTCGGCTAATGTCGAGGCATCGCCAACGGCGGGCGTGCAATTGACGGAGGGGCCGCTTGCTGCCGAGGTGCCGGCCGGCGTATTCTTCCCACACCTGGGTGCATTAAGCTGCAATGCCGGCGCCGCCGCGGGAGACACCAATGCCGCCTCTGCCAGAGACACCAATGGCGCCGCCGCGGGAGACACCAATGCCGCCTCCGCCGGAGACACCAATGGCGCCGCCGGCGAGTTGCGCGAGTTGCTGCCCGTGAAGCTGGGAATCGGGGGCGGCCCCTGTTGGCCGCCCGCCACCCACGCCCGCAGCCCAGAAACCAAGGTTGGTATAATGGCGGTGATCGTCGCTCCCAGTTGGTCTCGCACTTGCTCTTCGACCATCTCCGGAATCCGCGCCACTTGTGCCTTCAGTTGTTGAACCTCGCGCTGCTGGCTTTCCGAGCTGGTCTTTCTCTCCTTTCGCCCAGCGGTATAGTATTCCGACCATTTCGTGGACAAGCCTTTGCCGACCACACGACCAGCTGACGACGGCTTACTGAGCTTATCCTTGTTTTTCATTATGTTCAACGCCCTATTTAAAGGGGTGTCGAAAGGGGAGCTCTGAGACGACCCCATGCTACTGCTTTCAGTGTCCTGCGGAAGGAACGTGAACCATTTAGAAATTTGGCTTCATTAATTAGAATGCAACCATATGGAGCTAATTACGCGGGGGTGTATTCCTTACCAGAACACGCTCAAGCGCCTTGGTCTTCGCATCCGTGGTAAGCTCCTTTGTTACCGGGTCCACCTTGTACCGGGCCCTGACATAGTTCCTGGTCTGCTTGTCACGGTATTTCTCGAAGCGGGGCGGTAGGCCTTGCTCGGCACGCTCCACGTCCTCCTTGTCCCATATAGGTTCCGCCACTCTGTAACCGCCGGGTCCGAGTTGGTGGACCCCTAAGTTCAAGTCCCGCATATCTTTCCCCCACTGACTTGATTCCACGGTTGCGTTGCTCTCGCACTTGATCTTGAACTCCTTGTAGTCATCTTCGCTGATCGAAGGATTTTTCTCCTTGATCTTCTCATAACTATCACCTTTGTCAATCATTCTCTTCACCGCGCTTCTCCAAGTAGACAGGGCCGTGCTCATCTTCGTGAGGGCAGCACTGTTCACTTTATTCCCTGAGAGGCGTGTGTTTGCAAAGTCAGCGGGGAACTTGTATCGTTCGTGCAGCTTCGTGAAGAGGAGGCTGCGCAAATTCCCTCGGTCCTTATGCCTTAGGTTCTCGGTGTTGATCGAGATGGTGCTCCGGAGAATGCACCCGAGCTGAACCGAGTACCCCTTGACTACTTGTTTGGGCGCCGTCGGATGCCCGTCGGAGTTCACTTCAGTAAATTCCTCCCTGACGGTGCCGAGCACGCTCGGGCGCCGGTCCATCCGTTGCCTCTTCGGTTGGCTGCCATCTATGCGTGCGCCGCCAACATCAGTGGTGGCATCCTCGGCGGCGCCATCAGTGGTGTCATCCCCGACGCCACTAGTGGTTGTGTAGTCAGGATCGGTGTCTTCCGCGGCGTCCTCATAGCGGTGAGGTTGTTCCTCCATCTCCTGGGACAGCTCCCAGAATTGCTTGCCGTCCGAACCGCCGGCCTCATCGTTGTGGGCCATGTTTCGCTCTAAATAGGAAAAAAGTTTGGTCAAAAAGTTGGTTATTGTCAAGGAACAAGATCATGGTCTCATCATTTAGGGTTTGTCGACACCGAGGCATCCTAAAAGCTAAGCTTTTATCATTTAGGGTTTGTCGACGCCGAGGCACCCTAAAAGACTAAGCTTTCATCATTTAGGTTCTTATCGACACCGAGGCACCCTAAAAGCTAAGCCGTGAAGGAGAATTCTAAGTTGGGCACCCTAAAGGAAAATTTCAGCATGACCTTTGCTGAAAATAGGACATATGGAGTACCCGAATTTGCCGGAACGGAAGTTAATCGACATTCCGGCAAACTCAAGGGCCTCTCGGGGTACCTGCAAAATCATCACGACACGATGGTTGGAGATAAAACCCAGCAAACTAGCACCACAATGTGCCTCTACTTTCATATGGATGAAAAGGCCACAGACCATATGGTCATCTGCTTTCATATGGACAAAAATCAGCTCAACTTATGTGAGCTTCCATTCCAGATCTAATAGGTCACCCAACAAAAAATCATCAATAGTCACCACACACTGAAGCCACCATTGCTAAAATATCAGCTTCAGGGTCCACCAGTATTAAGTGAATAGCATCTCACTTGTCACATCACATAATTTCCTAGTTGGAGAATACTCATTGATCAAAGTACTCTTTGTTAGATTTTCAATCCTGTATCTACAAAAAAAGATTTGACAAAAAATCTATACTCGCACGTTATGTATCTTCGTAAGAAGCTATACATTCCGGCCTGCTACTACTACAAAAAAAAAGGTTTCAGACATTCTCACCTAGCAAAGTTTCAGACAGAAAAAATATAAACATGTCAAAACACTACCAGGATGTGCTCACTGCCGGAACCACCTATCTAGCCTGAAAATACTACACAAGCTCCCTACAAACAGAGACACACAAAAGATTCAGACATCTCTGTCTAATAGAAGGATTGCAATGTATGCCACCGAAATGTCGATTCACTGGCATTATGCCTCTTCAATTTCAGAGAAAATGGCAGGCAACTCTGTCTGGATTGCAAACTAGGAGGAAGGAGGAAGGAGGAGAGGTACCTGGGCGGGCGCGGCCTGTCGCCGGAGGGATCGGGGTCGGGGTCGGCGGCGGCGGCGGCGTCGAAGGGATGGCTCGAGGGCGTCCGAGCTCGTCCGGGTCCTCGTAGTCGAAGAAGAAGATGGCGGCGGTCCTCCTGGGCGCCTCGGTTGGTCGTGGGGAGGCCGGCGGCCACGTGCTTCGCGGGTCGGCGGCGGTCGTCGTCCTGCACCCCGTGCCCGGACTGAGGTAGAGGCGGCGCAGGGCAGGGGCCGACGCGGGGAGGCTATCGACGATGGCGAGGTCGCGGAGGCGTCGGCGATGGCGGAGCTGCAGTGGTGGGGGGCGCGGGGGCGGCGGCGCACGTATGTCTTGTGTCTTTCTTTTGTCGTTTCAAAAACTCTCTTTTGTATTTTTTTTGTTGTTTTACTTGATCTTGGCATATGGAGTTACGAATTTGTCGGGCGAGTTAGAGCTAGGGGGAGCTTACTAATGGCGCACCCCCGAGCGGTCGCCATTAGAAATCTTTTTTTTGATAGCAATGGCCCCCCCCTAGCGGTGCGCCATTAGAAATCTTTTTTTTAGATAGCAATGGCGCACTACACGGAGTGCGCCTTAGTATGTTTTTTTATTATTTTTTTGTTGCTATTTTTTAATATTTTTTATAAAAACAGTAATAATTTTTTTTTAAAACAGTAATATTTTTTTTTATGAATATGAAAAAATATCATCAAATTGGTTATTTGAAAATATCATCAAATGGGGGTGCTCGGCGGCGGCGGTGGAGCTAGCGGGGGAGGGTGCGGGGGGGATCGAGATCGAGATGGAGGGGGATAGCGATCGAGATGGAGGGGGATAGCGATCGAGATGGAGGGGGATCGAGATCGAGTGTCCTCATGAATATTCAATATTTTTTCATATTGAATATGAAAAAATATCATCAAATTTGAAAAAATATTCATGAATTCAAAAAGTGCCCATGAAATTTAAAAATATTCATGAGTTCAAAAAGTGCCCATGAAATACAATCGAGAAATGAAGACTACGATTTAAATACAATCGATCTTAGCTAGCTATCTGTTCACAATCTTCTTGCCCTTCTTTTTCGCAAATGGAGTTCTTCTGTGGAACGGACGTCCTTTAGGTAAGGTGGTCCTGCTTCTTCTTGTGGTGTATGCTGCTACTTCATCGTCGTCGTCATGTTCCATCTTTGGGTCGCCGTACTTGTCGAAGTCTTGCTCATTGGCGACTCCATCCATTCCGATGATCTTCCTTTTGCCTCTCCTCACGACAACACGACTGGGCTTTGACAGGTCGGTAATGAAGAAGCATTGGTCCACTTGGGAAGCCAGTACCCATGGCTCATTTTTTGCGGTGACGTTTGCGCCCGCGGTCTTGGATTTGGCTTCGGGTATAACCATGGTGGTGAAATACCGGTCTTCTTTTAGGACGCTCTTGGCCCATCTGACACGGAACATCGGGACCTTCTCTCCAGCGTAGCTCAGCTCCCAGATCTCCTCGATCCTTCCGTAGTATCTGTCCTTGTCGTTACCGGTGTAGGATTCCATCGTTACCCCGGAGTTCTGATAACCATCGCTCTTCATGTCCTTGTCCTCAGTGTAGAATGTGTAGCCGTTGATATCGTACGCCTCATAGGTCATCAGGTTGTGCTCGGCACCCTGTGACAAGGCGAATATGAGTTGTTCTTCGGCAGAAGAATCCTCATGTAAAGGGTACGACAGAAGCTTCTGCTTGAACCAACGCGGGAAACATGAGTTGTGCTCTTTGATTATATCTCCGTCCGTCCTCTGTTGGCCTCGGTCATTGTACGTCTTCTCAATAAAGGTTTTGTGCTCTACCACCCAAGGATCGACCACGTCTATGTGTTGTAGCGCGACTAGGTTTGCTCTTTCAAAGTCGGCGAGTCGACCCTCGAAGTCGACATGCATTTCGCGGCGACCCTCGTGGTGACCCCATCCAGCGAGCCTGCCGAGGTGCCTGTTGACGGGCAGACCAACGGGGTTCTCGATGCCTAGATAATTTGTGCAGTAGGAGATGCACTCTTCGGTCAGAAAGCCCCTGGCTATGCTTCCCTCTGGACGTGACATGTTGCGAACGTATCCTTTGATGACACCATTCATCCTTTCAAACGGCATCATGCTGTGCAGGAACGTCGGCCCGAGTTGGATGATATCCTCCACGATATGGACCAGAAGATGCACCATAACGTCGAAGAATGCGGGCGGGAAGTACATCTCAAGCTCGCATAGTATCACCATGATCTCTTCCTGTAGCCTTCTGAGTTGCCTCACGCCAACCGACTTCCGAGAGATGACGTCGAAAAAGTTGCATAGGCCAAATAGCATTTCACGGACGTGCGCGTCCATGATCCCACGGATTGCAACTGGAAGTATCTGCGTCATCAGCACGTGACAGTCGTGGGACTTCATCCCGCTGAACTTCTGCTTCGCTGGGTCTAGGTATCTGCTTATCTTCCCCGCGTAACCGTAAGGAAGTTTTACTCCTACGAGGCAGGTGAAAAACTGCTCGATCTCCTCCTGACTTAGAGTGAAGCACGCGGGAGGGTAGTCATTTCCGGTCTTCTTGGCCTTTTTGCCTTTGCGACGACTTTCCGTGTCCTGCTTCGCCTCATCATCATCATCATCATCATTAGCGTGAAGCTCCTCCCTGATGCCCATTGATTTCATGTCTGCCCTTGCTTTTGGCCCATCTTTGGTCCTCTCTGGCATGTTGAGCAGGGTACCAAGCAGACTCTCGCACACGTTCTTCGTGATATGCATGACATCAAGGCTGTGAGGCACACGGTGGATCTTCCAGTACGGCAAGTCCCAGAAAACAGACCTCGTTTTCCATACCTTCAGCAGCGGCTCTGGTGCCTTTCGCTTCTTTCCCGGCTCTGACGCCTTTTGCTTCTTTCCTGGCAGTGGGCAATCTTTCCAATTTTTCAACAGCTCGTCTATTTCCTCGCCGCTCCTCGTACGCGGGCGTCTTCGGGCTTCGGTTTCACCATCGAACAGATCCTTGCGTTTTCTCCATGGGTCATCGTCGCGAAGCCACCTTCGATGTCCCATGAACACGGTTTTCGAAGACCCGGGATCTCTACCTAGCTGGCGATACGTTGTGTCATCCATGCACCTGACGCATCCAGAAAATCCGTGGACCACCTGCCCCGCGAGATATCCGTAACCGAGATAGTCGTGCACCGTCGTGAGCAGTGCGGCTCTCATAGGGAAATAATCTTTCTCTGCGGCGTCCCACGTATTGGCTGGCGTTTTCCACAGCGTGTCTAGCTCCTCTTTCAGCAGCCCCAGATACAGATTGATGTCGTTCCCTGGTTGTTTCGGCCCTTCAATTAGCATACTCATGTGAATGTACTTCCTCTTCATGCACTTCCAGGGGGGAAGGTTGTACATCCACACAAACACAGGCCAGGTGCTATGTGTGCTTCTCTGGCTGCCAAATGGATTGACTCCATCGGTGCTCGCGCCCAGCACGATGTTCCTTGGATCGTCCCCAAATTCTGGGTGTTCGAAGTTCAACGCTTGCCACTGGCTCGCATCCTTAGGGTGACTCAGCATCTTGTCTTTTTTATTTATCTCCGGATCATTTCTGTCATTTTCTCGCTTCTTCTCCTCCCTATCCGCGTGCCAACGCAGGAGCTTTGCTGCCTTGGGGTCCGCGAAATACCGCTGCAGACGAGGAGTGATCGGAAAGTACCACACCACTTTTCGAGGAGCTTTCTTCCTCTTCTTGTATCGAGTGACGCCGCACACCGGACATATGGTAGACTCCGCGTGCTCGTCCCGATAAATGATGCAATTGTTCATGCACACATGGTATTTCACGTGCGGTAAATCCAGAGGACACACGATTTTCTTCGCCTCCTCGAAACTGGTCGGGCACTTGTTCCCCTTGGGAAGACGTTCGTGCCAGAATGACATGTTCTCGTCGAAGCATGCGTCGGTCATTTTGTGTTTTACCTTCATCTCCAGAGCCATGAGCGTTACTTTCAGGCGGGTATCCTCGGGCCTGCATCCTTCATACAATGGAGTAACCGCGTCTATCTCCAGTTGATCCAGCTTGGCTTTTTCTCGGGCGACAGCTCTTGCGTTATCCGTCTGCTTGAGAAGCAGCTCTTGAATATGAGGGTCCTGCACCCAGCCCATCGATGGTCCATCGTCGTCTGCTCCGGCATCTTCATCTTCATGATCATGCCCTTCGTCTTGATCTTCCTCATCATCATGTCCGGCATCTTCTACATGATGACTGTGTACAGCATCACCGTCGTGATCATGTCCTGGAGATTCTTCGTCTTCTCGCCCGCCCTCGCCGCGGTGGTTGTCTTGCTGCCCTTCCTCATTTCTTGCCCGGCCCCCATGGACGACTTCATAGTCATCTTCATCACCTTGCCACCGATAGCCATCCATGAAACCACGCATGAGCAGGTGGTCCCGCACCTGCCCGGAATCCGGGTCCGCAATAAGGCTCTTCAGCTTGCATCTTCGACACGGACATCTTATCTCCGTCTCGTTCTTTTGAAGCATCTCGGCCTTCGCGGAGCTCAAAAACCTATTCACGATGCCTTCGGTCATCGTGCGGACCATGGTCGCCTGCGGGGTAGAGCAAAACGATATTTTAGAACCAAGAAAAAATTTGGCATGACTTTGCCTAAAAATAGGACCAAAAAGAATGCATAGTGCCAAAATTCTCGCCGAAACGGAAATGAATCAACATTCCGGCAAAATATTGGCAACTATCGCATTTCAAATACCGGTACCTGCAAACACAAACATATATGCAACACCACAAACATATGCAACACCACAAACATACATAGATCTAGCTAGGCCATAAAAAGTGCATGTGCACGTTGTTGGAGGGAGAAAAAAAGTAGATCTACAACATAAAGATAACTTTCCCCTTACTTACCTATCAAAAAAAGGTAATTTAACCACTTAATTTTGATGAATCTATGGTGCAAATGAGGTGAGGAGGAGGAGGCAGCTGACAAGCTTGGAGAAGGAGGTGGAGGGAATGAAGTGGGGAAAGTGAGTGTGTAGGTGTGGCTGTCCAAAATATCTAGCTGGTCCCAGGTTACTAATGGCGCACCACACAGCCATGCGCCATTAGTAACACAACATACTAATGGCGCACCTGCTGGCCGTGCGCCATTATTAGTTTTGCAAAAAAGTAAAAAAAAAGTATATATATACTAATGGCGCACCGTGGCATAGTGCGCCATTACTAGTTTAAACTAGTAATGGCGCACTTTGCCACGGTGCGCCATTAGTAGTTTTGCAAAAAAAAGAATAAAAAAAAATACAGTACTGGCGCACTCTGTGGCTGGTGCGCCATTACTAGTTAGAACTAGTAATGGCGCACTTTGCCTGGATGCGCCATTAGTATGTTTGGAAAAATGAAAAAAAAAATTGTTACTAGTGGCGCACCTTGTGTCTGGTGCGCCATTAGTGTCATCCACACTAATGGCGCATCACCACATGGTGCGCCATTAGTATATAGTAGTGGCGCACCACTTCTCTGGTGCGCCATTAGTGTCAATTTCATCTATAGCCCTTTTCCTAGTAGTGAATTGCTCGGCTTGTCATCGGGGTTGTGCATGATAAATACTTTGTGTCGAGAAGACAGAGCATGACAAGACTATATGATTTTCTAGGGATAGCTTTCTTTAGCGTTGATATTTTGAAAGACACGATTGTTTGTTGGGATGCCTGAGTATTAATGTCTTTATGTCAAATTATAGACTATTGCTTTGAATCACTCATGTCTTAATATTCATGCCATGATTAGACATATGATCAAGATTATGCTAGGTAGCATTCCACATCAAAAATTATCTTTTTTATCATTTACCTAGTCGAGGACGAGCAGGAATTAAGCTTGGGGATGCTGATACATCTTTGTCGTATCTATAATTTTTGATTTTTCCATGCCAATATTATACAACTTTTACATACTTTTGGCAACAATTTATATGATTTATTGAACTAACCTATTGATCCAGTGCCCAGTGCCAGTTCCTGTTTGTTGCATGTTTTTTGTTTCGCAGAATATCCATATCAAACAAAGTCCAAACGCGATAAAAATTTACGGAGAATTATTTTGGAATATATGTGATTTTTGGGAGGTGGAATCAAAGCAAACGGAGGCCCACGGCCTCCACAACCCACCAGGGCGCGCCGGGCACCCCCAGGCGCGCCCAGGTGTCTTGTGCCCTCCCCATAAGTCGGTTGGGGCCCTTCTTCGGGCGCAAGAAAGATAATTTATGAAAAAAATCATGTAAAAATTTCAGCGCAATCGGAGTTACGGATCTCCGGGAATTTAAGAAACGGTGAAGGGCCAGAAAACAGGAACGCGAAACATAAGAGAACAGAGAGGGAGATCCAATCTCGAAGGGGCTCCCGCCCCTCCGCCGCCATGGAAACCATGGACCAGAGGGGGAACTCTCCTCCCATCTAGGGGGGAGGCTAAGGAAGAAGAAGAAGGAGGGGGCCTCTCTCCCCCTCTCCCCCGGTGGCGCCGGAGCGCCGCCGGGGCAATCATCAAGACGGCGATCTACACCAACAACTTCGCCGCCGTTAACACCAACTCTCTCCCCCTCTATGCAGCGGTGTAACCTCTCTTCTCCCCGCTGTAATCTCTACTTAAACATGGTGCTCAATGCTATATATTATTTCCCAATGATCTATGGCTATCTTATGATGTTTGAGTAGATTCATTTTTTCCTATGGGTTGATAGATGATCATGATTGGTTTGAGTTGTATATTTTATTTTGGTGCTGTCCTACAGTGCCCTCCGTGTCGCGCAAATGGAGGGATCCCCGCCGTAGGGTGTTGTAATATGTTAATGGTTCGCTTATGGTGGGTGGCGTGAGTGATAGAAGCACATACCCGAGTTTGGGGGTCATTGCGTATGGGATAAAGAGGACTTGATACTTAATGCTATGGTTGGGTTTTACGACCTTAATGATCTTTAGTAGTTGCGGATGCTTTCTAGAGTTCAAATCATAAGTGCAAATGATCCAAGTAGAGAAAGTATGTTAGCTCATGCCTCTCCCTCATATAAAATTGCAACAATGATCACCGGTTTAGTTATCGATCACCTAGGGACACATGACTTTCTTGTTGACAAAAGCTTTCTACTTTTATTATCTTGCAATTTATTCGTAGTTTTATTCTTGCAAAGTACCTCTAGTTTTATTCTTGCAAACTTATCCTTTCACCTACCAAATAGTTTTATACTTGTTCTAGGTAAAGCAAACGTCAAGTGTGCGTAGAGTTGTATCAGTGGTCGATAGAACTTGAGGGAATATTTGTTCTACCTTTAGCTCCTCGTTGGGTTTGACACTCTGATTTATCGAAAAAGGCTAATAACGATCCCCTATACTTGTGGGTTATCAATCGGCAAGCCAGTGAGAATAAATGGATCTTCAAGAGGAAGACCGACGCTGATGGTAATATCACTGTCTACAAAGCTCGACTTGTCACAAAAGGTTTTTGACAAGTTCAAGGGGTTGACAACGATGAGACTTTCTCACCCGTAGCGATACTTAAGTCTGTCAGAATCATTTTAGCAATTTCCGCATTTTATGATTATGAAATCTGGCAAATGGACGTCAAAACTGCATTCCTTAACGGGTTTCTTAAAGAAGAGTTGTATATGATGCAACCAGAAGGTTTTGTCGAGCCTAAAGGTTCTACCAAAGTGTGCAAGCTCCAGCGATCCATCTATGGACTGGTGCAAGCATCTCGGAGTTGGAATATACTCTTTGATTGAAGGAAATATGCTCTAGAGGCAATAATAAAGTTATTATTTTATTTCCTTATGTCATGATAACTGTTTATTATTCATGCTAGAATTGTATTAACCGGAAACTTGATACATGTGTGAATACATAGACAAAATAGAGTGTCACTAGTATGCCTCTACTTGACTAGCTCGTTAATCAAAGATGGTTATGTTTCCTAACCATAGACATGAGTTGTCATTTGATTAAAGGGATCACATCATTAGGAGAATGATGTGATTGACTTGACCCATTCCGTTAGCTTAGCACTTGATCATTTAGTATGTTGCTATTGCTTTCTTCCTGACTTATACATGTTCCTATGACTATGAGATTATACAACTCCCGTTTACCGGAGGAACACTTTGTGTGCTACCAAACGTCACAACATAACTGCGTGATTATAAAGGTGCTCTACAGGTGTCTCCGAAGGTACTTGTTGAGTTGGCGTATTTCGAGATTAGGATTTGTCACTCCGATTGTCGGAGAGGTATCTCTGGGCCCACTCGGTAATGCACATCACTATAAGCCTTGCAAGCATTGTAACTAATGAGTTAGTTGCGGGATGATGTATTACGGAACGAGTAAAGAGACTTTCCGGTAACGAGATTGAACTAGGTATTGAGATTCCGACGATCGAATCTCGGGCAAGTAACATACCGATGACAAAGGGAACAACTTATGTTGTTATGCGGTTTGACCGATAAAGATCTTCGTAGAATATGTGGGAGCCAATATGAGCATCCAGGTTCCGCTATTGGTTATTAACCGGAGACGTGTCTCGGTCATGTCTACATAGTTCTCGAACCCGTAGGGTCCGCACGCTTAAAGTTCGGTGACGATCGGTACTATGAGTTTATGTGATTTGATGACCGAAGTTTGTTCGGAGTACCGGATGAGATCGGGGACATGATGAGGAGTCTCGAAATGGTCGAGAGGTAAAGATCGATATATTGGAAGGCTATATTCGGACATCGGAAAGGTTCCAAATGATTCGGGTATTTTTCGGAGTACCGGAGAGTTACGGGAATTCGTATTGGGCCTTAATGGGCCATACGGGAAAGGAGAGAAAGGCCTCAAGGGTGGCTGCGCCCCTTCCCCGTGGACTGGTCCGAATTGGACTAGGGAAAGAGGGCGCCCCCTTCCTTCCTTCTCCTTCTCCCTTCCCCTTTTCCTATTCCATGTGGGAGGTGGAATCCTACTAGGACTAGGGAGTCCTAGTAGGACTCCACACCTTGGGCGCGCCCTCTGAGGGCCGGCCTCCTCCTCCCTCCATCCTTTATATACGTGGCCAGGGGGCTCCCCATAGACACAACAATTGATCATTGATCTCTTAGCCGTGTGCGGTGCCCCCCTCCACCATAATCCACCTCGATCATATTGCAGCGGTGCTTAGGCGAAGCCCTGCGTCGGTAGCATCATCATCACCGTCACCACGCCGTCGTGTTGACGAAACTCTCCTGTGAAGCTTTGCTGGATCGGAGCTCGCGGGACGTCATCGAATTGAACGTGTGCTGAACTCGGAGGTGCCGTGCGTTCGGTACTTGGATCGGTCGGATCGTGAAGACGTACGACTACATCAATCGCGTTGTGCTAACGCTTCTGCTTTCGGTCTACGAGGGTACGTGGACACACTCTCCCCTCTCGTTGCTATGCATCACCATGATCCTATGTGTGCGTAGGAAATTTTTGAAATTACTACGTTTCCCAACAGTGGCATCCGAGCCTGGTTTTATGCGTAGATGTTATATGCACGAGTAGAACACAAGTGAGTTGTGGGCGATATAAGTCATACTGCTTACCAGCATGTCACACTTTGGTTCGGCGGTATTGTTGGATGAAGTGGCCCAGACCGACATTACGCGTACGCTTACGCGAGACTGGTTTTACCACCGTGCTTTGCACACAGGTGACTAGCGGGTGTCAGTTTCTCCAACTTTAGTTGAACCGAGTGTGGCTACGCCCGGTCCTTGTGAAGGTTAAAACAGCACTAACTTGACGAACTATCGTTGTGGTTTTGATGCGTAGGTAAGAACGATTCTTGCTCAGCCCGTAGTAGCCACGTAAAACTTGCTACAACAAAGTAGAGGACGTCTAACTTGTTTTTGCAGGGCATGTTGTGATGTGATATGGTCAAGACATGATGCTATATTTTATTGTATGAGATGATCATGTTTTGTAACTGAGTTATCGGCAACTGGCAGGAGCCATATGGTTGTCGCTTTATTGTATGCAATGCAATCGCCCTGTAATTGCTTTACTTTATCACTAAGCGGTAGCGATAGTCGTAGAAGCAATAGTTGGCGAGACGACAACGATGCTACGATGGAGATCAAGGTGTCACGCCAGTAACGATGGTGATCATGACGGTGCTTCGGAGATGGAGATCACAAGCACAAAGATGATGATGGCCATATCATATCACTTATATTGATTGCATGTGATGTTTATCCTTTATGCATCTTATTTTGCTTTGTTTGACGGTAGCATTATAAGATGATCTCTCAATAAATTTCAAGGTAAAAGTGTTCTCCCTGAGTATGCACCGTTGCCAAAGTTCGTCGTGCCGAGACACCACGTGATGATCGGGTGTGATAAGCTCAACGTTCATCTACAACGGGTGCAAGCCAGTTTTTGCACATGCAGAATACTCGGGTTAAACTTGACGAGCCTAGCATATGCAGATATGGCCTCGGAACACTGAGACCTAAAGGTCGAGCGTGAATCATATAGTCGATATGATCAACATAGTGATGTTCACCATTGAAAACTACTCCATTTCACGTGATGATCGGTTATGGTTTAGTTGATTTGGATCACGTGATCACTTAGATGATTAGAGAGATATCTATCTAAGTGGGAGTTCTTGAGTAATATGATTAATTGAACTTAAATTTATCATGAACTTAGTCCTGGTAGTATTTGCAAATTATGTTGTAGATAAATAGCTCGAGTATAGCTCCCCAGTTTTATTTTTGCTATGTTCCTAGAGAAAACTAAGTTGAAAGATGATAGTAGCAATGATGCGGACTAGTTCCGTGATCTGAGGATTATCCTCATTGCTGCACAGAAGAATTATGTCCTTGATGCACCGCTAAGTGAAGGACCTATTGCAGGAGCATAGGCAGACGTTATGAACGTTTGACAAAGCTCGGTATGATAACTACTTGATAGTTTAGTGCACCATGCTTTACGGCTTAGAACCGGGACTTCAAAATTGTTTTGAACGCCACGGAGCATATAAGATGTTCCAAGAGTTGAAATTGGTATTTCATACTCATGCCCGTGTCGAAAGGTATGAGACCTTTGACAAGTACTTTACCTACAAGATGGAGGAGAATAGCTCAGCTAGTGAGCATGTGCTCAGAATGTCTGAGTACTACAATCACTTGAATCAAGTGGGAGTTAATCTTCCAGATAAGATAGTGATTGACAGAGTTCTCTAGTCACTATCACCAAGTTACTTGAACTTCGTGATGAACTATAATATGCAAGGGATAATGGAAACGATTCCCAAGCTCTTCGTGATGCTAAAATCGACGAAGGTAGAAATCAAGAAAAGCATCAAGTGTTGATGGTTGACAAGACCACTAGTTTCAAGAAAAGGGCAAAGGGAAGAAGGGGAACTTCAAGAAGAACGGCAAGCAAGTTGCTGCTCAAGTGAAGAAGCCCAAGTCTGGACCTAAGCCTGAGACTAAAGTGCTTTTACTGCAAAGGGACTGGTCACTGGAAGTGGAACTGCCCCTAGATACTTGGCGGATAAGAAGGATGGCAAAGTGAACAAAGGTATATTGGATATACATGTTATTGATGTGTACTTTACTAGTGTTTCTAGCAACCCCTCGGCATTTGATACTGGTTCAGTTGCTAAGAGTAGTTACTCGAAACGGCAGTTGCAGAATGAACAGAAACTAGTTAAGGGCGGGGTGACGATGTGTGTTGGAAATAGTTCCAACATTGATATGATCATCATCGCACACTCCCTATACTTTCGGGATTAGTGTTGAACCTAAATAAGTGTTATTTGGTGTTTGCGTTGAGCATGAATATGATTTGATCATGTTTATTGCAATACGGAAAGTTAGAGAATAATTGTTGTTCTGTTTACATGAATAAAACCTTCTATGGTCATACACCCAATGAAAATGGTTTGTTAGATCTCGATCGTAGTGATACTCATATTCATAATATTGAAGCCAAAAGATGCAAAGTTAATAATGATAGTGCACCTTGTTTGTGGCACTGCCGTTTAGGTCATATTGGTGTAAAGCGCATGAAGAAACTCCATGCTGATGGGATTTTGGAATCACTTGATTATGAATCACTTGATACTTGCGAACCATGCCTCATGGGCAAGATGACTAAAACGCCGTTCTTCGGAAGAATGGAGCGAGCAACAGATTTGTTGGAAATCATACATATTGATGTATGTGCTCCAATGAATATTGAGGCTCGCAGCGGGTATCGTTATTTTCTCACCTTCACAGATGATTTGAGCGGATATGGGTATATCTACTTGATGAAACATAAGTCTGAAACAATTGAAAAGTTCCAAGAATTTCAGAGTGAAGTGGAAAATCATCGTAACAAGAAAATAAAGTATCTACGATCTGATCGTGGAGGAGAATATTTGAGTTACGAGTTTGGTCTTCATTTGAAACAATGCGGAATAGTTTCGCAACTCACGCCACCTGGAACACCACAGCGTAATGGTGTGTCCGAACATCGTAACCGTACTTTATTAGATATGGTGCAATCTATGATGTCTCTTACCGATTTACCACTATCGTTTTGGGGTTATGCATTAGAGACAGCTGCATTCACGTTAAATAGGGCACCATCTAAATCCGTTGAGACGACACCGTATGAACTGTGGTTTGGCAAGAAACCAAAGTTGTCGTTTCTTAAAGTTTGGGGTTGCGATACTTATGTGAAAAAGTTTCATCCTGATAAGCTCAAACCCAAATCAGAGAAATGTATCTTCATAGGATACCCAAAGGAGACAGTTGGGTACACCTTCTATCACAGATCCGAAGGCAAGACATTCGTTGCTAAGAATGGATCCTTTCTAGAGAAGGAGTTTCTCTCGAAAGAAGTGAGTGGGAGGAAAGTAGAACTTGATGAGGTAACTGTACCTGCTCCCTTATTGGAAAGTAAGTTCATCACAGAAATCTGTTCCCGTGACTCCTACAACAATTAGTGAGGAAGCTAATGATGATGATCATGTAACTTTAGATCAAGTTACTACCGAACCTCGTAGGTCAACCAGAGTAAGATCCGCACCAAAGTGGTACGGTAATCCTGTTCTGGAGGCCATGTTACTTGACCATGACGAACCTACGAACTATGAGGAAGCGATGATGAGCCCAGATTCCGCAAAATGGCTTGAGGCCATGAAATCTGAGATGGGATCCATGTATGAGAACAAAGTATGGACTTTGATTGACTTGCCCGATGATTGGTGAGCCATTGAGATTATATGGATCTTCAAGAGGAAGACGGACGCTGATAGTAGTGTTACTATCTACAAAGCTAGAATTGTCGCAAAAAGGTTTTTGAAAAGTTTAAGGTGTTGACTACGATGAGAGTTTCTCACTCGTATCTATGCTTAAGTCTGTCCGAATCATGTTAGCAATTGCCGCATTTTATGAAATCTGGCAAATGGATAAACAAAACTGCATTCCTTAATGGATTTATTAAAGAAGAGTTGTATATGATGCAACAAGAAGGTTTTGTCAATCCTAAAGGTGCTAACAAAATATGCAAGCTCCAGCGATCCATCTATGGACTGGTGCAAGCATCTCGGAGTTGGAATATACGCTTTGATAAATTGATCAAAGCATATAGTTTTATACAGACCTGCGGTGAAGCCTGTATTTACAAGAAAGTGAGCGGGAGCACTACAACATTTCTGATAAGTATATGTGAATGACATATTGTTGATCAGAAATAATGTAGAATTATTCTGCAAAGCATAAAGGAGTGTTTGAAAGGAGTTTTTCAAAGAAAGACCTCGGTGAAGCTGCTTACATATTGAGCATCAAGATCTATAGAGATAGATCAAGACGCTTGATAAGTTTTTTCAATGAGTACATACCTTGACAAGATTTTGAAGTAGTTCAAAATGGAACAGCCAAAGAAAGAGTTCTTGCCTGTGTTACAAGGTGTGAAATTGAGTAAGACTCAAAGCTCGACCACGGCAGAAGATAGAAAGAGAATGAAAGTCATTCCCTATGCCTCAGTCATAGGTTCTATAAAGTATGCCATGCTGTGTACCAGATCTATTGTATACCCTACACTGATTTTGGCAAGGGATTACAATAGTGATCTAGGAGTAGATCACTGAACAACGGTCAAAATTATCCTTAGTGGAATAAGGATATGTTTCTCGATTATGGAGGTGACAAAAGGTTCGTCGTAAAGGGTTACGTCGATACAAGTTTTGACACTGATCTAGATGACTCTAAGTCTTAATCTGGATACATATTGAAAGTGGGAGCAATTAGCTAAAGTAGCTTCGTGCAGAGCATTGTAGACATAGAAATTTGCAAAATACATACGGATCTGAATGTGGCACACCCGTTGACTAAACTTCTCTCACAAGCAAAACTTGATCACACCTTAGTACTCTTTGGGTGTTAAACACATGGCGATGTGAACAAGATTATTGACTCTAGTAAACCCTTTGAGTGTTGGTCACATAGCGATGTGAACTATGGGTGTTAATCACATGGTGATGTGAACTATTGGTGTTAAATCATATGGCGATGTGAACTAGATTATTGACTCTAGTGCAAGTGGGAGACTGAAGGAAATATGCCCTAGAGGCAATAATAAAGTTATTATTTTATTTCCTTATGTCATGATAAATGTTTATTATTCATGCTAGAATTGTATTAACCGGAAACATGATATATGTGTGAATACATAGACAAACAGAGTGTCACTAGTAAGCCTCTACTAGACTAGCTCGTTAATCAAAGATGGTTATGTTTCCTAACCATAGACATGAGTTGTCATTTGATTAACGGGATCACATCATTAGAAGAATGATTTGATTGACTTGACCCATTCCGTTAGCTTAGCACTTGATCGTTTAGTATGTTGCTATTGCTTTCTTCATGACTTATACATGTTCCTATGACTATGAGATTATGCAACTCCCGTTTACCGGAGGAACACTTTGTGTGCTACCAAACGTCACAACGTAACTGGGTGATTATAAAGGTGCTCTACAGGTGTCTCCGAAGGTACTTGTTGAGTTGGCGTATTTCGAGATTAGGATTTGTCACTCCGATTGTCGGAGAGGTATCTCTGGGCCCACTCGGTAATGCACATCACTATAAGCCTTGCAAGCATTGTAACTAATGAGTTAGTTGCGGGATGATGTATTACGGAACGAGTAAAGAGAATTGCCGGTAACGAGATTGAACTAGGTATTGAGATACCGACGATCGAATCTCGGGCAAGTAACATACCGATGACAAAGGGAACAACGTATGTTGTTATGCGGTTTGACAGATAAAGATCTTCGTAGAATATGTGGGAGCCAATATGAGCATCCAGGTTCCGCTATTGGTTATTGACCGGAGACGTGTCTCGGTCATGTCTACATAGTTCTCGAACCCGTAGGGTCCGCACGCTTAAAGTTCGTTGACGATCGGTATTATGAGTTTATGTGATTTGATGACCGAAGTTTGTTCGGAGTCCCGGATGAGATCGGGGACATGACGAGGAGTCTCGAAATGGTCGAGAGGTAAAGATCGATATATTGGAAGGCTATATTCGGGCATCGGAAAGGTTCTGAGTGATTCGGGTATTTTTCGGAGTACCGGAGAGTTACGGGAATTCGTATTGGGCCTTAATGGGCCATACGGGAAAGGAGAGAAAGGCCTCAAGGGTGGCTGCGCCCCTTCCCCATGGACTGGTCCTAATTGGACTAGGGAAAGGGGGCGCCCCCTTCCTTCCTTCTCCTTCTCCCTTCCCCTTTTCCTATTCCATGTGGGAGGTGGAATCCTACTAGGACTAGGGAGTCCTAGTAGGACTCCACACTTTGGGCGCACCCTATGAGGGCCGGCCTCCTCCTCCCTCCATCCTTTATATACGTGGCCAGGGGCACCCCATAGAGACACAACAATTGATCATTGATCTCTTAGCCGTGTGCGGTGCCCCCCCCCCCCACCATAATTCACCTCGATCATAGCGGTGCTTAGGCGAAGCCCTGCGTCGGTAGCATCATCATCACCGTCACCACGCTGTCGTGTTGACGAAACTCTCCTGTGAAGCTTTGCTGGATCGGAGCTCGCGGGACGTCATCGAGTTGAACGTGTGCTGAACTCGGAGGTGCCGTGCGTTCGGTACTTGGATCGGTCGGATCGTGAAGACGTACGACTACATCAACCGCGTTGTGCTAACGCTTCCGCTTTCGGTCTACGAGGGTACGTGGACACACTCTCCCCTCTCGTTGCTATGCATCACCATGATCCTGTGTGTGCGTAGGAAATTTTTGAAATTACTACGTTTCCCAACATTGATGAGGTGATCAAACCATTTGGTTTTATACAGAATTACAGTGAAGCCTGTATTTACAAGAAAGTGAGTGGGAGCTCTGTAACATTTCTAATATTATATGTGGATGACATATTGCTGATTGGAAATGATATAGAAATTCTGAATAGCATAAAAGGATATTTGAATAAAAAAATTCAATGAAAGACCTCGGTGAAGCTGCTTACTTATTGGGCATGAAGATCTATAGGGATAGATCGAGACGCTTAATAGGACTTTCGCAAAGCACATACCTTGACAAAGTTCTGAAGAAGTTCAAATTGACCAGTCAAAGAAAGGGTTCTTGCCTGTGTTGCAAGGTGTGAAATTGAGTAAGACTCATAGTCTGAACACGACAGAAGATAGAGAGAGAATCAAAGTCATTCCCTATACCTCAGCCATAGGTTCTATAATGTATGCCATGCTGTGTACCAGACCTGATGTGTGCCTTGCCATAAGTTTGGCAGGGAGGTACGAAAGTAATCCAGGAGTGGATCACTGGACAGCGGCCAAGAATATCCTGAAGTACCTGAAAAGGACCAAGGATATGTTTCTCGTTTATGGAGGTGACGAAGAGCTCGTCGTAAAGGGTTACGTCAATGCTAGCTTCGACACAGATCCGGATAACTCTAAGTCGCAAACCGGATACGCATTTATATTGAACGGTGGAGTTGTCAGTTGGTGCAGTTCTAAGCAGAGCGTCGTGGCGGGATCTACATGTGAAGCGGAGTATATAGCTGCTTCGGAAGCAGCGCATGAAGGAGTCTGGATGAAGGAGTTCATATCCGATCTGGGTGTAATACCCAATGCATCGGGCCCAATGACAATCTTTTGTGACAACACTGGAGCAATTGCCATAGCTAAGGAGCCCAGGTTTCACAAGAGAACCAAACACATCAAGCGACGCTTCAACTCCATTCGTAATTATGTCAAGGATGGAGACATAGAAATTTGCAAAGTATATACGGATCTGAATGTGGCAGACCCGTTGAGTAAACCTATTCCACGGGCAAAACATGATCAGCACCAAGACTCCATGGGTGTTACATACATTACTATGTAATCTAGATTATTGACTCTAGTGCAAGTGGGAGACTATTTGAAATATGCCCTAGAGGCAATAATAAAGTGGTTATTAGTATATTTCCTTAATCATGATAAAGGTTTATTATTCATGCTATAATTATATTGATTGGAAACTTAAATACATGTGTGGATACATAAACAAATACCAAGTCCCTAGTAAGCCTCTACTAGACTAGCTCATTGATCAAAAGATGGTTAATGTTTCCTGACCATAGACATGAGTTGTCGTTTGATAATGGGATCAAAACATTAGGAGAATGATGTGATGGACAAGACCCATTCGTTATCATAGCATATGATCGTTTAGTTTATTGCTACTGCTTTCTTAATGTCAAATACATGTTCCTTCGACCATGAGATCATGCAACTCCCGGACTCTGGAGGAATGCCTTGTTTGTATCAAACGTCTCTTCGTAACTGGGTGATCATAAAGGTGCTCTACAGGTATCTCCGAAGGTGTCTATTGAGTTGGCATGGATCGAGATTGAGATTTGTCATTCCGTATGACGGAAAGGTATCTCTGGGCCCTCTCGGTAATACAACATCACAAGAAGCTTGGAAGCAAAGTGACTACACTAGTAGAAAAAGGCCCATTTGTCCCGGTTCATAAGGCCCATTTGTCCCGGTTCGGGAACCGGGACTAAAGGGTCGGGACTAAAGCCCAACACCTTTAGTCCCGGTTCTTATACGAACCGGGACAGATGGGGCTCCACGTGGCCGCTGCGGCGAGCCAAGACATTGCGCCACATCACTCCTTAGCCTTGGTATGATTTCTGGATCGATCACCTTCTGAGAGATTGCATTGAGGAATGCACATAGCTTCACAATGGCTAATCAAATGTTTTCCGGTAGAAGCCCCCTCAATGCAACCGGAAGCAGTTGCGTCATAATCACGTGGCAGTCATGAGACTTTAGGTTCTGGAACTTTTTCTCTGCCATATTTCTTATTCCCTTTATATTCGACGAGAAGCCAGACGGGACCTTCATACTGAGCAGGCATTCAAAGAAGATTTCCTTCTCTTCTTTGGTAAGAGCGTAGCTGGCAGGACCTTCATACTGCTTTGGAGGCATGCCGTCTTTTTCGTGCCAACGTTGCAGGTCCTCCCGTGCCTCCGGTGTATCTTTTGTCTTTCCATACACGCCCAAGAAGCCTAGCAGGTTCACGCAAAGGTTCTTTGTCACGTGCATCACGTCGATTGAAGAGCGGACCTCTAGGTCTTTCCAGTAGGGTAGGTCCCAAAATATAGATTTCTTCTTCCACATGGGAGCGCGTCCCTCAGCGTCATTCGGAACAGATAGTCCGCCGGGACCCTTTCCAAAGATTACGTGTAAATCATTGACCATAGCAAGTACGTGATCACCGGTACGCATGGCGGGCTTCTTCCGGTGATCTGCCTCGCCTTTGAAATGCTTGCCTTTCTTTCGACATTGATGGTTGGTCGGAAGAAATCGACGATGCCCCAGGTACACATTCTTCCTGCATTTGTCCAGGTATATACTTTCGGTGTCAGCTACACAGTGCGTGCATGCGTGGTATCCCTTGTTTGTCTGTCCTGAAAGGTTACTGAGAGCAGGCCAATCATTGATGGTTACAAACAGCAACGCATGCAGGTCAAATTCCTCTTGTCTGTGCTCATCCCACACACGTACACCGTTTCCATTACACAGCTGTAAAAGTTCTTCAACTAATGGCCTTAGGTACACATCAATGTCGTTGCCGGGTTGCTTAGGGCCTTGGAAGAGTACTGGCATCATAATGAACTTTCGCTTCATGCACAGCCAAGGAGGAAGGTTATAGATACATAGAGTCACGGGCCAGGTGCTGTGATTGCTGCTCTGCTCCCCGAAAGGATTAATGCCATCCGCGCTTAAACCAAACCATACGTTCCTTGGGTCACCTGCAAACTCAGCCCGGTACTTTCTCTCGATTTTTCTCCACTGCGACCCGTCAGCGGGTGCTCTCAACTTCCCGTCTTTCTTACGGTCCTCTCTGTGCCATCGCATCAACTTGGCATGCTCTTTGTTTCTGAACAGACGTTTCAACCGTGGTATTATAGGAGCATACCACATCACCTTGGCAAGAACCCTTTTCCTGGGGGGCTCGCCGTCAACATCACCAGGGTCATCTCGTCTGATCTTATACCGCAATGCACCGCATACCGGGCATGCGTTCAAATCCTCGTACGCACCGTGGTAAAGGATGCAGTCATTAGGGCATGCATGTATCTTCTGCACCTCCAATCCTAGAGGGCATACGACCTTCTTTGCTGCGTACGTACTGTCGGGCAATTCGTTATCCTTTGGAAGCTTCTTCTTCAATATTTTCAGTGGCTTCTCAAATCCTTTGTCAGGCACAGCATTCTCTGCCTTCCACTGCAGCAATTCCAGTATGGTACCGAGCTTTGTGTTGCCATCTTCGCAATTGGGGTACAACCCTTTTTGGTGATCCTCTAACATGAGATCGAATTTCAGCTTCTCCTTTTCACTTTCGCACTGTCTCCTTGCATCAACAATAACCCGGCGGAGATCATCATCGGGCACATCGTCTGGTTCCTCTTGATCTTCAACTTCCCCCGTTGCAGCATCACCGTATTCAGGGGGCACATAGTTGTCATCGTCCTCTTCTTCTTCGCTGTCTTCCATCATAACCCATATTTCTCCGTGCCTGGTCCAAATATTATAGTGTGGCATGAAACCCTTCTCAAGCAGGTGGGTGTGAAGGATTTTCCGGTCAGAGTAAGACTTCGTATTCCCACATATAGGGCATGGACAACACATAAAACCATTCTGCTTGTTTGCCTCAGCCACTTCGAGAAAATTATGCACGCCCTTAATGTACTCGGAGGTGCGTCTGTCACCGTACATCCATTGCCGATTCATCTGCGTGCATTATATATAATTAAGTGTGTAAAAAACCATTATAAAACATCATGAATAGATAAGTGACCAAATTAATAGAAGTTCATCATCACATTAAAACCAAAGTACATACATAGTTCTCATTGAACAACATATAGCTCTCCAGAGCATCTAATTAAACCATACATCGAAACTATGTAAAACATTTCAATGCAACAACAAATGCGATCATAATCGCAACCAAGGTAACAATTGATCCAACGGCATAATGATACTAAGCCTCGGTATGAATGACATATTTTCTATACTTTCTAATCTTGAAGCGCATTGCATCCATCTTGATCTTGTGATCATCGACGACATCCGCAACATGCAACTCCAATATCATCTTCTCCTCCTCAATTTTTTTCAATTTTTCCTTCAAGTAATTGTTTTCTTCTTCAACTAAATTTAACCTCTCGACAATAGGGTCGGTTGGAATTTCCGGTTCACATACCTCTTAGATAAAAAAAATCTATGTCACGTTGGTCGGCATAATTGTCATAAACAATAAATGAACCAAATAGTTATAAAATATAATATATACCACATCCGAATCATAGACAGGACGAGGGCCGACGGGGGCGGATACCAAAACCATCGCACTATATAATAACAAACAATAATAAAAGTAAGAAAATTAGACAAGTATCTATCTAAATCATACAAGTAAGAATTTTTTTTCTTTTAGAAAGAAGATAAGAACAAGAGGCTCACCACGGTTATGCCGGCGACGAGATCGGCGCGGGCGATCGACGGCGGTGAAGACGGGGACGGGACGTGACGGACCGCTAAACCTAGACAAATCTTGAGGAAAATGGAGCTTGAAGGTCGAGCTTTGAGAGGAGAAAGCTTAACTAGTGTGGCTCGGGCATTTCATCAAACACCTCATATGCATAGGAGGTGAGCTAGAGCACCACAAAGCTCTCCCCTCGCCGGCCAGAAAAAACAGAGCAGTGTGGAGTGCTCTGCTCGCCGGCGATGGGGTATATATAGCCACCTCATTGGTCCCGGTTCGTGCGTGGAACGGAGACTAAAGGCCCCCCTTCTGTCCCGGTTCAAGCCACGAACCGGAACCAATGGATGTAGGCCAGGAGCGAGGCTCATTGGTCCCGGTTCGTGCCAGGAATCGGGACAAATGGGTCCAGACGAACCGGGACCAATGCCCACGAGGCCCCGGCCGGCCCCCTGGGCGCATGAACCGGGACGTATGCCCCCATGGGTCCCGGTTCGTGACTGAACCGGGACTAATGGGCTGGGCTGGCCCGAACCAAAGCCCTGTTTTTTCTACTAGTGCTAAGGAGTTAGTTACAAGACGATGTATTACGGAACGAGTAAAGAGACTTGCCGGTAACGAGATTGAATTAGGTAGGGAGATATCGACGATCGAATCTCGGGCAAGTAACATACCGACGAACAAAAGGAACTACGTATGTTGTCATAAATGTTCGACCGATAAAGATCTTCATAGAATATGTAGGAACCAATATGGGCATCTAGGTCCCGCTATTGGTTATTGACCGGAGAAGCGTCTCGGTCATGTCTACATCATTCTCGAACCCGTAGGGTCCGCATCCTTAACGTTTGTTGACGATATAGTATTATATGAGTTATGTATGTTGGTGACCGAATGTTGTTCAGAGTCCCGGATGAGATCACGGACATGACGAGGAGCTCCGGAATGATTCGGAGGTAAAGATTGATATATAGGATGATGGTTGGGCCAAGGGGTAAGGCCCACGGGGCTTTAGCTCGGTGCAAAAGGAAGTTTTGCGGAGGTCGGGGACAAGATGCCGCGTCTGGCCCTGGGCCAGACGCTGAGGACCATGGCGTCTGGGCCAGACGCCGAGGACCATGGCGTCTAGTGCTGGAATCCGAGAAGGACTCTTCCTTGCATTCCAAACCGACTTTCGGGAGGCCCTCTCCCCAAGTAGCGACCCCAGGGCTCAACATATAAATAGAGGAGCAGGGCTAGCCCCTAGAACACAAGTTTTTGAGCCTCCTCTAGTTGATCTAGTTCTAGTTCTAGTTGGTCCTAATTGAGTAATTAGAGCTAGCCGTAGCTACCTTTAATCCTCATAATTAGAAGCCCAGTGTGGTTCTAATCTCCTCCATCTAGTTCATCCTCCGCTCTAAATCCGTTGTGCTTGGCGAAGCCCTGCGGAAATAGTTTCACCACCACCGTCACCACGCCGTCGTGCTGTCGGAACTCATCTACTACTTTGCCCCTCTTACCGGATCAAGAAGGAGAGGACGTCATCGAGCTGAACGTGTGCTGAACGCGGAGGTGGCGTACGTTCGGTGCTTGATTGGAACAGATCTTGAAGGTGTACGACTACATCAACCACGTTGATAAACGCTTCCGCTTAGCGATCTACAAGGGTATATAGATGCTCTCCCCCTCTCGTAGCTATGCATCTTCATGGATAGATCTTGCGTGTGCGTAGAATTTTTTTTGTTTTCCATGCAACGTTTCCCAACACGGCGTGGCATATTTTTTGGGAGAAAGCATAGTGAGTTGGCTATCACAAAAGTAGAAGGTGGTCGCATTATCATGTGAAGCAGAGTATATTGCAGCTGCAACCGCAGTGTGTCAAGGCGTGTGCCTAGAAAGGCTACTCGGTGACCTCACAGGTAAGGAACCGAAACGAGTGGTGCTCAACGTTGACGACAAGTCTACAATCCCTCTGTTGAAGAATCCAGTGCATCATGGTAGATGCAAGCACACAGAATCCAGTGCATCATGGTAGGTGCAAGCACACTGATACAAGGTATCGCTATTTAAGGGAGTGCGTGGAAGAAAACAAAGTTGACGTCAACTACGTTTGCACCGGCGACCAGCTTGCAGATATCCTAACCAGATCTTTGGGGCCACAGAAGGTCGTGAAGATGCGGCGAAAGATCAGCGTCCAAGCTATGAAGTGTGGACATCGTGCTGAGAGGGTGAGTGTTGGAATTAACCACGATAAGAAGACCATGTCCGGCTCGGACTGGTGCAATCACCAAATAGATTAGGACTCGTATTGCTAGCTTTTACTGCTATATAGGAGTATATGCGTGTAATCTACCCCTATAAACTCAACTCAGATCAATAGAAGTAGAAACAAACAGGTGCGTGTCGCACCTGTTAGCCATCAATACGTGTGTTCTCGCGTGTGTGTTCGTGTGTCGTCGTTGCGTCGTATACGAGCGACCCCGGCGGAATACATCCAGCAGCCAGCTAGCTAGCCAAATCGACCCATCAAGTATAGGTATACATGTGCGTTGCCCTCGTACACTTGTACGTCTCCTTGTAGGTACGTGTTGCTGTGGTGAAAAGCACCGGCCAGTAATCTCGTCGAGAAAGTACTTCGACGAGTAGCATCGACGTACGGGGATCTATGCCAACAGGTGCTCCATCGCAGCACCCAAAGGTGCCGGCTATGTTTGACTGCAGTGCCACATTGGCGTGGCGGTGTGCTCATCGCAGCGCGGCGGCGACGTGGTTGCTGCAACGAAGCATGCGGCGACGACGGCGGCGACAGAATGCTGCGACGCAGCAAACGGCGGTGACGGATGCTTCATCGTCTACAGCACCGGCGGCCGCCATTGCAGCCCTCCCAGTGGCGCACGGGAGCTTCGCCATGCGGCACGCAGCGGTCTGGGGATTTGGCCGGGTCTGTCTCTTCCTTGCAACAGCAGGTGGCAGCAGCAATCGCGAACTGATACGGTGGTCGCCGGCCAGAGTTGCCGAGTCGTGGAGGGGAAAAAAGAAGGAAGAAGATGAGGAGGGGAATGAGTGGAGGAGATAGCGTCGGAGGGGATAAGGTGGGGATGTTAGCGGTGGCTGAGTGGGGCATGTGGCGTGCGTACAAGACGAAGACGGCTTACAGAGATAGAAAAATCAACCGGTTTAAAGCAAACCTTTTCCATATATATAATATTTACTCCCAAGAGACCAACACATAGCCTTGTTAGTTCAAGTCAATGGCCTGTTCAGCTTTGGTGTGACATATTGCTTTGCAGCTGCTCTGCCTGACTCAGTTGAGTTCTTCTCTCCTTGCAGTACTACTCGAAGAGGGCCTCCGCATCTTGCAGGTGAGATCAATCGAGTGCATATGAGCATGCAATTTTCTTCATTTTTTCCAGCTTTTTTTTGTGTGCACCGTATAGTATAGCAAGCTAGCTAGTATAATCCTGTTCCAAGTCGTTTGTGTACACAATCTGTAAGGCTGGTCGATTGAGCATGCACATACTCATCATATTGGACTGGCCCTCGGTTTTTCAGGGCGACATGCCTCGGCGTGCAAAGCTTGTTGACGACAGCAGCTGGAGGGAAGTAGAAGTTGCCAATACATATGCCCTGTTTATCGGATACCTGTCCATGGCCATCAGGGGCCTGGGCTTCCTGGTGCTTACTTGGACCACCGTCGTCCTTCTTGGTGGTTTCGTCTCTACACTGCAGCGGAAGGACTTTTGGTGTCTTACCTTCATTACCCTTTCGCAGACAGCTGGGTTAGTCTTGTTAACATTTGGGTCATCCTTAACTTGTGTGTGTGTGTGTGTGTGTGTGTGTGTGTGAGAGAGAGAGAGAGAGAGAGAGAGAGAGCGAGAGGGATTCTTCATTCTTCCGAATTAACTAACTTGAAGGTACAAACAACAGGATCTTCAACGTTCTTCTGACTCAAAAGCTGAGTTATATTGTGCGGTTTTTTTGGGCCATTATTGATATTGGATATACCATGACGAGTGGCAAAGCTCGGCAGTTCAAACTCGACAACTCAGTACTTGTTCAGCAAGTGGTGTTTTGCATTCTCTTGTGCCCTCTGGCGGCTGTCTACATGTTTGGGTTGTTAATCTCCGCTGGGATTTCAGTGTGGCGTCTGAGCCAAAGGGATTATGGGAGTGATGCTTCTGAACTTGGAAACCTGAAGCCGTCGTTGGAGGTCTTGTATTCCCTTGCTCTGCTCCAGGGTGTAATTTTCTGTGTCAAGGCCATCTTCGGTTTTGAGAAGGGAAGTGTTGTGGATTTAATGATTAAAGAAGGAGAATTTGGCGACCAGTTCCGCGCTCCACTTTCAGATTATTTAACCAAAACGGTGACCGGGTGTGAAAAGGATATATCATTCGCCAGTGGAAGGAACCTCATCACATATGCTGTGGACCTGATGGTGTCTAAGTCACCTGATGACTATCTTTCCGGTGTAAGGATCCTGGAGGCATTCACCAGACGGCTGCAGACATTGGCAACAGAATGGGAAGAAGAAGATCTGTACTCCTCAGAACCAACATCGGATTACGTGCAGCGGCACATATCATGTCTGCATCCTTTGCTGGCATACTCCAGAAACTGTTGCAGACGTTGGGCCACAGAAGCATTTATGACAGAGAGACGAGGGAGCTTGCCACGAGGATAGTGGCGAGCATTGCAGAGGACATCTCTCTGGAAGACTTCCCGAGGGCAATCGTGTACATATCGTCCCTCATCGGCACATTCGAAGAATACCGTGTACTCCAACCATATCAGCGAGACTGGCTATACGCCACGTACCACCAAGAATGGAAGAATGTGGCTCGTTGTCTGGATAGTGATAAGGAAGAGGACAGTGATATTCATCTTCTGAACACCTACAAGGCGCTTATGGTCCAAGGCTTCCGCATCCTTGAGAAGCTCGCAACCAACAACAACAACTGCAGAGTCATGCTGGACACCCCATATCTGCTCTCAAAGATCTTGGCGCCTGTGACCTTGGACCTACTACACCACGTCGATCATGGTACATGGTCCAACATAGTAGAAGGTTCACTGCAAGTGATGATCTGCCTCACGCGTGCAACAGGACAGACGGGCACCAAGTTGCGTAGTGAAATTTCAGATAATAAGGAAGCGATCAGCACCATGGAGAGAATACTGAACTGTGACAAATGCAATGTGAAGATGCGGAAACAAGTTACCTGGATTCTTGCAGCACTATACGGGGATACATCTACCACTTTGGATACTGCGAGCAGAGAAATTTTCATTAAAATGCTGGTACACATTATGACCGATGATAACAAAGAGGAGAGCATATGGGTGGAAGCAGCTGGCGCACTGGAGCTTCTATCTTACAAAACTGAAAAAGGTGCCATGAGCATCATGGAGGCAGATGATAATGTTATCGATTATCTCATTACAATGGCTCTTGGAAAGAGCACATACAAAACAATGGCAATAAAACTCCTGGAATCTATATGTTCCCGTTACACATTTTTTTGGAAACAACTTGCCTCCTCACCGATTTCCATTCAAAAAACTGCCAATGATGAAAGACTCAGAAAGCTACAGAGAGCCATGACCATTGCTGTTCCAGAGGTAATTGGTGCCGCCATTTGCTTTAATCTCCTTCATATTGATTACAATGGTACTTGCTCCAAATATCGAAGTCTCTTCACCTTGTATTGGAGGATATATAGTTATTCCATGATTGCGTAGTTTCGAATTATATTTCTTTACTGTCATGCATGCCCGCAAGCTAGAGGAGATCCTGCTTTCAGTTATTGCGTGCTTAATACTAAAATTATTCAATCCGTACCAGTTACTTGGAGAAATATTTTGTTGGGCAACAGACGAAACACATACAAGAACACCACCAACACAAGTTCACCAAGTCAGCTTGATGAGACCACAAATTGACGAAGAAAACCAACATAATGATTCACACGATAATAGCCAGGGCATCAACTTGTCTTCCTCCAGTCAGCAAGACTGCAAGACGGACGAGTTTGATATATCTTGGATGCTATCCCTTTGTGTCAGAGTATGCAACACGCTGATCAGTGAAGATCAAGACTTGGGTCACACAGTTGGATCAAGAGATAGAGCATTTAGCTTACCATTGAAGCTCAGGGAGATTGTACAAAGAAGTATGCACCCTAGAGAAAATTGCATGAGAATAGTGAAGCTTACCTGTAAGATGGTCATATCAATGATGAAACACAGAGGCAGCTATGTCAAGGAAGACCAGGAGAGCTTGATGGATGCACTTTCCAGTGCTTCCAAAGAGATGTTTCTTCTTGATGGCTCCATTGTTTTCGATGTCACGCTTGTGACACCGAACAATTTCAGGAGTCTCAGTTCCCTCGTGAAAGAAGCGCAGGAACTTGTGGACAAAAACAAGGAACAATTGAGTTCAGGCTTATGAGTGGGGATTGGAGAACCCTGCTTAAGCGAAGACTTATAATTACACCGTTGTTGGAAGGCTGTACGCATTGTGAGTCTTCTGTTTACAATCTTTTAAGCTGTTAGTGTGAGATAAAAACGGTGAGTTGTGTCTCTGGGTGGACAAGTTATTTGTGAGTAAAAATAAACAGAAAATTGCCATTGGCGGTCAAATTCTGTGCGTGATACTTGTTTGATTAACCATATATCAGGGTGTCATGAAGTCTTGTTATGTTCTTTTGACGAATTAGTTTTGTTATGTCACATATCATTTTTGCTGAATAATCATCAACTAGTATGTCATATGTCACGTTATAAATTGATTTGAATCAGGACATGTCAATTCACGCATGTTTTTGATGATCGACGCATGTTTTGGTTCTAAGAAAAAGTACTGAAAATCCGTAAGTTTTTTAGGAAACCGAGAATTCCGGCTAGCCAGTTTAACAGAATGTAAATAGTAGATGTGAAAAAGCTGCATGCTGGTGTGAAACCAAAAAGGAGTATATAGTAAATTCCCAGGATGCGTATCATCTCCTGCAACCATCTCATCGGCACTCTCACGCCCTTCCAGATTCCGGCCGACTATAAGTACTGTGCCGCCCACGACCATAAGCACAACAGTCACATTCATCTCGTACCATTCCTCGTGCTCGCCCTCATCCTCCCTTCCAAACCCCCATTCCCGCCATGGCGCCGTTGATCACTGCCCAATGCGGCTCACCGCCCCGCTCGTAGGAGCATGTGTCCCCACGCCTAGCCAAGCAAGACGTGCCGACGCACATAGCAGAGGAGAATGCCTCGCTGCCCCGAGCGCCCGCCCCGACCGAGGAGGAGCTATGGAAACTAATGGAGGTCGCACTATGGGAGGTGTTGCCGCCAGCTGTGCGCGACGAGAGAGAGGCAATCATGAAGGCCGAGGAGGATGAGCGAGCCACGCGTCCGGTGGCCTGGGAGGCCCACATGGCCGTCGGCAGAGAAATTGAAATGGAGCTTTGGAGGGATACTCATGCCAAGCCCGAGAGGGTGGAGGAAGACGCCAAATGGATGGCCATGAAATCCAAAGGGTCCATGTGACTCATCTACGCCTGGAAGTGCAAAGATCAGGTGTACGCTGCCAGCGAGGAAGAGTACCTATGGGCTTCGGATTACTTGACCAGTGACTTTGCTCTGGCACGTCGTTGATGCGCCGATGAGCACCTCGCCAAATGCGAGGCAGAGGAGAAGGAGCCCTCCAAACGCTGTGGGAAGAGGGCAAGCAGCAGGCAAATCATGGAATGGCGAGAAGGAACTCATTATGTTTTAAATTAGATATTACCATCATCTTTCTAATTTGTTACTTGTTTGGATAGTGAAGTATTTTAAAATTGTGAAATCTTGTTCCAACATGTATGCAATTGTGGAGAAGCACATTTTCAATATATATGCAATTGGGTGTACCAACCCCCACCTCCTCGTTTCTGCGGAAAGAAATCCCGTGCAAAGCAATCAAGAGGAATCTAAATATAAATCGACAATAGCAATAAATCACTTGCCTACAAATTCCCTTCCCTACATTTTGTATTTCCCGAGAACATTACTATTTGTATATGTATTAACTTACGTCTGGTGTGTTTGTATGTATAAAGGTTTTGTAATGTTGTGGCTAGTTTGACAAATTTTATAAGCTTTCTCACAGTCGATAGCAGTTTTTCACATTACACAGCTGAACCAAATACATCCTAAACCCTGTTCCCACGACACAGCTATGTTGACACTCGTATCACCGCCATCTCATGAAATCCATGACACATCATGCCACCTCGCCGCACATTCACAGTTATGGAAGCGATGGCTGTGTTTGTATGACATGTGCATCATGTAATAAAAGTTACCGAAATCTGAACATGTAATCCTTGTTTGAAATGCATCTTCAATGTAAAAATTCCTTCGTTGTTGATGTTGTTCTTTTAGTCCATGCTTTCTTTTGTTGCATCAAGCCAGATCACGTCGTCTCCAGTTTGGAGTATCTTCAGCCGGGGGAAAACCATCAAGTTTTTACCAAATCGATGACTTTTTAGCTAGAGCTTGTCAATAATGCTTCATGGCCTACTTCAATTTTGGAGCTGTCTGCAGACAGAGGCATGCTTATTCACCATTCGCCTTAGGTTTTTTTGTGCAGAGAGCTATCTCATCCGGCTCTACTTTATAGAGTCAGACAGGAAAGCTTATCCGCTCGTAAAAGTAGAGCCAGGCATGAAAGCTCTCCACTCAAAAATCCAAAGGCGGGCTGTGAAAAAGTGTGTTTCCATATGTAGCCGGCTACAAAACCGAAGTAGGCCATGAAGCATCACCGATGAGCTCTAAGTAATTAAAAGTCATCGACTTGGTAAAAATTGTCGGGATCTATTATGTCAGCATGCACGTGGTGATCCCATCTGTTAAGATGTGAAACGAACCAAAAGAAGTACAAAGTTCATTAGCAACAAAATCTACAGCTCTATGCACTCTTTTACAAAAGTTTGTATGCTTAGTATGATATATTGACAACACTATTAGAGCATCTACAACCATGAATAGATAATCCGATCTCCAATACCCCGCGGACGCGCCTGCGGAAAGTGCTGGGCAGGTCCCCATTTGGCTTCTCTCCACAACCACAATTCTCAAATCATGATACCCAAATCCATGCACAAGGATCATACAACACAAATTCTGTTGGGGAACGTTGCATGAAAAACAAAAAAAAATTCTACGCACACGCAAGATCTATCCATGGAGATGAATAGCTACGAGAGAGGGAGAGCATCTACATACCCTTGTAGATCGATAAGCGGAAGCGTTTATCACACGGTTGATGTAGTCGTACTCTTCGCGATCCGATCACAATCCAGCCGATCTAGTGCCGAACGGACGGCACCTCCGAGTTTAGCACACGTGCGGCTCGATGACGTCTACTCCTTCTTGATCCAGCAAGCGGAAGAGGAGAAGTAGATGGGATCACAATCAACACGACGGCGTGGTGGTGATGGTGGTGGTGGAGCACCGATAGCGCTTCGCTAAGCGTCGCCGGGACGAGGCGGCGGGACTACGGAGTAACGGGAGAGAGGGGCGCCAAGGGCTTGGTGCACTAGTTGAAAACAGGGCTTTGGTTCGGGCCAGCCCAGCCCATTAGTCCCGGTTCAGTCACGAACCGGGACCCATGGGGGGCATACGTCCCGGTTCATGCGCCCAGGGGGCCGGCCGGGGCCTCGTGGGCATTGGTCCCGGTTCTTCTGGACCCATTTGTCCCGGTTCCTGGCACGAAGCGGGACCAATGGGCCTCGCTCCTGGCCCACATCCATTGGTCCCGGTTCGTGGCTTGAACCGGGACAGAAGGGGGGCCTTTAGTCCCGGTTCTACGCACGAACCGGGACCAATGAGGTGGCTATATATACCCCATCGCCGGCGAGCAGAGCACTCCACACTGTTATGTTTTTTCTGGCCGGCGAGGGGAGAGCTTTGTGGTGCTCTAGCTCACCTCCTATGCACATGAGGTGTTTGATGAAATGCCCGAGCCACACTAGTTAAGCTTTCTCCTCTCGAAGCTCGACCTTCAAGCTCCATTTTCCTCAAGATTTGTCTAGGTTTAGCGGTCCGTCCCGTCCCGTCCCCGTCTTCACCGCCGTCGATCGCCCGCGCCGATCGCGTCACCGGCACCACCGTGGTGAGCCTCTTGTTCTTATCTTCTTTATAAAAGAGAAAAAATCTTACTTGTATGATTTAGATAGATACTTGTATAATTTTCTTACTTTTATTATTGTTTGTTATTATATAGTGCGATGGTTTTGGTATCCGCCCCCGTCGGCCCTCGTCCTGTCTATGATTCGGATGTGGTATATATTATATTTTATAACTATTTGGTTCATTTATTGTTTATGACAATTATGCCGACCAACGTGACATAGATTTTATTTATCTAGGAGGTATGTGAACCGGAAATTCCAACCGACCCTATTGTCGAGAGGTTAAATTTAGTTGAAGAAGAAAACAATTACTTGAAGGAAAAAATAAAAAAAATTGAGGAGGAGAAGATGATATTGGAGTTGCATGTTGCGAATGTCGTCGATGATCACAAGATCAAGATGGATGCAATGCGCTTCAAGATTAGAAAGTATAGAAAATATGCCATTCATACCGAGGCTTGGTATCATTATGCCGTTGGATCAATTGTTACCTTGGTTGCGATTATGATCGCATTTGTTGTTGCATTGAAATGTTTTACATAGTTTCAAGAATGTATGGTTTAATTAGATGCTCTGGAGAGCTATATGTTGTTTAATGAGAACTATGTATGTACTTTGGTTTTAATGTGATGATGAACTTCTATTAGTTTGGTCACTTATCTATTCATGATGTTTTGTAATGGTTTTTGACATACTTAATTATATATAATGCACGCAGATGAACCGGCAATGGATGTACGGTGACAGACGCACCTCCGAGTACATTAAGGGCGTGCATAATTTTCTCGAAGTGGCTGAGGCAAACAAGCAGAATGGTTTTATGTGTTGTCCATGCCCTATATGTGGGAATACGAAGTCTTACTCTGACCGGAAAATCCTTCACACCCACCTGCTTTATAAGGGTTTCATGCCACACTATAATGTTTGGACCAGGCACGGAGAAATAGGGGTTATGATGGAAGACAGCGAAGAAGAAGAAGACGATGACAACTATGTGCCCCCTGAATACGATGATGCTGCAACGGGGGAAGCTGAAGATCAAGAGGAACCAGACGATGTGCCCGATGATGATCTCCGCCGGGTCATTGTTGATGCAAGGAGACAGTGCGAAAGTGAAAAGGAGAAGCTGAAATTCGATCGCATGTTAGAGGATCACCAAAAAGGGTTGTACCCCAATTGCGAAGATGGCAACACAAAGCTCGGTACCGTACTGGAATTGCTGCAGTGAAAGGCAGAGAATGCTGTGCCTGACAAAGGATTTGAGAAGCTACTGAAAATATTGAAGAAGAAGCTTCCAAAAGATAACGAATTGCCCGACAGTACGTACGCAGCAAAGAAGGTCGTATGCCCTCTAGGATTGGAGGTGCAGAAGATACATGCATGCCCTAATGACTGCATCCTGTACCGCGGTGCGTACGAGGATTTGAACGCATGCCCGGTATGCGGTGCATTGCGGTATAAGATCAGACGAGATGACCCTGGTGATGTTGACGGTGAGCCCCCCAGGAAGAGGGTTCCTGCCAAGGTGATGTGGTATGCTCCTATAATACCACGGTTGAAACGTCTGTTCAGAAACAAAGAGCATGCCAAGTTGATGCGATGGCACAGAGACGACCGTAAGAAAGACGGGAAGTTGAGAGCACCCGCTGACGGGTCGCAGTGGAGAAAAATCGAGAGAAAGTACCGGACTGAGTTTGCAGGTGACCCAAGGAACGTATGGTTTGGTTTAAGCGCGGATGACATTAATCCTTTCGGGGAGCAGAGCAGCAATCACAGCACCTGGCCCGTGACTCTATGTATCTATAACCTTCCTCCTTGGCTGTGCATGAAGCGGAAGTTCATTATGATGCCAGTACTCATCCAAGGCCCTAAGCAACCCGGCAACGACATTGATGTGTACCTAAGGCCATTAGTTGAAGAACTTTTACAGCTGTGGAATGGAAACGGTGTACGTGTGTGGGATGAGCACAGACAGGAGGAATTTGACCTGCATGCGTTGCTGTTTGTAACCATCAATGATTGGCCTGCTCTCAGTAACCTTTCAGGACAGACAAACAAGGGATACCACGCATGCATGCACTGTTTAGCTGACACCAAAAGTATATACCTGGACAAATGCAGGAAGAATGTGTACCTGGGGCATCGTCGATTTCTTCCGACCAACCATCAATGTCGAAAGAAAGGCAAGCATTTCAAAGGCGAGGCAGATCACCGGAAGAAGCCCGCCATGCGTACCGGTGATCACGTACTTGCTATGGTCAATGATTTACACGTAATCTTTGGAAAGGGTCCCGGCGGACTATCTGTTCCGAATGACGCTGAGGGACGCGCTCCCATGTGGAAGAAGAAATCTATATTTTGGGACCTACCCTACTGGAAAGACCTAGAGGTCCGCTCTTCAATCGACGTGATGCACGTGACAAAGAACCTTTGCGTGAACCTGCTAGGCTTCTTGGGCGTGTATGGAAAGACAAAAGATACACCGGAAGCACGGGAGGACCTGCAACGTTGGCACGAAAAAGACGGCATGCCTCCAAAGCAGTATGAAGGTCCTGCCAGCTACGCTCTTACCAAAGAAGAGAAGAAAATCTTCTTTGAATGCCTGCTCAGTATGAAGGTCCCGTCTGGCTTCTCGTCGAATATAAAGGGAATAATAAATATGGTAGAGAAAAAGTTTCAGAACCTAAAGTCTCATGACTGCCACGTGATTATGACGCAACTGCTTCCGGTTGCATTGAGGGGGCTTCTACCGGAAAACGTTCGATTAGCCATTGTGAAGCTATGTGCATTCCTCAATGCAATCTCTCGGAAGGTGATCGATCCAGAAATCATACCAAGGCTAAGGAGTGATGTGGCGCAATGTCTTGTCAGTTTCGAGCTGGTGTTCCCACTATCCTTCTTCAATATCATGACGGACGTCCTAGTTCATCTAGTCGACGAGATTGTCGTTCTGGGCCCCGTATTTCTACACAATATGTTCCCCTTTGAGAGATTCATGGGAGTCCTAAAATTATCAAAGTATTTTCTGTTCAAAACATTAAAAGCAAAAAGAATTTTCATGAAGAACTTTTTTGTTAGAAACTTTAATAACAAAAGGAATTATAATAAAGATTTTTTTGTTAGAAACTAAAGTAACAAAAACTTTTTTTGAATATAATGATAAAACACAGTAGTATTAAATAGCAGGAAAAAGAATCACTCCAAAATCTATTTTTATAGTAAAGTTAATCACAAACTAGTGATTCACACAAATTTCAAAGAATTCAAATTTAAACTATTCAAATTGGAAAACTAATGGCACTAACAGCAAGTTTATAATTTTTATTACCTAAAAGCAAAAAGAATCACTGAAAAACAGTTTATATTTTGTTGTAAGTAGAAACAAAATAAAATAAATAAAGCAGAAAAGAAAACAAAAAAACTAGAAGAAAAAAAATGCCACCTACTGGGTCAACCACGGCCTGAATACGACTAGAAACCCATTCATGGGCCAGGATTCAGGCCCGCAGAGGCCCAGCAGGCCCACGGGCAAAGAGTAGCAGAGTAGGCCCGAAAGCCTGTAGTTGAGAGGAGCTCGAGAGGGTCGGCGCAGCAGCGCTTATAAACCACTCTCGAGCTCCCTCAACTAGCGAGGTGGGACTAAACATCCCACCGCACCGCGCAAGAACCAGGTCTTTGGTCCCGGTTGGTAGCACTAACCGGAACAAAAGAGGTATATTGGTCCCGGTTGGTGGAACAAACCGGGACCAATGCCACACCTTTGGTTCATTTAGTCCCACCTCGCCAAGCGAGAGGGACTCGCAGCGGTTTATAAGCCCTGAGTGCAGAGACGAAAAAAAAATGAAGGAGAGGCGCAATGCTCACCTGCACGTTGCTTAGCTCCAGGCCTTGAGGAAATGGTGTAGACTGCATGGAGCTATCTGCAGTTTCTCAAGGCCTGGAGCTAACCAAAGTGCAGGTGAGCATTGCGCCTCTCCTTCATTTTTAATAACTTATTTTAACTCCAGACATTTTGTGTGTTCATTATGCACCATTCAAAGAATGAACTAATATAAAAAAGAATGAACTAATATAAAAAAGAATGAACTGGAAAACTAATGGCACTAACAGAAAGTTTATATTTTTTCTGACCTAAAAGCAAAAAGAATTAAAAAAATAAAGCAAAAAACAAAAGAAAATAAATAATGCAAAAAACAAAACAAAAAACTGGAAAAAAATAAAAAAATGCAGACAAATTTCAAAGAATTCAAATTTAAACTATTCAAATTTGAAAACTAATGGCACTAACAGAAAGTTTATAATTTTTCTGACATAAAAGCAAAAAGAATTAAAAAAATAAAGCAAAAAATAAAAGAAAATAAATAATGCAAAAAAAAACAAAAAACTGGAAAAAAATAAAAAAATGCCACCTACTGGGCCACCACGGCCTGAATACTACTAGAAACCCAGCCATCCAACTGGGCAAGGATTCAGGCACGCAGAAGGCCCAGTAGGCCCACAGGCATGCACAGATAGGTTAGGCCCGTAAGCCTGCTTTAGAGAGGAGCTCGACAGCTCAGGCGCACCGCATCTTATAAACAGGTGCGGCTCTCTCTCAGCTAGCGAGGCGGGACTAAACATCCACCGCGGCTGTGCCAGGCACAGGCTATTGGTCCCGGTTGGTGGCTCAAACCGGGACCAATGCCCACCTTTGGTCCCGGTTCTTGGCACCAACCGGGAACCAATGCCCCCCTTTAGTCCCGGTTGGTGCCACGAACCGGGACCAAAAATGGTTGTCTCTCAAAAAAACAAAAAAAATTTTTGTTTTTTTTTTTTTTTGTTGTTTTTCGCTCAAGGGAGACAACAACGCCCCCCACCGCCCCCACCCCCCCCCCCCCCACCCCCCCCCCCCCCCCCCCCACCCCCCCCCCCCCCCACCCCCCTCCCCCCCCCACCCGCCCCCCCCCCCCCCACCCCCCGCCCCCTCCCCCCACCTCCCCCCCCAGGAACGAGGTTGTGTGGAAGTTTTTGGTGAGTGTCCTCCGCCCCCCACCACCCCCGCCCCCCCACCCCCCCCCCCCCCTCCGCTCCCCCCCCCCCTCCCGCCCCCACCCCCCCTCCCCCCAAAAAAAGGTGTCTCCCCCCCCCCCCCCCCGCCCCCCCCACCCTCTTATGCGAGCTTTCTGCCCCCCCCCCCCCCCCCGCCCCCACCCCAACACCCGCCCCCCCCCCCCCCCCCCCCCGCCCCCCCCCCCCCGCATGGAAGGTTTGGTTGGGGTGAATGGGTATGGGGGGGACGATTTGAAGGGGGGAAGCGCATGGGGGAAGTAAAGTTGGAGGTGGTGCTGTATTTGAGGGCGGTGGGTAGGTGGTTTTAATGGGGGTGAAGCGGGGGGAGATAAGAGGTGGGTTGGGGGAGCTGGGTAGAAAAACACCGCGGCCCCCCCTCCCCCCCCCCCCGCCCCGAGGAGGGGGCGTCAGGTTGAGGGGGTGGTATAGAACGAGCCGATATTGGCGACCCCCCCAACACCCGCCCCCCCCACCTCCCCCCCCCCCCCCCACCGGGCGCCCCGGATTGTAGATGGGTGTAAAGGTGGCAGGGTAGTGAGGTACTTAAGGGACTTTAGGATATTGAGGATGAGCTGGATATGTTATGGGTTTGCTACCCCCCCCGAACCCCCCCACCTCCCGGAACGAATGGGTCCTTGGGCTGAGGTGATTTAGGGCCACCCCTCGCGGCGCGGTGTTAGAGTTTGGGAATGAGGGATGAGTGCGTGCTGGGGGGGGTGTTGGTTTGTGTGTATCCGCACCTACCCCTCTACCCCCCCCCCTCCGACCGGACACCACACCCCGCCCGATAAAGGTGGGGTTGGGAGCGGGGGAATTTGTGTAGTTGGGAGTGGGGAGGGTAATGTTGTTTCCGCCGCCCCCCCCCACCCCCCCCCCCACCGCCCCCCGCCCGACCCGCCCTTTGGGCTGCTGAAAAGAGACCTTTGGTCCCGGTTGGTGGCACCAACCGGGACTAATGGGGGGCATTGGTCCCGGTTGGTGCCACGAACCGGGACCAAAGCCTTTCCTATATAAGCCAGCACTTACGAAATTTTCCCCAAGTGCTTCCATTCTCCCCCGACGCCGCCAGGCCGCTCCTCGCCGCCGTCGCCGCGCCCTTTCGCCGTCGCCGTCGCTGTCGTCGCCGTCGTCCCCTGCCTCGTCGGCATCGCCCCCTGCCTCGTCGTCATCGCCCCGTGGCCGCCCCTGCCTCGTCGCCATCGCCCCCTGCCTCGTCGTCGTCGCCCCTTGGCCCCTGCCTCGACGCCGGCCGCCCCGCGCCCCTGCCCCGACGCCGCCCCGCGCCCCCGGCCTGCCCCGACCACGCCGCCGCCACGTTCGGTCCGGCCGGCCATCTCCTCCCCTGTTTTTTTAAAGATATATGATGATTTTTTTTCAGATTATATGTATGTGTGTATATATGATTATATGTCCTCTTTTTTTCCAGATTTTTTGTTCATGTAGATGATGATTTGTTTTTTGCATTTTTAGAAAAATGTATATATGTATATATGTTCTCTGTGTATATATGTTCATATATGCAAAAGTTAATTTTTTAGAAAATTATCTATGTATGTTCTCTGATTTAGTGCATTTTAGGATAGTTTAATTTTTAGAAAAGTTTTTATATATGGAAGAAGGAAGAAGGAAGAAGGAAGAGAAGAAAAAGTTTTATATAGCAAAAGTTACATTTTAGAAAAGTTTTATATATCTAGCTAGGAAGAAGGAAGAAGAAGAAAAACTTTTATATATGCAAAAGTTACATTTTTAGAAAAGTTTTTTCTAGGAAGGAGGAAAAAGGAAGAAGAAGAAAAAGAAGGAGAGGAAAAAGGACATATATCAAAGTTTGATCATATGTCAATGTTTGAATTTTGACATATATGCAACATTTGATCATATATCAAAGTTTGATCATATGTCAAAGTTTGCGATATACCCCCTCCCCGATAACATTTTTTTTATATGTATGTGGCTATATGTATGTCGTTGTCGATATAGCCCCTCCCCGATAATTTCGACATGAGGGGGGGGGGTCGATATACCCCCTCCCCGATAACATTTTTTTTTCTAAGTTACTAAGGTAAAATGTTCACCCCCCTCTCGATATACCGGGCGACCAACTCTCGAGGCCACCCAAACCCTAGAAAAAAAGCGTTGTCGATCTCCTACCCCCTCCCGCCCCTACCCGACAAACTCTCGAGGCCACCCAAACCACTAGAAGATAACTCCGGTAACTTCGACATGAGGGGGGACGTCGATCAACCCCCTCTCGCCCGAACAAGTCTATGTATTATTTTATATCGCGGTGGACATATATCAAAGTTTGATCATATGTCAAAGTTTGAATTTTGACATATGCAACATTTGATCATATATCAAAGTTTGATCATATGTCAAAGTTTGAATTTTGACATATGCAATATTTGATCATATGTCAAAGTTTGATCATATGTCAAAGTTTGAATTTTGACATATATAGATTTATCAAGAATGCCCCCATTATGGCTTCATCATTAGTCGGAAGTAACAGGCGTATGATGCTACGAAGCTCTTCAAAGTTGTTTTGGAACGGAGTTCCGGATAGAATAATTCGCCTTTTGGTACGAATTTCAGCAAAGGCCTTCCAAATAGCGATATTCGAAAGGCTCTTGCTGAACTTTGTACCAAAAAGCGAATTATTCTATCGGGAACTCCGTTCCAAAACAACTTTGAAGAGCTTCGTACCATTATATGCCTGTCATTTCCGGCTAATGATGAAGTCATGGTTTTCTTGAATTCTTTGACACTAGACAACGTGACATATAGAAGGGTAGATGAGATCAGGAAAAATATGGACCATTTTCTGCACATCCAGAATGGCGTCATTTTGTTAAATCCCTTGTCGGTCCGGACGTCGGACATTCATGAGAGAGGCGGTCCGATCCAAACCCTAGAAGCGTTGTCGAGGCCACCCCAAACCCTAGAAGCGTTGCCTAGGCCACCCCAAACCCTAGAAGCGTTGTTGAGGGCCACCCGAAACCGTATAAGCATCGAGCTAGCTAGGTCTACGTTTGCCACTAATATATCCATCTGTCATGTTTGTATATTAATTGCCATGTTGTAATATTTGCAGAAACTATGGAGCACCGAGACATCGAAGCAGAACAGTTGTTGGGGGACATAATCCTCGGCGGAGGTGATATCTTGTCATATCTCAACGACACCGATGGTCTGGAAGGAGAGGGTGAAGCAGGCTCCGGTGATCGAACAATGGAGGTGGAAGGACATGATTATGATGGCTCCGATGAGCGAACGGAGGAAGGAGCTGTTGTAAAGTCCGGCGAGGTATATATATTAATTAAGCCTGTGCTAACTAGCTAATTGATGCATTAATTGTTTTGGTATGTACACATATTAACTCTCTTCTTTCTTCTTTTCTAGCCCTCCGGATCGAGCCAAACTTCGGTAACGAGACGAGGCCCGAAGAAAAGGTTGCGCCAGGATGAAAGGTTCACGATCACAGCAATCAAGGGCGATGGCCAACCGATTGAACCCAGCCGGACCAAGGAAGCATTTTCTGCTCAGTGCGGGGTTCTTGTTAGGGACATGATCCCGATCAGCATCCACCAATGGAATAAGCCTAAGAGCGAAGACCCTCAAGTGTCTTTTGTCAATGATAGACAGAAAGATGATCTTTGGACCGCGCTGAAGGCAAATTTCACCCTACCGCCAGAGGAGGATCCGGATAAGCCAGTTATTGAGCCATTGGTCAAGGCTCATGCTCTTAAGAAGATGGCAGATCTATTCAGGAGGTGGAAGAATGAGTTGAAATCAACGTTTGTCGACAAAGGGAAGACTCCAGAATTCACCGGCCGATTTGAGAAGATAAGAGATCAGTGGCCCGCATTTGTGGCCCACAAGACATCGGAGAAGAGTAAGAAGATGTCAGCGACAAACAAGTTAAATGCTGCAAAGAAGGAGCATCACCATCGCACGGGGTCAGGTGGCTACCTCAAAGCCCGGCCGTTGTGGGACAAGGCTGAGAAGGACCTGCTTGATAAAGGGGTCGAACCAGAGACATTGAACTGGCCAGACAGTTAAGGACTTGGTTCTTCGGGGTTGGGGGAACCTTGGACCCTGAAACAGGGAAGTGCCGTTGGACGAACGAGCAACTTGAAATACCCGTCAAGAAGCTTCAGAAGTATATCGCCGCAGCGCAGGAAGGGACGTTCGTTCCCGACAGAGAGAACGACGAGCTCACAATGGCCCTCGGGAATCCTGAGCACCCAGGACGAACACGAGGCACGGCAGGCTCCGTTGCGTGGAAGGAAGGGTTTCCCAGCGCAGGCGATTACAAAACCCGGGAGAGGAGAAGGAAAGTGGAGCAGACCGAACTGCAGAAGTTGAATGCAAGGGTACGAGCGCTAGAGGAACAAGCACTACTAGTTCAGAGCCAGCGACCTGCCGGAGCTACCCCAGAAGCTACCCCTCCATCTCAGCGGAGAAGCAGTGTGGCTTCCACCGAGGTCCTTCAGCAGCCTGACTTCACGGCTTGCAGCTACCCCGTGGATGCTATCACGGAGGCACAAGATTGCCACCTTATGGCGCAATGGCAGCACCTCAAAGTCAAGGCGGCTGTCGGCTCTGTTGCACCTCCTCAACCCGGCGCAACTTTTCACTGCCTTCCGATTCCAGAAGGCTATGCTGTTGTGATGGTCGATGAAATAACGGAGGGATTTGAGGAGCTCCAGCTTGACCACCCTACCGGTGAAGGGGAGACTCAGCTGGGTCTTGCTCTGAAGACTCCATGTCTATGGCGGAAGGAGCTCATCAACCTTCCGAACTGGACGCTTCGGCCTCCTCCTTCGGTGAGTCAGTGCACTCCGCCTCCTCCTCCGCCTCCTCCTCCGGTGAGTGATCAGGGCACTCCACCTCCTTCTCCGGCTGCTCCGGCGCGTGGTGGCACTCCGCCTCCTTCTCCGGCTGCTCCGGCGCGTGGCGGCACTCCGCCTCCTTCTCCAGCTGCTCCGGCGCGTGGCGGCACTCCGCCTCCTTCTCCGCCTGCGCCGGCGCGTCCGAGCAGCCCGCCTCCTTCTCTGCCTTGTCAGCAACATCGGAAGACAGCCGCCACCGCTCCGGCTACTCCGGCGCGTCGTAGCACTCCACCTCCTTCTCCGCCTCGTAAGCAACGAAGGAAGACAGCCGCAGCCGCTCCGGCTGCTCCGGCGTCTAGCAGTACAGCCAGAGGCGGGAGGCAATACAGATTCGGTCCGACTCTCACGCCTCTAGAGAAGTTACCATACGAGATGACCGAGGAGGAAAACGAGGAGATCTGTCAAGCCCAAGTGAAGGACTTTTTTGCAAAGAAAAATCCACCTCCGGAGGAGAAGATAGATCCGGTGAAATTGAAGCGCACTGTGAAGAACCTGAAGCGACCACCACCGCCTCCGCCGGATGATAACCATACCCGCGCTCTTAAAAAGGCAGTGCAAGGAGCGCGCCGGTCGAGAACTACTTCAAGTGACAAAAGGTTACAAGAACGAAGAAGTGGGAACAAAATTCCCCAGCTCGGCGAACAGGCAAACCAATCATGCCCCCCGCTCAAGGTGTCTAGCGATATCGTCGCAAATCTGCCGGGGATGGTGCCCGGTACCAATCCTGGTGATTACCTGCCCGACGATGCACATTTTGATACAATGGAGGTGGACGAACACAAATACCAGTACGGGAAGCCTCTCGTCAGACCTGGTGATCCTACTCTAACAACGATGATGCGAAGATTCCATAAGTGGTACATGGACACCTGCAAGTCTGGGAAGGATATTTTGACGCTCAGAGTTAAAGAGGAGCACGATCTCGTTGGAATTGATCTGTTGTCTATTCCATTTGAGGAGTTCTTCCAGTTTTTCAATCAAAAGGACCTCGATAAAATAATCATCACTTGCTACTGTCTGTAAGTACTATACTTCTGTAATTAAGTCTCTATATATAGCTCAGCTCTTTCATTGCATGTATATATAATTAACCTCACTATATTATGCAGATTGAAGATCGTCGAATGCAGAAATGCACAAATCTATGATATTGGGTTCATTAACACAAATCTCATAGATGAATGGACGATTACATATAGTGCGAAAGAAACCGAGGCCAACTTGCTACAATCATTGCTTAAAAATCAAAACAAAGATAAAATACTCTTTCCTTACAACTTCAAGTGAGTGTTACTGTCTTCTGCATATTCGGTTTCCCTTATTATTCGAGGTTATAGTAATGTAATTGATGAGTTATGCATGCGTGCGCAGCTTCCACTTTATTCTCCTAGAGATTAAGCTTGAGCAGGGACTAGTAACCGTCTTAGACTCAAGACGAAAAGATCCCAAGGAGTATGCGGCCATGACTGAAATGCTCCAGAAGTAAGTTCAATCGATCATTATCGCACCATATCGGCAACTTTGTTCATTTCCTGATATCAAGTAATTATTTTCTTTGTCTCGCAGGGTTTGGAAAGTGTTCAGCACAAAAGCTCCGGGACTGCCGGGGGAGCTGCGATTTACACACCCGAAAGTAAGTACTACTAGCTAGTTCCGCGCATCTCCCATTGATTCTAGCTAGTTTCATCAATACCATTTATAATGCTTGATTATCAGTTTGATTGACCTCTATTTCTCGTAAAGTGGTTGTGGCAGGAAGGCGGGAATAATTTTTGTGGATACTACATTTGCGAGTACATCTACAATGCGACGACCTCTAAGCGGGGCTACTCTGAAAAACAATATGAAGTGCGTAAGCAATAATATTCATAATTTTATTTTATTACCATCATTTGTGTTGAGTTTCATTCATATATATGTATTGACCCCCTTCTTCAAATTAGATTTGGCAGATGCGGGATGAACTCCTACCACAAGATCGCATAAAAGCAATTCAAGAGGAATTGGCGGGATTCTTTCTTGACCACGTCATCAATCCAGCCGGAGAATACCATGTGGAACTTGACATCAAATGTTAGGGATCTTATATTGTATATATGTAGCTAGTAGCGTCGGATAGATATACGAAAACTTGTTGTTCGACCAATCTCTCGGAGAAGGAGGAGGTCGATCACTTCTCTCTGTACATGTTCATGACGATCTTGTGTACTTAATGGTTTCCTTCATTTGCTTACTAGTTAGCGTGTCAAGTCCTCTCTATACGTATAGTACGTAGCGTCGACCAAGCACGGAGATAAGAGAGGACACTTCTCTTCTATAGCTAGCTAACACAATATATGAAACCCCTAAATTAACCCTACAAAACCCCTAACCCCCCCCCCCCTCCTATTTCAAAAATAAAAATAAAAACCCCAGCTCCTGAGCTGCTGACACGTGGATGATCTTTGGTCCCGGTTGGTGTTACCAACCGGGACTAAAGGCCCTCCTCTCTGGGCTCGCCGCAGCGGCCACGTGGAGCCCCATCTGTCCCGGTTCGTATAAGAACCGGGACTAAAGGTGTTGGGCTTTAGTCCCGACCCTTTAGTCCCGGTTCCCGAACCGGGACAAATGGGCCTTATGAACCGGGACAAATGCGCCTTTTTCTACTAGTGGTGTGTCCTCTTGGGGCGCCCCCTTCCCTCTATATATAGGTGGAGAGGCGTGGCAAACAGCCCCTCCAAGCCCAAGGGCGCAGCTATGGAGAAGAGGACTTGGACTCCAAGTTCAATCCTATCTTACATTTATAAGAAGTTGATCCCCACTACTTGCAATTCTCTCTACATGCGCACTGTCCACGTCAACACGATGCCACGTCAGCATTCAACCAATTGTTATCTCTATAGTGCCCACACGTACAGTCCATCTGTCTCTCAGTTGTAAGTTGTAGCACGTCATTGTTTTTCCCCAGAGAAACCATTCGTGGTATTGTGTCAGTTCCCCATCGTGGTGCCTCTTATCTTCTCCCTGCCTTTCACTCTTCACCTTCTCCAATTTCCTCATATCCTGCCGCCGTCTCCTCCCCTTTCCTCCGCACATCTTCCCAACTTCTCCTATTCATCCCCAGCTTCTCCTACATGCTAGATCGAAATACTGCAGGTTTTCAGCCCAATCTGCACTCCGCTGCAAACACTAACTAGGCATAGCTTCGTCTCCAGATCTGCAAGATGATGGGGAAAAACACGACATCGATGATTCGAAGAGCCTTAAGAAATGTAGCGCACTACAAGTCTCACGAGCAGAGGATCCGCCCATGACAGTGTTAACATGGAGCTCGCTGTAATAGGTGAGACGGGCCATGAAGACCTGTGTCAACATGGACATCTCATCTTAAATTCCCTGGAGTAGTTTAGTTTTCCTAATTCTTTGTCATGGACTCATGTGCATGTCAACATAGGTATTAGTGTTGGCTTCTTTTTAGATGCATTCATGTTAATATGTTGGATCACAGGAGCAATCCTACTGACACGCTAATATATGTTTTTTTTCTAGATTTTATTAGGATGTGGAGTTTCTATATTCTTTGATGCATGTCCATGGTGGGATACAGCTGCAGCCCTTGGTGTGACGTCTCTGCATCGCTGGCTTGGCTCTCCTATTGGGTCGGGGATGCTTTGTGTCGTTACGGCCTCACTTTTATTTGTCGATGCACGAACTGTTGGCAGCAACAATGAAGCACCTTCAGGATTATGAATCCTTTACGAACCAGTAAGGTTTTTTTTTTTTTTTTTAGAAAAGGAGGATGACCCCCGGCCTCTGCATCTGGGAGATGCATGCGGCCACTTTATTGATTATTCTCGAGGACCTTACAAAGTGTTACAAACAATATGCCTGAATCTGCCATCTAGGCAACATATGCCACTACTCCTATCCAAATGATGAAGGGGTGCTAGCTGGGCCACTACCCAGACCACTCACCTAAACCTAACATCAAAAGCCGGAATCCCCAGCCTAGCCAAATACCGGGTCTGGGGCATAAACCGGTCTGACGCACTCACAAGTGTCATCGCCGCCATCTTCCACTGGTCCATCTTCAGAGCAGATTGAAGTTCCAACCTTGGCAGGATCGTCCGCCATCGACGCCACCATGACGCCAAATGACGACCACCACCTACGCTAGTCCATCTCCAAGCAGAAGGAGCGCTACCACAAGCTGAAGATCGGCGGTAGAATAGATGAAACGCCGCACACATTGCCGCCGCCAAACACCTCACACGCACCACAAAGCGCCCACCGTGCTTTCGGGAACCCCAGGCGACGCCTTCAAGAAGGAGCGCGACGAAGGTACGACGCCATCGCCCGCAAGTGGAACTAGAGCTTTCGCCCAAATGAAAAGCACAGTGAGAGACGGGATAGGACCTCGACAAGGCCTCCAAGAAGGGAACCGACGCCCACAAAGGCGCCGCCATTGCCGTGGCCTCCACCGACGGCCAAGGGTTTCCCCCGATCCCGCCCCCGTCCCCTCCACCCGGCCAAAGACCTGGCCAGGGGAGCGCATGCAGCCGGAGAAGGCGTTGGACTTCATCGAAGCAGGCACGGCGGATGACGGGGCACCCCGACCCACCGCAGTAGACGTCCACCGAGACACCGCCGCCCGCACGGCCGAGGTCACGGACCACCAGCTCCCACGACCGTCGCCCGTCGAGAGGCAACGCCGTCCACACCGCCCGAGGCCGCCGCCCCGGAATCCACCCACCGCGCACATCCCGTCAAAACACGGAGAACGACCCACACGGCCGCCACCAGGGAGACCACACCGTGAACACCCAAGCCGGGCGACGAGGCAGGGCGACGAGTAAGGTTTTGTGATGCAATTTCTTCTTCTTTTCAGGCCTGGTAGAATGGTAATAACATGTATGCATAAATTAAAATTTTCTTTTCAAAGAAATTTTAATTGTTTCAACGATCTAGCTAGCTCTTCTACAAAGTGATATTGTGATCGTGTTCGTTCGAATTCCTGCAGAAGTGGTTCGATTCATTGGGAAAACTACTCTTGCAGTCTTATAAGAGGTCTGTATTTTTTCATAATTTACCTATACCTTTTCCAACCTCATATGTAGGTTATACTCCCTCCGTTCCATAATGTAGTGCATATAGATTTTTGCAAAAGTCAAACATTACAAATTTTGACCATATTTATAGAGAAAAGTAGGTACATCTAGAATACCAAATGCACATCATTAGATACATCATGAGTTATATTTTCATAATGTACATGTTTGGTATTGTAGATTTAGACAATTTTCTCTATACACTTGGTCAGAGTTGGCAAAGTTTGACTTTGACAAAAATCTATAGGCACTACATTGTGGAATGGAGGGAGTATATTTTACTTTTTTGGAGGAGGCATGTAATTTACATTTTTGAAGGAGATATGTATTTTACTTTCAGGAAATGTTGTCGGTTCTGGCCATTCCTACCTCCTTGGTATCTTTATCATTTCCTTGATACTAAATCAAGAATCAACAAATCTTTGGATTCGCCAGATGTTGGAAGGAAGAATAAGGGAGTCAAATTCACTAGATGCATGTGGTACGTGTTTTGTGATCGGATATTATGGGTTTTCACATGTATGTGAGTGCTCAACAAATCTCCTTCAGGTATTTTATACCTCAATGTATATGTTTATCAAAAAAAAAAGCAATTCTGGTATATCCCATCAACGGCAACAATCTTTTTTTTTTATCTGTTTCTGCACAAGTTCGTTCATGAATGCCACAAATAGGTTTGTTCTCTATATCTGTGTTGAGTTTCTTCTTAGCAATTATCACCTTTGGAGATTTGTTGTATTTGTATTTTTGCTGAACCTTGCTGCACACACAAGCTCTTATAGATACTATGTTCAGTTTGAAAGTGAAATTAGTAGGATTAGTGTGTTGCATGTGTATAAATGATACATACGTGAATGCATTGTATCACCTCCCATTTTATGTTATTGTGGGCTGCCGGTATTTTCCTACTAAACATGAATCTTTTGGTCCAAGTGCAAATCATTATTTATACTTAATAATTTGTCTAACATAACATATTTACTTCAGTGTGACAATACTTCCAATTAGCTTCCAGTGGTTCAAACATTTTATGCATCCATACATCCCGCGGCAACGCGCGGGGTTTTATCTAGTTCCTACTAGGACTACTCCTTTTTTTGCCTTCCCTAGCCACATGAGCTTTTGAAGACTTGGTGCGTCTAACCCAATAAGGCCAGGGCGCCTCCCCGCAGCCCATGCTAACTCTTGGGTCGTGGTGGACCCACTTGTGGACTTCCGCACCCCTCCGGAATCCTCCGGAACCTTCTGGAAGCTTCCCGGTACAATATCGAAAAAACTGCACCTTTTTCCGGAACCCAAAATATGACTTCTCATATATAAATCTTTACCTCTCGACCATTCCGAGACTCCTCGTGACGTCCGGGATCTCATCCGGGACTCTGAACAACATTTGGTTACCACTCATCAAATATTCCAATACTACTCTAGCATCAACGAACATTAAGCGTGCGACTCTACGGGTTCGGGAATTATGTAGTCATGACCGAGACACCTCTCCAATCAATAACCAATAGCGGGACCTGTATGCCTATATTGATTCCTACATATTTTACGAAGATGTTTTATCGGTTGAACCTTTATGACAACATACGTAATTCTCTTTGTCTGTCGGTATGTTATTTGCCTGAGATTCGATCGTCAGTATCTCTATACCTAGTTCAATCTCGTCACTGGCAAGTTTCTTTACTCGTTCCGTAATACATCATCTTGTAACTAACTCCTTAGTCAATTTGCTTGCAAGCTTCTTGTGATGCTGTATTACCGAGAGGGCCCAGAGATACCTTTCCATGATCACCCAGTTACGTTGTGACATTCGATAGAACACAAGGTATTCTTCCGGTATCCGGGAGTTGCATGATCTCTGTAGGGTAACGCAGCAGAAAACAAAAATTTTCCGACCTACGCACCAGCCCAGGACCACTATGGAGACTGCATACAAGGTTTGATCATTTTCGTTACCGACTCGAAGCGCAGCGGAAGTAGAGTCGATGACGATCGGCGGTGCAGATCCCCGCAGCTAGGATTTACAACCTCCCAACCGCGAGGATGTATACCCTCGTCTTCCCTTCGGACAGCCCTCCGGGAGGCTGTCGAACAGTCCCCCAGACGATGTCGCGGACAGCCCTTCGGGAGGACCTTCGAAACTCGAACGGTCACTCGGACAGCCCTTCGGGAGGACTCACAGAACTCGGACCGTCACTTGGACAGCCCTTCGGGAGGCACTCTCGAACAGCCCCTCGGGCACTAAGATCGAAACTACGACCTCTCTACAGAGTTGCACACATACGGTGTCATCTATCCGGCAGGGCTTCGCCGTCCAGAACTAGTTCCCACCTGAACCCAGACAGCCTTTCGGCTCTACGAAACTATTTCGCTGGGAGGGAGAGAGAATGCCAGATCATGCATGGCTTGTGTGAGAGCTAAGGATGGGGAAATGGCTGCCAAGATCACTCCTATATATAGGCTAGCCAAGGGGTAAAATTGTCACACAAAAACCCCAAAGTGCCCTTGGAATATCCCTTTCCAAAAGGGAATATGCCATATGGGAGTGCCATGTGGAGCACCATGGTGCTCCACCTCCTTGGCCGGCCACCCTTGGGGGGGGACCCCCCCCATGAGGTGCCATGCCCTCCTTCCCCTTCTAGAAGGCCCTTTTGGAATTTCCAAAAAGGTGCTTTCCATAAAATTCCCAAAAAGCACTTTCACTATTCACGACGACATTTTTCAGCGTCCGTTCGAACTGAAAATATTTATGTGGGCTTAGAACATTTCCAGTACCCACTAAAATAATTTTCAATGCGTTCTGGAAGGTAACGCAGCAGAAAACAAAAATTTTCCGACCTAAGCACCAGCCCAGGACCACTATGGAGACTGCATACAAGGTTTGATCATTTTCGTTACCGACTCGAAGCGCAGCGGAAGTAGAGTCGATGACGATCGGCGGTGCAGATCCCCGCAGCTAGGATTTACATCCTCCCAACCGCGAGGATGTATACCCTCGTCTTCCCTTCGGACAGCCCTCCGGGAGGCTGTCGAACAGTCCCCCAGACGATGTCGCGGACAGCCCTTCGGGAGGACCTTCGAAACTCGAACGGTCACTCGGACAGCCCTTCGGGAGGACTCACAGAACTTGGACCGTCACTTGGACAGCCCTTCGGGAGGCACTCTCGAACAGCCCCTCGGGCACTAAGATCGAAACTACGACCTCTCTACAGAGTTGCACACATACGGTGTCATCTATCCGGCCGGGCTTCGCCGTCCAGAACTAGTTCCCACCGGAACCCAGACAGCCTTTCGGCTCTACGAAACTATTTCGCTGGGAGGGAGAGAGAATGCCAGATCATGCATGGCTTGTGTGAGAGCTAAGGATGGGGAAATGGCTGCCAAGATCACTCCTATATATAGGCTAGCCAAGGGGTAAAATTGTCACACAAAAACCCCAAAGTGCCCTTGGAATATCCCTTTCCAAAAGGGAATATGCCATATGGGAGTGCCATGTGGAGCACCATGGTGCTCCACCTCCTTGGCCGGCCACCCTTGGGGGGGGACCCCCCCCATGAGGTGCCATGCCCTCCTTCCCCTTCTAGAAGGCCCTTTTGGAATTTCCAAAAAGGTGCTTTCCATAAAAATTCCCAAAAAGCACTTTCACTATTCATGACGACATTTTCCAGCGTCCGTTCGAACTGAAAATATTTATGTGGGCTTAGAACAATTCCAGTACCCACTAAAATAATTTTCAACGCGTTCTGGAACAATTCCAGATTAGTGATTTTCATCTGCGAAAAGCATCTGAAGCGGTTCCGGCAGCTCCGAAACATTTCCGGTTTTTCTTCCAGAAAATTCCCAGAAGTTTCTAGAATGATTCTGGTATCCTCCAAGAATTATCAGGCATGTGCCGAAACCATTTTGACTTAATGGTATCCCCTGAAACAACTTTTCAGTTTCACCGGAACTCATCCGGTGACCTCTCTCTGCGGAACTTTTCCGCTGTCCGAAACTTTTCGGTGTCCGAAACTTTTTCGGTGATTTTCTCTCAGACTCCCTGTCTAGTATTCAGCAGATAGATGACCCTTAAGCGTGTGACCCTATAGGTTCGGTGAAGTATAGACATGACACGGAACCCCTTCCGATCAATGATCAACATCGGAGCCGTGGACACCCATATTGACCCCTATACCCACACGAATGAATATTCGAGTGAACCTCCAGTTGCCGTGTGCTATTCCTGTTGCTTCGCGATATGTTACAAATACCCGAGGTGAGACATGATGGCATCCCCGTGGGACAACAACTTGTCCACTATGCCAGTTACCTCGTTACCGGTATTTGTTCTCTTTTCTCGTTCCCGTGTTCCGGCATCCCCGTGATCAAATCACAAAGTGTCTGGCCAGACAATGATGGATACCGTAACACCGAGAGGGCCCAGAGATATCTCTCCATCGCCGGAGGAGCAAATCCCAATCTTGAGCTATCAAGTTACTTGACACACTTTTCCATGAACCCGTAAGCCGCCGTAATAGCCACCCATTTACGGATGACGTTTAACAAACCCCAAAGTTCATGAAGCAAGCATGAAGAAACTCGATACTCTCATGGTCTATGGAATCATGCAAACATTAACCATCTCTGTGTTATTAACCATTAACTTGTGACGAAAGAATCTCATAGCATAACATCAATCGGGTCGATTCAACACAAATGTTCTGCTAACATTGTGCCCTCAAAATTGCTGGCATAGTCATGCCCATGATCAGGAAAACAGGATCATCATGCAATACTTGAGCCAGTCATAGAGGCTTGACTAGGAATACATTTTATCGTTTATTATTCCACATGTGCATATGAGTCTTCCTCCGAGCCTCGTTTTATTTGCAGACTCGAGAACCATAGCAGTTATAGCATGGAACATAAACCTAATTATGAACAGGGAGATAATCAATAACATTTATTATTGCCTCTAGGGCATATCTCCTACAGACTCCCACTTGCACTAGAGTCAATAATCTAGTTAATGCTAATGCACTTCACACCTGTGGCACACCGGTGTAAATATGCTTCGCTTGTGGTATAGCCTGATGTCCAACGGATCTGACGACTTCAGCTCCGTGTGTATCTTTGCATATCCTCGCGTTTTCACGCTTTCACAAAATTCATATTTTGTGTGGACTTGGCTTTGTATGTATGCGAATCACAGGTCGAACCTGGATTCCTCAGACTGAGTTATGGAGCAACTACATGCAGTAGTGTCCCATTGACAAAAGCCATCTTGGAACCATACTAAGTTCATGAATGAACTATATGATTCAACATCTTCTTTGTCGCTTTTAAAAGCGGCAACATACTTCGCCTCTGTTATAGAATTCGCCACAGTAACTTGTTTGGAACATTTTCCAACTAACTGTGCCACCACATTGTGTGTTACACAAAACCCTTAATTTAAATTGAAAATCGCTTGGAGCATGGATGAAGACTGTATCGATGTAACCTTTTTACAACGAACTCTTCATGATCTCCGCTTGCGAGAAAACATGTCATCAGTGCTACTATAGTACTCAATGACCCTTTTTCACTGTTGTCCCATGATCAGTACTTTTGATCACCTTGGTATCCATACTCATAACAACTTTGGAGTATTGGACATATCTGGTTGTTTTACATACCATGGAATACATGATTAATCCAAACACGAAGGTGTGTGGAATCTCCATCATGTATTTTGCTCATCAGTGTTTTTGGGACACCCAGTCTTGCGAAAACTCTTTCCATGTGACTTCGGCAAGAATCACTCCTTGGCGTTTTTAATGCTAAAAGGTTTTAGCATCTTGTCAATATGTATCTTTGCTCAGCCCTATTAGGTAAATCTATCTCCATAGATCATCATGCCTAATACAAAAGCTATTTAGCCCAAGCACTTCATTGAAAAACTATTTTCAAATGAAGTCCTAATTCGTGTCAAGAATTTTAATTCCAATTAACAATGTGTCAAGCACACAAGGTTTTCAGAAATTTTATTATGCTCCCACTTACTTTCTTGAATCACAAGCATCTTCGTTACCCATTGATGAAGTCAAACCCTTTTGACCATTTCATCAAAACACGAAGATTCCAACTCCATTTTGCTCTCTTCTGTTCATCGCTGGAACTCTGAAGTTTGCAAACCTACTAGCATCCTCTGGATCGACAAATTACTTTGGACTGTACCACATACAAGTCCTAGGTTTTATTTCCATCAGATGGAAATCCTTTTGTCATCCATGTTTCATATCTCATGATTGAAATATGTCTTAATTGCTAGTTCAACCCGAACCGACTTTAAGCATCGCTACGGTGAGACAATCTCATCGTAGTCAACTCCTTGAACTTGTTATTGCAACAAGTCAAGCTTTATGGATAAAACATTTTTATCCGTATCAGTTTTAAGTTCCATAAATATTCATTAGACTCTAAGTCTTCCGAAGGGTGTATCAAGGTTTTAATCTTGAATCACTTATATGGAAACTAACTCGGATTGTATTGGCATTTAGCCAATTCCGGAGTCAGGGCCCATCAACGCTTCCTTGTGTATCGTAGGTATACTGTTGTCTAACAACAATATCTCGTCTGCGCACCTGAGAGGTTTGCACGAGCCTTGCCTACGTGGTTCAGTTGCAAGTTCGACCGAAGTCCATACATTTTATTGTAGAGACTTCCGTATCAGTCGCAGTAGGAAACTCCGGAATCACTTCCAAGGTTCCTTTCCTTTGACTTGATGACGAAGATACTGGTTATCTCGTCGAGTTGCACTGTCCTCCCACTCACCTTTTTGAAAGAACCATTTTCTTCAAAAAGCATACCGTTCTTTGTGGCAAACCTATTTGCCTCGGTATAGTGAGGGAGGAATACCCAATTGCTTGGGATAACCTACAAAGTAGCACTTGTCTGATTTGGAATAGGTTTGTAACCTTTTACACAAGCCCCATATTCCAAATGTTTAAGAAAAGATATAACATGGTTGGGCGTACCATAACATGGCGTCATTTCAACAGACCCGATGGAGCTCTTTTCAGTGTAAAAGCCGCAGTCTCTAAAGCATCACCTTTTAAAAGGGATAATGGCAAATTTATTTATGTCATCTTTGATCTTACCATGTCATAAATGGTTCGATTACATTTTCACGGACTTTCCACTTGCAGTGGTGTTCCGGGAGGTGCAAGTTATGAAACTCCTTTCACAACTCATCAGACATTCGCTAAACTTGTAACTCAAAAATTTCTTTCTGCAATCGAATTGTAGAAACATAATTTTCTTGTTAAAATAACTTCTACTTCATTTTGAAAACCTTTCAAATGATTTCAAAAGATCCAGACTTACGTCTCATCAAGTAAATATCCATATATCTACTTGAGTCATTTCTGAAGATAGATAAATCCACTACTTGCAACAACATTGATTGGACTACATACATCAAAATGTATGATCACCAATAAGTTCTTTGCTCGTTCCTTATGGCCTGTGAACGGTATTTCAGTCACTTCACTTTTCGGAGGAAAATTGCAAGTGTCAGATGATTCAAAATCAAACGACTTCAAAATCCATCATAATGGAATTTTCCATGCGGGTTTCTCCAATGTGACCAAATGCAGTGCCACACTTGTGTGGTATTCTTTTAGTCTTGCGACATTTAGCGTCAGTGTTATGGATGTATCATATTACCATCAATATTCATAACATACATCCCATCTAGGATGGAAGCTTGGCCCTTCATGTTATTCATAATACTGAACAACAGTTGTTGTTTTTATGAACAACTCTTTTGCAACAAACATTGTGCAATGGGCTAGAGTGTATGGAACTCTAAAATGAATTATGAAAGTAAACCCAGAGGTAATGTATTATTATCAATATTCATAACATACATCTCATTCATAATGAAAGTATGGCCCTTATGTTATTCATAACATCGAACATCAAAAGTTCTCTTATAAACAACCTTCTTGCAAGATACCTTATGCAATGGGCTAGAGTTTGTGAAACTCCAAACAAATTATAAAAATAAATACAGACGGTAATACACCGATGGAAGGTATAGTAACATTTACTATGTTCCCCGTGTATACCTAAAACTCATTTCTGGCTAGTCTTTTAGGCCATAGTAGTTCTTACATCGAATTGCAACAGAATGCAATCGAGCGGGTATCTTTGTGATTGTCTCACAATACCCAAGAATTAGTGATTAACATGCTTTAACCATAATTCCCAAGAACTATATCTTTTACCAGCCTTCTATACATCAAAAAATTTGTATGACATTCATACATGAGCTGGGTATTCCAGTCTTCTTTCGTATTGCCTTTATACTTCTAATAGTTTAACTTTTAGTATTTCTCCTACTTCCAGAAAAAGCACCGAACTTAAGAGTGGCGTTAGCCCCGGACTTCCTAGGCGTGAAAGTCTTACTAACACCCTTCGGACACTTCCTTTCTCTTTAAGTTGTTGTTTTATTCACCTTTCATCATATGACAGGCGTTCTTCTGGATCCCTCTCTTATCAGTCTAATGCATAGTAAACTCCTTTACTAATAGTTTGCAAACAAACATTGCTTTGGCTATCTCATATCTTTTAGCCTTTGTCTGTCTCTGAAAATAATTTTCAGATTCCATGAATATCACATAACTATCCAAACTTTCGAAGTTCGGGTCTCATGGAAGCAAACATATTGCACTTGACTAAAAATGGAATTCTAGCTTTTGGACCGAAGGACGAGAGTCACATGATCCATAGCATAAGCGAGAGAATACCGAAAGTATGCGATAGGACAAAGTCCTTCTTGGCACTCTTGAGGACAATCCTCACATTACGTTACCAACCGTAAAGTTTTTAACCAGATATTTAACAGCTATTCAATTTTAATAGGGAAGGTGGAAACGCGAGCCATTATTCTACAACTATTTTGCAAACCACACTTAGACAGTGTTCATAATTAATTGCACTGAGAATTGAACAAGTTAATTCAACAGTGCTCTCCCACTCAAATCAATATCTCTCATAATTGATTGTGAGTGATTCAAGATCCGCATTTCAATTCAACGCCATTGACGGGTTCATCACTGATGACGTGAATTTCAATCGGTAGGCCAACTTGCCAATCACATCTCTATGTGACTCTTGTCCATCTTTCGATGCATGTGTTCCGAGCTCAGGACTGTCCTGCCTGAACGTCAAGACAACCAAGTGATCACGCAGTGAGGTCTGACCTTCACCCGCCTTACACCTCTCTAATCGTTCGTGCTCATGTGTACATGGCGCACCCCGAAAAGATACGTGTTGTAGACGGTGCTACACTTGGGAGAACACTAACTACTTGATATTTTGTGAGAGATCACCCTAATAAAAGCGACTACCGCGCAATCAAGAAGGGTGCATCATAAGGGATAAACATCTCAGGCAATTCATAATTAGCATGATATGGTATAGCCCTTTCTGACGGAGAAGTCATGTATTTCTTCGTCTCCGGCATTCGCGTCGGTGTTCACCTTCACGAAGATTGCCACCACCTTGTCGATGCAGCAGATAATATTGCTATCTCTATAGCTAATAAAATAATGCATTACACAAGGTTGACACACAGGTCATTTAAAGTGCAATCATATGGCTCCAGCCATCATGCCGAATCATGACACGCAGGTCATGTTAATCAATTTACATCATATAGTCATCTCATACATAATCAAATTATTATGAGCACTGCTATACCACATCATATGCACATGCAAACCCTCCTGCAAAACCAAGTTAGACGCCTCTAATTGGTTCATGCAAAAACTTGTTTTACGTGGCTTCTAAGGTTTCGAAACAAACCGAAGCTACCAACGTCCATCATCAAGTATGATAATTCAAGTCGCTAGATTAACTTAACAGGGTGTATGAAAACCGAGATAATAAAATCTCAAGCCCCATACTAAACTTCGTCATACGCATGACCCCCGTGCAGATCATATCTGCATTGCCCTTTCGTCTGCGAAATTTCATCTTTCTTTTTAACTACGGTGGAATTCAATGAACTGTTAGCACTTCGTTGATCAATCAGGATCGCGGATTGCCAGAACATTGAAACTCCACCATGCTGTTATCAAGATCAGAAATATGCAAATTCCAGGGAAGCAACAAGAACCTCGGGTAACAGATTTCATCTGCTACCCGCACAAAAAAAATTTCAGTAATAGAACTCATCTACTACCTAATTATATTGTGCAACACCCATACATCTCCATGTATTCTAGATCTCAACCTGCATCTACGCATAGCACGGCTCATGATGCCACTGTAGGGTAACGCAGCAGAAAACAAAAATTTTCCGACCTACGCACCAGCCCAGGACCACTATGGAGACTGCATACAAGGTTTGATCATTTTCGTTACCGACTCGAAGCGCAGCGGAAGTAGAGTCGATGACGATCGGCGGTGCAGATCCCCGCAGCTAGGATTTACAACCTCCCAACCGCGAGGATGTATACCCTCGTCTTCCCTTCGGACAGCCCTCCGGGAGGCTGTCGAACAGTCCCCCAGACGATGTCGCGGACAGCCCTTCGGGAGGACCTTCGAAACTCGAACGGTCACTCGGACAGCCCTTCGGGAGGACTCACAGAACTCGGACCGTCACTTGGACAGCCCTTCGGGAGGCACTCTCGAACAGCCCCTCGGGCACTAAGATCGAAACTACGACCTCTCTACAGAGTTGCACACATACGGTGTCATCTATCCGGCAGGGCTTCGCCGTCCAGAACTAGTTCCCACCGGAACCCAGACAGCCTTTCGGCTCTACGAAACTATTTCGCTGGGAGGTGGAGAGAATGCCAGATCATGCATGGCTTGTGTGAGAGCTAAGGATGGGGAAATGGCTGCCAAGATCACTCCTATATATAGGCTAGCCAAGGGGTAAAATTGTCACACAAAAACCCCAAAGTGCCCTTGGAATATCCCTTTCCAAAAGGGAATATGCCATATGGGAGTGCCATGTGGAGCACCATGGTGCTCCACCTCCTTGGCCGGCCACCCTTGGGGGGGGACCCCCCCATGAGGTGCCATGCCCTCCTTCCCCTTCTAGAAGGCCCTTTTGGAATTTCCAAAAAGGTGCTTTCCATAAAAATTCCCAAAAAGCACTTTCACTATTCATGACGACATTTTTCAGCGTCCGTTCGAACTGAAAATATTTATGTGGGCTTAGAACAATTCCAGTACCCACTAAAATAATTTTCAACGCGTTCTGGAACAATTCCAGATTAGTGATTTTCATCTGCGAAAAGCATCTGAAGCGGTTCCGGCAGCTCCGAAACATTTCCGGTTTTTCTTCCAGAAAATTCCCAGAAGTTTCCAGAATGATTCTGGTATCCTCCAAGAATTATCAGGCATGTGCCGAAACCATTTTGACTTAATGGTATCCCCTGAAACAACTTTTCAGTTTCACCGGAACTCATCCGGTGACCTCTCTCTGCGGAACTTTTCCGCTGTCCGAAACTTTTCGGTGTCCGAAACTTTTTCGGTGATTTTCTCTCAGACTCCCTGTCTAGTATTCAGCAGATAGATGACCCTTAAGCGTGTGACCCTATAGGTTCGGTGAAGTATAGACATGACACGGAACCCCTTCCGATCAATGATCAACATCGGAGCCGTGGACACCCATATTGACCCCTATACCCACACGAATGACTATTCGAGTGAACCTCCAGTTGCCGTGTGCTATTCCTGTTGCTTCGTGATATGTTACAAATACCCGAGGTGAGACATGTTGGCATTCCCGTGGATCAACACTTGTCCACTATGCTAGTTACCTCGTTACCGGTATTGTTCTCTTTTCTCGTTACCATGTTCCGGCATCCCCGTGATCAAATCACAAAGTGTCTGGCCAGACGATGATGGATACCGCAACACCGAGAGGGCCCAGAGATATCTCTCCATCGCCGGAGGAGCAAATCCCAATCTTGAGCTATCAAGTTACTTGACACACTTTTCCATGAACCCGTAAGCCGCCGTAATAGCCACCCATTTACGGATGACGTTTAACAAACCCCAAAGTTCATGAAGCAAGCATGAAGAAACTCGATACTCTCATGGTCTAAGGAATCATGCAAACATTAACCATCTCTGTGTTATTAACCATTAACTTGTGACGAAAGAACCTCATAGCATAACATCAATCGGGTCAATTCAACACAAATGTTCTTCTAACACTGTGCCCTCAAAGTTGCTGGCATAGACATGCCCATGATCAGGAAAACAGAACCATCATGCAACACTTGAGCTAGTCTTAGAGGCCAGACTAGGAATACATTTTACCGTTTATTATCCCACACGTGCATATGAGTCTTCCTCCGAGCCTCGTTTTATTTGCAGACTCGAGAATCATTGCAGTTATAGCATGGAACATAAACCTAATTATGAACAGGGAGATAATCAATAACATTTATTATTGCCTCTAGGGCATATCTCCTACAATCTCATGGTCGAAGGAATATGTATTTGACATTAAGAAAGCAGTAGTAAAAACTGAACGATCATATGTTATGCTAACGGATGGATCTTGTCCATCACATCATTCTCCTAATGATGTGATCCCGTTATCAAGTGACAACTCATGTCTATGGTTAGGAAACCTTAACCATCTTTTGATCAACGAGCTAGTCTAGTAGAGGCTCACTAGGGACACGGTGTTGTCTATGTATCCACACATGTATCTGAGTTTCCGATCAATACAATTCTAGCATGGATAATAGACGTTTATCATGAACAGGGAAATATGATAATAACCAATTTATTATTGCCTCTTGGGCATATGTCCAACAGTCTCCCACTTGCACTAGAGTCAATAATCTAGTTCACATCGCCATGTGATTAACACCCAATGAGTTCTGGGGTTTGATCATGTTTTGCTTGCGAGAGAGGTTTTAGTCAAATGGGTCTGCAACATTCAGATCCATGTGTATTTTGCAAATCGTTATGTCATACTGTAGATGCTGCTATCACACTTTACTTGGAGCTATTCCAAATGACTGTTCCATTATACGTATACGGTTTGCTAGTCAGAGTTATCCGGATCGGTGTCAAAGCTTGCATCGACGTAACCCTTTACGATGAACTCTTTATCACCTCCATAATCGAGAAACATTTCCTTAGTCCTCTAGTTACTAAGGATAATTTTGACCACTGTCTAGTGATCCACTCCTGGATCACTCTTGTACCCCCTTTGCCAGACACGTGGCAATGCACACATCAGGTGTGGTACACAACATGGCATATCGTGTAGAGCCTATGGCTAAGGCAAAGGGGATGACCTTCATCCTTTCTCTTTCTTTTGCCGTGATCGAGCTTTGAGTCTTACTCAACTTCACTCCTTACAATACAGGCAAGAACTCCTTCTTTGACTGATCCATTTTGAACACCTTCAAAATCTTTTCAAGGTATGTACTCATTGAAAGTCTTATCAAGCGTCTTGATCTATCTCTATAGATCTTGATGCCCAATATGTAAGCAGCTTCACCGAGGTCTTTCATTGAAAAATTCTTATTCCAATATCCTTTTATGCTATCCAAAAATTCTATATCATTTCTAATCAGCAATATGTCATCCACATATAATATCAGAAATGCTATAGAGCTCCCACTCACTTTCTTGGAAATACAGGCTTCACCGTAAGTCTGTATAAAACCAAATGCTTTGATCACCTCATCAAAGTGTATATTCCAACTCCGAGATGCTTGCACCAGTCCATAGATGGATCGCTGGAGCTTGCACACTTTGTTAGCACCTTTAGGATCGACAAAACCTTCTGGTTGCTTCATATACAACTCTTCTTTAAGAAACCCGTTAAGGAATGCAGTTTTGACATCCATTTGCCAAATTTCATAATCATAAAATGCGGTAATTGCTAACATGATTCTGACAGACTTAAGGATCGCTACGGGTGAGAAAGTCTCATCGTAGTCAACCCCTTGAACTTGTCGAAAAGCTTTTGCGACAAGTCGAGCTTTGTAGACAGTGATATTACCATCAGCATTCGTCTTCCTCTTGAAGATCCATTTATTCTTAATGGCGTGCCGATCATCTGGCAATTCCACCAAAGTCCATACTTTGTTCTCATACATGGATCCTATCTCAGATTTCATAGCCTCAAGCCATTTGTAGGAATCTAGGCTCATCATAGCTTCTTCATAGTTCATAGGTTCACCGTTGTCTAACAACATGACTTCCAGGACAGGATTACCATAACACTCTGGTGCGGTATGTGCTCTGGTCGACCTACGAGGTTCATTAGTAACTTGATACGAAGTTTCATGATCATTATCATTAGCTTGCTCTTCGGTTGGTGTAGGCATCACGGGAACGGTTTTCTCTGATGTGTTACTTTCCAATTCGAGAGAAGGTACAACTACCTCATCAAGTTCTACTTTCCTCCCACTCGCTTCTTTCGAGAGACACACCTTCTCTAGAAAGGACCCATTCTTGGCAACAAAGATCTTGCCTTCGGATCTGTGGTAGAAGGTATACCCAATAGTTTCTTCAGGGTATCCTATGAAGACGCACTTCCCCGCTTTGGGTTCGAGCTTATCAGGCTGAAGCTTTATGACATAAGCATCGCATCCCCAAACTTTAAGAAATGATAGCTTAGGTTTCTTGCCAAACCATAGTTCATACGGTGTCAACGGATTTAGATGGTGCCCTATTTAACATGAATGCGGTTGTCTCTAATGCATAACCCCAAAATGAAAAAGGCAAATCGGTAAGAGACATCATCGAACGCACCATATCTAATAAAGTATGATTACGACATTCGGACACACCATTTCGTTGTGGTGTTCCAGGTGGCGTGAGTTGTGAAACAATTCCACATTGCTTTAAATGAAGGCCAAACTCGTAACTCAAAAATTCACCTCCGCGATTGGATCATAGAAATTTTATTTCCTTGTTACGATGATTCTCCACTTCATTCTAAATTTTTTTGAACTTTTCAAATGTTTCAGACTTGTGCTTCATCAAGTAGATATACCCATACCTACTCAAATCATCTGTGAAGGTCAGAAAATAATGATACCCGCCGCGTGCGCATACATCAGTATGTATTATTTCCAATAAGTCATTAGCGCGCTCCATTGTTCCGGAGAACGGAGTTTTAGTCATCTTACCCATGAGGCATGGTTCGCAAGTATCAAATGATTCATAATCAAGTGATTTCAAAAGTCCATCCGCATGGAGTTTCTTCATGCGCTTTACTCCAATATGACCTAAACGACAGTGCCACAAGTATGTTGCACTATCATTATCAAATTTGCATATTTTGGCATCAATATTATGAATATGTGTATCACCATGATTGAGATTCAACAAGAATAGACCATTCATTAAAGGTGCATGACCATAAAAGATATTACTCATATAAATAGAACAACCATTATACTCCGACATAAATGAATAACCGTCTCGCAATAAACAAGATCCAGATATAATGTTCATGCTCAATGCTGGCATCAAATAACAATTATTGAAGTCTAAGACTAATCCCGAAGGTAGATGTAGAGGTAGCGTGCCGACAGCTATCACATCAACTTTGGAACCATTTCCGACGCGCATCGTCACCTCGTCCTAAGCCATTCTTTGTTTATTCCGCAGCTCCTGATTCGAGTTACAAATATAAGCAACCGAACCAGTATCAAATACTCAGGCGCTACTACGATCATTAGTAAGGAACACATCAATAACATGTATATCAAATATACCTTTGTTCACTTTGCCATCCTTCTTATCCGCCAAATACTTGGGGTAGTTCCGCTTCCAGTGACCATTTCCTTTGCAGTAGAAGCACTCAGTTTCAGGTTTAGGTCCAGCTTTGGGCTTCTTCACGGGAGCGGCAACTTGCTTGCCATTCTTCTTGAAGTTCCCTTTCTTTCCCTTGCCATTTTTTCTTAAAATTGGTGGTCTTGTTAACCATCAACACTTGATGCTCCTTGATTTCTACCTCCGTGGCTTCAAGCATTGCGAAGAGCTCGGGAATTGTTTTCTCCATCCCTTGCATATTATTGTTCATCACAAAGCCTTTATAGCTTGGTGGCAGTGACTGAAGAACTCTGTCAATAACACTCTCAGCTGGAAGATCAATTCCCAACTGAGTCAAATGGTTGTGGTACTAATGTCTACTACTCAACCTTCTTCTTGTAGACTTGTGTTGGGCCTCCAAGCACATAGTTTTGTAGGACAGTAGCAAATTTCCCTCAAGTGGATGACCTAAGGTTTATTAATCCGTGGGAGGCATAGGATGAAGATGGTCTCTCTCAAACAACCCTGTAACCAAATAACAAAGAGTCTCTTGTGTCCCCAACACACCCAATACAATGGTAAATTGTATAGGTGCACTAGTTCGGCGAAGAGGTGGTGATACAAGTGTAATATGGATGGTAGATATAGGTTTTTGTAATCTGAAAATATAAAAACAGCAAGGTAACTAGTAACAAAAGTGAGCAAAAACGGTATTGCAATGCTTGGAAACAAGGCCTAGGGTTCATACTTTCACTAGTGCAAGTTCTCTCAACAATGATAACATAATTGGATCACATAACAACCCCTCAACATGCAACAAATAATCACTCTAAAGTTTCTATCAGAGAACGTAGGAGGAAAACGTACATCAACCCCTATGCATAGATTACCCCAATGTCACCTCGGGAATCCGCGAGTTGAGTGCCAAAACATACATCAAGTGAATCAATAGAACATCCCATTGTCACCACAGATATCCCATCGCAAGACATACATCAAGTGTTCTCAGATCCAACATAACGAAACCTCAAAGAGCAAGACTCAATTCATCACAAGAAGGTAGAGGGGGAGAAACACCATATGATCAAACTATAGTAACAAAGCTCGCGGTACATCAAGATCGTGCCAAATCAAGAACACGAGAGAGAGAGAGAGAGATCAAACACATAGCTACTGGTACATACCCTCAGCCCCGAGGGTGAACTACTCCCTCCTCATCATGGAGACCGCCGGGATGATGAAGATGGCCACCGGTGATGGTTTTCCCCTCCGGCAGGGTGCTGGAACGGGCTCCCGATTGGTTTTTCGTGGCTACAGAGGCTTGTGGTGGCGGAACTCCCGATCTAGGTTTATTTTCGGGGGTTTCTGTATTTATAGGAATTTTTGGCGTCGGTCTCACATCAGGGGGGTCCACGAGGCGGCTACAAGGTAGGGGGGCGCGCCCTACGGGGGTCGCCTCCCAGCCTTGTTGTTGCCTCAGGACTCTTCTGGCCCAACTCTTGTGCTTCGGGGGCTTCTTCTGGTCCATCAAAAATCACCGTAAATTTTCAGCCCATTCCGAGAACTTTTATTTCTGCACAAAAAAACGACACTACGGTAGTTCTGCTGAAAACAGCGTCAGTCCGGGTTAGTTCTAATCAAATCATACCAAAATCATATAAAATTATTGTAAACATGGCATGAATACTTCATAAATTATAGATACGTTGGAGACGTATCAGCATCCCCAAGCTTAATTCCTGCTCGTCCTCGAGTAGGTAAATGATAAAAGAAATAATTTATGAAGTGTGAATGCTAGCAAGTGCACAAGTTTGATCAATGATAATTTTAATCACTATTTCTAGCATCATTATAAATCATAAACAGTAGCTCGTCTCATAAAACTTCTCATGATCAAGTAGCAAGCTATTCACATGTTAAAGCATAGATCATAAACTTTCTTGAAAACTAACAAACTAGGTTCTCAGTCATCAAACAATTGCAATTCATCTTATTTTCAGGAAGGGTCTATGTAAGAGCTTTGATTTAGCAAATCCCACATACTCAACTATCATATAGTCTTCCATGATTGCTACCACTCAAAGCATATTTTTAGAACAAATAGCATCCATTGAACACAGAGAAAGATAGGGGCTTAATGTTTCACCTCCCAACTTATTTATCATATAGATAATTGTCAACAATAATAATTCATGATCAAATATATTTGAATGGCCATATATGCTTAGATCTTTCCCCACCACATGATGCTTGCCAACTAAAGAGTAGGTTGGAATGAGAAGGAATACTACTGACCCTTGCATAAAAGTAAAAGATAGGCCCTTCGCAGAGGGAAGCAGGGATTTGCAGAGGTGCCAGAGCTCGAAACTTTTAAAACAGAGATGAACATAATTTTGAGAAGTATGCTTTCATTGTCAACGTCACGACCGAGAGTTCTCACTATATTCCATGCTAGACACATTATAGGCGGTTCCCAAACAGAATGGTAAAGTTTTTACTCCCCCTCCACCAACAATCACACTCCATGACTGATCTGAAACAACGGGTACCGTTCGTACCAACAATAATCCTGGGGGAGTTTTGTTTGATGATTAAATTTCGATTTGATTTTGAGCACGGGACTGGGCATCCTGATTACCAGCCACTTTCTCGTGAATGACAAGTGAATCAACACTCATTGTGAGAATAACCCACATAGAATGGAAGATACTGACAGCCCCTAGTCACTATATGAGCGATTCGGGCATACAAAACAGATTATTATTTGAAGGTTTAGAGTTTGGCACATGCAAATTTACTTGGAACGGCAGGTAAATACAGCATATAGGTAGATATGGTGGACACTCATGGAAGAAACTTGGTTCAAGGATTTTGGATGCACAAGCAGTATTCCTGCTTAGTACAAAAATTTTGGCTAGCAAGATTCTAAATAGCAAGCAACACATGTTGGAGGATCCATAACAATATAACTTCTATACAAATAAACCCAAACATAAGTCATTATGTTGTCTTCCTTGTCCAACTTCAACTAATTTGATCAAGTTTGAAAATAATTAATGGGGCTCACAATCATAGAAGATGTCCAAGATAGTATATTTATATGTGAAACCTCTCTTCCTTCAATATTCTTTCATGAATTGTTCAAGTGACCAATACTATGTTTGCTAACTTTCAATAAATTTACCACCTCTACTTCTTATATGTGAAGTCATTACTCCCCATGGTATAAGCATATGAAACATATATAAATTCAGATTTATGATACTCAATTCATTCAACCATTTACTCACAGGATATAAGTGAAGCACGAGAGTAAATGACAAACTACTCCAAAAGATATAAGTGAAGATCAATGAGTAGTCAAATAATTATTTAGCTATGTGAAGACTCTCTCTCAAAAATAATAATTTAGATCTTAAGTATTTTATTCAAACAGCAAGAAAAATAAAATAAAATAAAATGACATTCTAAGGATAGCACATATCATGTGAAGAAGCAAAAACTTAGGCTCAACCAAAACTGACCGATCATTGTTAAAGAAGAAAGGTGGGATGCCAACTGGGGCATCCCGAAGCTCAGATGCTTGAGACTTCTTGAAATATTAACTAGGGATGCCTTGGGCATCCCCAAGCTTGAGCTTTTCTGTCTCCTTAGTTCCTTTTATATCACAGTTTCCCTAAATCTTAAAAACTTCATCCACGCAAAACTCAACAAGAACTCATGAGAAAAGTTAGTATAAATCAAATGGAAAACCTTATCATTCTCTACTGTAGCAAATCACTAAAATTATTATTTAACATTGCATACTAAATGCCTCTGCATATTTAATACTCCTATCCTCAAATAGAATCATTAAACAAGCAAACATATGCAAACAATGGAAAGATAACAGCAATCTGTCTAAACAGGACAGTCTGTAAAGAGTGCAATTGTACTCATAGTTTCCAAACTCCAAAAATTCTGAAAAATTAACACACTGTATAAAATTTATTTTTACTTATTGTGTAAAACTTTCAATATTTTAGCATGTTCTGACTTTCCAGAAGAATTCAGACAATAATAGAAAACTTTCTGTTTTTAAAACAGCAACACATAGACTTGCAAAATAAGCATGGTAAAGGCTATACTTGACCTTTTTATTGAACTAAAAGATGCAAAACATTACTCTAAATAACAGAAAGCAAATACTAATAAAATAAAATGACGCTCCAAGCAAAACTCATATCATGTGACGAATAAAAATATAGCTCCAAGTGAGGTTACCGATAATGTTGAGGACGAATGAGGGGATGCCTTCCGGGGCATCCCCAAGCTTAGTTGCTTGGATCTTCCTTGAATATTGTCTTGGGGTGCCTTGGGCATCCCCAAGCTTAGGGTCTTGTCGTTCCTTATTCTCCTCATATCGATATCTCACCCAAAACTTGAAAACTTCAATCACACAAAACTTAACGGAACTTCGTGAGATGGGTTAGTATGATAAAACAAATCATTCACTTTGGTACTGTCAATACAAGATTCATAATTTTTCTCACATGATGACTACTGTACCCTATCATTTCTATAATTTATATTAAGCAATATAAGCCATAGAAACTAGCAAACAAGAAAACTATGCATCGAAAACAGAATCTGTCAAAAACGGAACAGTCTGTAAAGATCTGAATTAATCTCATACTTATCTTACTCCAAAAATTCTAAAAAATTAGGAAAACGTAGAAAATTAGTATATCAATCAACTGTAAAAATTTCAGAAAATTTCCACGTTCCAATAAAAGATAGGAATTTCTGTACTGGACGCAAGAGTTTCTGTTTTTGCACAGAATCAAGTCAACTATCATCCACACTATCCCAAAGGCTTTACTTGGCACTTTATTCAAACAAAATCTATAAAACATGATTACTACAGTAGCTTAATCATGTGAACATACAAAAACAGTAGCGGTAAATATTGGGTTGTCTCCCAACAAGCGCTTTTCTTTATTGCATTTTTGGCTAGGCATGATGATTTCAATGATGCTCACATAAAAGATAACAATTGAAACATAATGGGAGCATCATGAAGCATATGACTAGCACATTTAAGTCTAACCCACTTTCTATGCATAGGGATTTTCTGAGCAAACAAATCATGGGAACAACAATCAACTAGCATAGGAAGGAAAAACAAGCAAAACTTCAAAACTTTCAACACATAGAGAGAAACTTGATATTATTGAGATATGTAAAAGCATATGTTCCTCTCTCATAATAATTTTGAGTAGCATCATGAATGAATTCAACAATATAACTATCACATAAAGCATTATTTTCATGATCTACAAGCATAGAAATTTGTGTACTCTCCACATAAGCAAATTTATTCTCATGAATAGTAGTGGGAGCAAACTCAACAAAATAACTATCATGTGAGGCATAATCCAATTGAAAATTAAAATCATGATGACAAGTTTCATGGTTATAATTACTCTTTATAGCATACATGTCATCACAATAATTATCATAGATAGCAATTTTGTTCTCATAATCAATTGGAACCTCTTCCAAAATAGTGGAATCATCATTAAATAAAGTCATGACCTCTCCAAATCCACTTTCATCATTGTAATCATCAAAAATAGGAGGCATGCTTTCATCATAGTAAATTTGCTCATCAAAACTTGGGGGACTAAAAATATCATCTTCATCAAACATAGCATCCCCAAGCTTGTGGCTTTGCATATCATTAGCATCATGGATATTCAAAGAATTCATACTACCAACATTGCAATCATGCTCATCATACAAAGATTTAGTGCCAAACAATTTATAGACTTCTTCTTCTAACACTTGAGCACAATTTTCCTTTCCATCATTTTTGCGAAAGACATTAAAAAGATGAAGCATATGAGGCAACCTTAATTCCAATTTTTTTTGTAGTTTTCTTTTATAGACTAAACTAGTGATAAAACAAGAAACTAAAAGATTCAATTGCAAGATCTAAAGATATACCTTCAAGCACTCACCTCCCCGGCAACGGTGCCAGAAAAGAGCTTCGTTGACGAGATGTGAGTGCCGCTTACCTAGCCTCCCCGGCAACGGCGCCAGAAAAGAGCTTGATGTCTACTACGCAACCTTTTTCTTGTAGACTCGTGTTGGGCCTCCAAGCACAGAGTTTTGTAGGACAGTAGCAAATTTCCCTCAAGTGGATGACCTAAGGTTTATCAATCCGTGGGAGGCGTAGGATGAAGATGGTCTCTCTCAAACAACCCTGCAACCAAATAACAAAGAGTCTCTTGTGTCCCCAACACACCCAATACAATGGTAAATTGTATAGGTGCACTAGTTCGGCGAAGAGATGGTGATACAAGTGTAATATGGATGGTAGATATAGGTTTTTGTAATCTAAAAATATAAAATCAGCAAGGTAACTAGTAACAAAAGTGAGCAAAAATGGTATTGCAATGCTTTGAAACAAGGCCTAGGGTTCATACTTTCACTAGTGCAGGTTCTCTCAACAATGATAACATAATTGGATCACATAACAATCCCTCAACGTGCAACAAAGAATCACTCCAAAGTTTCTATCGGAGAACGTAGGACGAAAACGTGCATCAACCCCTATGCATAGATTACCCCAATGTCACCTCGGGAATCCGCGAGTTGAGTGCCAAAACATACATCAAGTGAATCAATAGAACATCCCATTGTCACCACAGATATCCCATCGCAAGACATACATCAAGTGTTCTCAAATCCAACATAACGAAACCTCAAAGAGCAAGACTCAATTCATCACAAGAAGGTAGAGGGGGAGAAACACCATATGATCCAACTATAGTAACAAAGCTCGCGGTACATCAAGATCGTGCCAAATCAAGAACACGAGAGAGAGAGAGAGATCAAACACATAGCTACTGGTACATACCCTCAGCCCCGAGGGTGAACCACTCCCTCCTCGTCATGGAGACCGCCGGGATGATGAAGATGGCCACCGGTGATGGTTTCCCCCTTCGGCAGGGTGCCAGAACGGGCTCCTGATTGGTTTTTCGTAGCTACAGAGGCCTGCGGCGGCGAAACTCCCGATCTAGGTTTCTTTTTGGGGGTTTCTGTATTTATAGGAATTTTTGGCGTCGGTCTCATGTCAGGGGGGTCCAGGAGGCAGCGACAAGGTAGGGGGCGCCTCCGACCCTTGTCGTTGCCTCGGGACTCTTCTGGCCCAACTCTTGTGCTTCGGGGGCTTCTTCTGATCCATAAAAAATCACTGTAAATTTTCAGCCTGTTCCGAGAACTTTTATTTCTGCACAAAAAAACGACACCACGGTAGTTCTGCTTAAAAGAGCATCAACCCGGGTTAGTTCTAATCAAATCATACCAAAATCATATAAAATTGTTGTAAACATGGCATGAATACTTCATAAATTATAGATACATTGGAGACGTATCAGGTACCCAGACATTCTAAGTATGTGTTCACTGACAAAATTATTCTCCTCCATCTTACAGCTAAAGAACTTGTTGGAGAATTCATATCTCTCAACCCGGGCATTTGCTTGAAATATCAATTTCAGCTCTTGGAACATCTCATATGCTCCATGGCGTTCAAAACGCTTTTGAAGTCCCGGTTCCAAGCCGTAAACCATGGCACACTGAACTATTGAGTAGTCATCAGATCGAGCCTGCCAGGCGTTCACAACGTCTGCATTAGCTCCTGCAGTAGGTCCGTCACCTCACCTACCGATGCATCAAGGACATAATTCTTCTGTGCAGTAATGAGGATAATTCTCAAGTTACGGACCCAGTCCATGTAGTTGCTACCATCATCTTTCAACATAGCTTTCTCTAGGAACGCATTAAAATTCAAGGGAACAGTAGCACGGGCCATTGATCTACAACATAGATATGCAAAAAGTAACAATTAAAACTAAAATTACTAATGAAATCCCACTTAAATTAACATCCCTCAAGTTATCTAAGTGATACATGATCCAAATCAACTAACCCATGTCCGATCATCACGTGAGATGGGGTAGTCTTCCTGAACATCTCTATGTTGAGCATATCTACTATATGACTCATGTTCGACCTTTCGGTCTCTAGTGTTCCGAGACCATGTCTGTACATGCTAGGCTCATCAAGTTTAACCCAAGTATTCTGCATGTGCAAAACTGGCTTACACCCGTTGTATGTGAACGTAGAGTCTATCACGCCCGGTCATCACGAGGCGCTTCGAAACGACGAACTTTAGCAACGGTGCATACTCAGGGAGAACACTTTTATCTTGAAATTAAGTGAAGAGATCATCTTATAATGCTACCGTCGTTCTAAGAAAAATAAGATGCATAAAGGATAAACATCACATGCAATCAAAATATGTGACATGATATGGCCATCATCATGTAGTGCTTTTGATCTCCATCTCCAAAGCATTGTCATGATCTCCATCGTCACCGGCTCGACACCTTGATCTCCATCGTTGCATCGGGGTAGTCTTGCCAAGTATTGCTTCTACAACTATTGCTAATGCATAGCGATAAAGTAAAGCAATTACATGGCGCTTAATGATTGACACGCAGGTCATAAAATAATTAAAAAACAACCCTAAGGCTCCTGCCGGTTGTCAATATTACAAAACATGATCATCTCATACAACAACGTATATCACATCACGTCTTGACCATATCACATCACAACATACCCTGCAAAAACAAGTTAGACGTCCTCTACTTTGTTGTTGCAAGTTTTACGTGGCTGCTACGAGTAACTAGCAAGAACTGTTCTTACCTACGCAAAACCACAACGGTGATTATCAAGTTTACTGTTTTAACCATCTACAAGGATCGGCCGTAGTCAAATTCGATTCAACTAAAGTAGGAGAAACAGACACCCGCCAGCCACCTTTATGCAAAACAAGTTGCATGTTAGTCGGTGGAACCGGTCTCATGTACGTGGAAATGTAAGGTTGGTCCGGGCCGCTTCATCCCAAAATACCGCCGAATCAAAATAGGACGTTTGTCGTAAGCAGTATGAACATCACTGCCCACAACTCCTTTGTGTTCTACTCGTGCATATCATCTACGCGTAGACCCGGCTCATGATGCCACTGTTGGGGAACGTTGCATCGAAAACAAAAAAATTCTACGCACACGCAAGATCTATCCATGGAGATGCATAGCTACGAGAGGGGAGAGTGTGTCTATGTAGCCTAGTAGACCGTTAAGTGGAAGCGTTTATCAACGCGGTTGATATGTAGTTGTACACCTTCACGATCCTTCCGATCAAGTACCGAACGTATGGCACCTCCGCGTTCATCACCGTTTGCAAGGCATTTCTTCGCTTCGAGCCGCACTTCGCTTATGGCCGAAGACATTGAGCATCAAGCCGAAGAGTAGCGACGCCCAATTGGCCGACTGCAGTGGGCTATGATCAATAAACTCCGGAGGGTGACCTAGCCGGAAGGCACCTTCATGATAATGATCAAAATGTGGCAGCGGGAGTGGATTTATATCACTTGTTGGGGAACGTTGCATGGAAAACAAAAAAAATTCTACGCACACGCAAGATCTATCCATGGAGATGCATAGCTACAAGAGGGGAGAGTGTGTCTATGTACCCTCGTAGACCGTTAAGCGGAAGCGTTTATCAACACGGTTGATATGTAGTCGTACACCTTCACGATCATTCCGATCAAGTACCGAACGTACGGCACCTCCGTGTTCAGCACACATTCAGCTTGATGATGTCCTTGCCTTCTTGATACAGCAAGATGGGTGAAGTAGTAGACGAGTTCTGGCAGCACGACGACGTGGTGACGGTGGTGGTGAAACTATCCGCAGGGCTTTGCCAAGCACAACGGACGTGGACGGAGGAGGAACTAGAACTAGAGGGAGACGGGGCGCCGCACACGGCTTGTTGATCATGGTCTCTGTTGCCCCTCTCCCTCCTCTCATATATATAGGTGGGGGTGAGGAGGAGCTGCCCCAGGGCGCGGCCCAAGGGGGGCCGGCGGCTGCCTTGGGTGCCTGCCCTAGGCGCCCCCCTTTCCTTCCTAGGGAGGTGGAGGAGAAGGCAGGAGGGGGGGGGGGCGCGACGGCTCTCTTGCCTTAGGCGCCCGCCCATTCCTTCTCAATAGGGCCAGGGAGAGGGCGTGCCAGCCCCTTGTGGGCTGGTGTGTTCCTCCCCTCGGCCCATTAGGCCCATATATATACTCCCCGTAGGTCTCCCGGAACCCCTTCCGGTGACTCGATGAATACCCGGTGCATTCTGAAACCTTTCCGGGGACCAAATAGCATCGTCCTATATATCAATCTTTACCTCCGGACCATTCCGAAGCTCCTAGTCATGTCCGTGATCTCATCCGGGACTCCGAACAACATTCGGTCATTATTTCACATAACTCATATAATACTATATCGTTAACGAACGTTAAGCGTGCGGACCCTACAGGTTCGAGAATGATGTAGACATGACCGAGACACCTCTCCAGTCAATAACCAATAGCGGGACCTGGATGCCCCTATTGGTTCCTACATATTCTACGAAGATCTTTATCGGTCAAACCTTTATGACAACATACATATTTCCGTTTGTTTGTCGGTATGTTACTTGCCCGAGATTCGATCGTCGATATCTCTATACCTAGTTCAATCTCGTCACCGGCAAGTCTCTTTACTCGTTCCGTAATACATCATCTCGTAACTAACTCCTTAGTCACTTTGCTTGCAAGCTTCTTGTGATGCTGTATTATCGAGAGGGCCCAGAGTTACCTCTCCATCATACGGAGTGACAAATCCCAATCTTGATTCACGCCAACTCAACAGACACCTTTCGTAGATACCTGTAGAGCATCTTTATTATCACCCAGTTACGTTTTGATGTTTGATAACACACAAGGTATTCCTCCGACATCCAGGAGTTGCATGATCTCATGGTCGAAGGAATATGTATTTGACATTAAGAAAGCCATAGCAATAAACTGAACAATCATATGCTAAGCTAACGGATGGGTCTTGTCCATCACATCATTCTCTTAATGATGTGATCCCATCATCAAGTGACAACTCATGTCCATGGTTAGGAAACCTTAACCATATTTGATCAATGAGCTAGTCTAGTAGAGGCTCTCTAGGGAAACAGTATTTGTTTATGTATCCACACATGTATTTAAGTTTCCGGTCAATACAATTCTAGCATGAATAATAAACATTTATCATGAATAAGGAAATATAATAATAACAACTTTATTATTGCCTCTAGGGCATATTTCCATCATCACTGAGCTACCGACTGAAGGTCAAATGTAGATCCCAGCTTTCTCGGCCGGGCCCCCGAGGAGGTTCGTCTCTTGGACGAAGAAAGGCCTGGATTGGGGCAATCCCGGAGGAGGTGATGATGCTCCAGAAAAGGATCCAGTCAATGAAGGACAAAAACATCAAGCTGGTGGATGTGATCCATGTTATGCTCCAACGCCGCATCCTTCCCCTCCAATTCCAGGACAGTCCGATGTGGCTTTATAAGCACGAGGACGAGGCGACAGTGCGTAACTTCTTCCGTACTGATTTTGATGGGATGTGGATGATGCTCTTCAAGGTGTCTAAGAACCAATTCCCCATAGAGGGAGAAGACTGCAGCCTTGACGCCGAGAATGGCCCAATCGAGGTAACAACAGTTTTACTCATGCTTGCATATTTTGGTATTTTTCAATTTCTTTATTCATAGTGATCATGTGCGCCCTTCCATTTCCATAAATGGCTTGCCAAGGCAGAGAAGATGAAGTGCCCGACGCCATTGCTCGAAGAGGCCTGAACTCCTCAGCTCGAGGCTCTTTTGGCCCAGGCACCATACGTGGTCCCGGTCAAGGATAAAAGGAATCGAAGAGGAGGGAAGGTTTGTGCATGAGGTCCTTCGGATGCCAGATCTGAAGACACTCACGCCTCCTCCATTCGCGAGGAGGAAGAGGTGAGGGAGGACAAGGGGTCCCTTCCCTAAAGAGGAAAAGGGCAGTGTCCGAAGATGTCGAGGAGGATGACCCTCCCCTGGCCAGAAGAAGGAGTCAAAAATCCTCTGCAGACCAACCCGTTCAGCCATCCCACCTCGCCAAGGTCATGCTCTCTGATTCTTTAGAGGATGACCTCCTACAGCTGCGCAGGGAGAAGCCGTCGCCGAGGAGGTAATTAGCTTAACACGCCATGCTCACCATGTTTTTACATACACATTCTTAACAAGTGGCCCACTGCCTGCTCTTACAGCCCACAACGTGCCTTCCTCGATGACACATCATCAGAGAACGAGCTCCCTCTCCCTAAAATGGTGGAGAGCGGGACTGGCGAGCATACCCACCCCTCCCCTGCTTGTGATGAGCTAGGGAAGGTGTCATCGCACTAGGCCACTTCCGTGATCAACACGGAAGCCGGCACCGGTGCTTCTACAGCCGAGGTTAACACCTTGGTCACCGTGGACCAAAGGAAGACGACCCCTTTGACCAAATAAGGAGAAGAGCTCGGGCAACCCGAGTCCTCGGCCCCGGCCGTCCCCAAGCTTGTGCAGCGGTTGGAGACGTCCATCCCAGCCTCTAGGGGGGAGGGGGTGGAGCCGAGGCTATCCCGCCATCCCCTCCTGCTCACTAACATGCCTTCATGGGGTGGCCCGAGGAGATGGAGGTAGCTATGAAGAGCTCCTCCATCGTCACTAAGCATCGTGCCCTTCTTGGCACAGCACTGAATGGCTTCCAGTCCGCAGAGACCGGAATCAAGGAGGCCTTCAAAGGCCTTTTGAAAGGTTTTGAGGTATGACATACATTCCTACTATTGCCTTGCATGGTTCTAAAGCTTTTAGTTGATGCCTAATATGCCCAGTAGCCCTTGACGGACAAGTGCGGAAATCAGTTTTGTCCAAAGACTTTACTTTGTAGAACTACGAATGTATGCTTAAGAGTGTAGTATCAGTAACCCCCGAGCCTTAAGTTAGGTTGAAAACTGACTTGGGGTCGATCCTAAGTAATTTTAATGTATGTAAGAGCGAATATGTAGTAGCCCTCGCGACTCTTGTTGGATGCACGGATCCGATCGATGTCGAAGACTAACAGTTAATTTGCAGGCCTTGGTCTCTGCTTCAGCCTCGAACTCCAAGGAGTTGGAGGAGCTGAATTACAAGCTGACACGGTCCGAACAGGACATGGATTTGGTCAGAAAGCAGGTGGACTAGGCGGAAGGTAAGCCGAGAACCTGTACCCAAATATTAGAATAGGCATGTTAGATTATTTTTTAAAATCACGACTGTGCGTCGTTGCTTTATAGTTGCCGCCAAGGAGGTCAAGGCCCTCCGAGCTAAGCTCAAGAAAGCTCAGCGGGAGGCCGAGCAGCGGAAGGCTGTGGCCACAAAGGCTAGCATGGAGCTAGCCAAGGAGAAGGTCACCGCGGCAAGGACCAGGCCCGGGTTCTTGAGGTCGAAGAAGACCTGAAAGGTTTGTACGCACAATGCGACGCCCTTCAGGATGACCAGAAGAACAAGCTATCGAGCTCAAAAAACTAAGCTTGGCATGCAAAGAGGCCCAGAGTCAGGCCCGCATGGACCGCTAGGAGCTTCATCAAGTGAAGCAAATTGCTGCCGGTAAGCCATACTTACTATGATGTATCTTTGGTGACATCAGGTTCGCCCACCTGATGCAAATCTGGTGCTCCTCAGACGCCTTCATGGACCTGCTGAGGAGTGCGGCAGGTGCCAGCCGCTACTACAGCTTGCTACTTGTGAGCTGCGTTGGGATTTCCCCCGAAGAGGAGAGGAGATGTAGTAAAGTGGAGATTAGTATTTCCCTCAGTGAGAACCAAGGTTTATCGAACCAATAGGAGAATCATGCAAAACCTGCTGAACAGCACCTGCACACACAAAAGCAAATACTTGCACCCAACGCGGGCAAGAGGGTTGTCAATCCCCTTGAACTCGTTAATTGCAAGGATCAAATCTCGTAGTGGTAGATAGATAAATTGCAAAAGAAAATAACAGTAATAAAATTGCAGCAAGGTATTGTTGTGTTTTTATATATGATAAAGGTAGTCCCGGGGACCACAGTTTTCATTAGAGGCTTCTCTCTCGAACACATGGCATATGGTGGGTAAACAAATTACTGTTGGGCAACTGATAGAAAAGCGCATAGTTATGACGATAATCAAGGAAATGATCATGTATATAGGTATCACGTCCGAGACAAGTAGACCAACTCCTGCCTGCATCTACTACTATTATTCCACCCATTAACCGCTATCCAGCATGCATCTAGGGTATTAAGTTAATAAAAACAGAGTAACACCTTAAGCAAGATGACATGATGTAGACAAAGGAAACCCAATCAATATGAATAAACCCCATAGTATTATCCTTAATGGCAACAATACAAATACGTGTCTTGTGCTTTTCTGTCACTGGGATAGAGCACCGCAAAATTGAACCCATCACAAAGCACCTCTCCCACTGAAGATAAATCAATCTAGTTGGCCAAACCAAACGTATAGATTGGAGAGAAATACAAAGCTATAACAATCATGCATAATAAAGATCAGAAAACCAAAAAGAAGTAGAAAACAACAACTAGCACTGGGCACTGGGTTAATAGGTTAGTCCCATAAAATGATTTAAAATAGCATATAATTGCATATAAAACATCCAAGATTGATACTACAATAGCATGGAACAATAAAAAAGTATAGATACGTTGAAGATGTATCAGCATCCCCAAGCTTAAATCCTGCTCGTCGTCGAGTAGGTAAATGATGAAAACAGAATTTCTAGTAAAAGCAAAGCATTGCATCTTTGCCAGTAAATTTTATTGGTCCAACACTTTATGTTTGCACGAACATGGTATGCATACATTTCATATTGGCATAACTTAAACATTGTTCATCTATCTATTTCCTTGTTTTTATCCTTTTTACATGGCATCATGATCTCTTAAATGTCCCCATAGAAAGTAGATATTGGTTAGGATAAGTGTTGGAGCTAAAATACTCCATCTTTATGTGATCATTCAAATTCTTATTCTACCGTGCAGAGAATTTATAGTGCCTACCTTTCCATAAACAAGCTGGTCGTTAGCTTAGATAGTTGATCTATCTGATTATCAGCTGATGCTCTTATATGTTGCAACTCACAACTGAAGTCGGATCACATGGCTAGATAACTATGAACCAATTATCACTCAAGAGCGAGATATAGAAAGAGGGATAAGATAATGCATTTCCAGAGTGAAAACAACTGTACAAAGGGTATAAAATGTGTAGGTACTTAGAAAGATAAATGGATGGAAAGTTAAGTGGGAAAGCCCCAGTGTGAAACAGTGAAAAAGCGCAAAAATTTGAAACTGGAAAAAAATATTGTTCCTCAGGCTGCACTTCACCAAGGTTGTGATCGCCCACTCTGTAAGGCAGCCCGAGTGGGAGGGGTCCCCGAACCTGATCCAGAAGTTGGGCCTCATCTCGACGCTCAGTGGTTGGGCATGCGGTTGTGTAGCCTAGCGACCCGAGTTCAATTCCTAGAATTGACAGGTGATGCACGGGGATTTTTCCCCGTTTATTGAGGATCAAGCTTGGTGTGTGGTGGAACCTCATATCAAGAAATATCTTGATACTCATTTAAAAAAATTGTGAGGACCATGTTTATCTTAGTACTTATACTAAAATGGTTGTATGCATCCCTGGTTGGTGCAGAGGCCAGGAAGTGAAAATCTCTCCCATTTATAGGCATATAGTAGTGTTCGTCAAAGGAGGGTGGTTGCACGGCCGATGAGAGCGGGCAGAGAGGGTGAGGGGGCGGTGACCTAGCCGCCACCACAGGAACCGCCGCCCTCCTCGTAACCGACATCGGCTACACCGGCGACGCCGGCGCGGACGCCGCATGGGGATCTCGATGGGTCTTCCACATCGGCTGCAGATCAGGGTGCGGGGTTTCTGCATCCGGCGCGGTGGCAGATTCGTTTCATTGACGTCCGGAAAGCCGGGGAATGGCGCGAGGGATTTCTTCATTCCCACTCTCTGTCGTGCTGGACAATGGTGAGGGATCATGAGGAGGACATCCTCGCTGGACGGTACCTGGACGAAGATGACCGGATCTCCGAAGGTATTCGTTTGACGATTGACATTTTTGAGGTTGTTGTTGTTGAGTTTATGTAGGGTTTGTTCATCAAGGTGGATCAGATCGACATCGTCGATCTGTCGTCTGAAGCTGAAGACTCGAAGCCGGAGCCGCAGTTTGGGGGTAGATTTTGGGTCCTCACCGATGAGGAGGACGAGGGCACCGCCGATCAACATATGGACAGGTGCAAGATGGCGTCACTGCTAGCAGCGCAATCAACGATGTCACTGTCCGCATCTGACAGGCTGCTGGCCGGAGAGCGGGCCGGAGTGCACAAGAACCCGGTGATGAGCGTCGGCCCCAGTAGGACTCCACCATTGTGAGTTAAGCCGTGGATCGGTCCGATCCCAAAGGTAAGTCGGTTATCGGTGACTCTCTCGGAGTTTTTCCCGGAGTCTTGGGCGTTGGTCACAGGGAGAAAAAAGAAGAAGAAGGGCCGTGTGGCTTTGCGGTCGCCGCCGCCGGTGCCTGTCGGTGGGGGGGGGATTCAGGCGGCCAGGAGGGCTCATTTGAAAATGCTACTAGGCTAAGACGGGCCGACAGTAACAATAGTGGTATTGAGCTCCTAAAACACTGGGTATATGGCCCAGCCGGAGGCCCAAGCCGCTACCCTCGAAACCGAACGATCGTCTTCGGTGCATGAGGTGGTCTTGGATCGCGAGCCCCTACATGCATCGTCAATTAGGGTTCCTCGCATAGCGACACCAGGCTTTCCCAAACTAGCTGCTGGTCGTGCTGCTCAGATCCATCCGGCGGTCCTACGCGGCTTGCCGTTCATGGCGGGGCGGGGCGGTCTACCTCCCCCCAAGCAAGGGCCGCCGCAGCCCAGGGGCGCGCCGCGGCCAGGGAGGGCTGCTGATACGCCTCCACCTGCCCGTGGTGCGGGTGCTCCACTGCAGGCCCATGGCGATGGGTCGGTGAATTCCTGGGCGCCTGTTGCCGCGGTGGCGCAGGGAGCTGGGCGGGGCCGCAAGTTTGGCCACGGCCATGCGGGTCAGTTCAACACCGGCGCTCGGGATCCTCCCAGGGGCAGATGGGATGATGATGGCTTTGATGCGTATGGAGAGGGGCAAGACCACGGGTCTTCTTCCACGGAAGGAGGTCGCGGATATGCTTGGCAAGGTGATGGCGGGTATGGGCGAGGCTTTCATGGCCCTCCAGGCAAATTTGTGGAGGGGGCGTCCGGGCCGTATCGTCAGCGGGGTGCATTCCGCCCGCACTGCGGAGGAAGGGGGTGGCAAGAGGCCACCTCCTCCTGGACCTCCTCCGCCGCTGGCTGCAGTGCCTAAGCCTACAGGGGCATCGGAGGTCGACGTCGCGGTTGCGGCGACAGCACCGGAGGTGGCCGCTGGCAACACCAATGCTGGCGAACAGGTTGGGAGGACTGTGCTGCTCCCTGGGGTGAAGGCTCGGGATTCTGGAGCAAACAAGGCGCCAAGTAAAATGGATGGTGAGAGGGCATCCAAGTGTGCTAGGAAGACGGAGAAGCTTAATTGTTATCGGTGTGGTGAACCACGACATTTTGTCGCAGATTGTACGGCGGAGCTATGTGACTTATGCCTCAAACCAGGCCACGTATCGGGAGAATGCCCGCTGTTGCTCGAGCCAAAACTGGGGGTCACCATACACGGGGTGTGTTGCTCTGAACTGATGTGTTTTTGAGTCACCTGGTGCTTCTGTAGCCCCGGCCACGCCACAGAGTTCGACCACGGGTATGGTCAAAGTGACAAAGGGCTTGTTGATTGAGGCTCAGATTGTGCAGCGGCTAAGCGAGCTTGCTTCGGGGAATTTCAGTGGGAGCTTATCAGGCTTGAATAACAAATTTACAAGGTTGATTTTCCATCTATGGACGATTTGAAGAGACTCCTAAAGTTTGGCATGTGTCGGGTGCCCGGTGCTGACTGTATCCTACAGTTTGATGCTTGGAAGAAAATAGAACCAAAGGGTACGCCACTACCTCAGATCTGGGTTCACATGTCCGGGGCACCGCCTAAGCTTCTTATTGATTTTCGGGTCACATGGAGTCTTGGGTCTCTCATTGGCATGACGGAACGTGTTGATATGCCTTTCACTCGCGCTCACGGTGTTGCGCGGTTACTTGTCAGCATAGTGGATGATTGATGTCTACTATGCAACTTTATTCTTGTAGACTAGTGTTGGGCCTCCAAGCGCAGAGTTTTGTAGGACAGTAGCAATTTTCCCTCAAGTGGATGACATAAGGTTTATCAATCCGTGGGAGGCGTAGGATGAAGATGGTCTCTCTCAAACAACCCTGCAACCAAATAACAAAGAGTCTCTTGTGTCCCCAACACACCAAATACAATGGTAAATTGTATAGGTGCACTAGTTCGGCGAAGAGATGGTGATACAAGTGTAATATGGATGGCAGATATTGATTTTTGTAATAGGAACAATAAAAAACAGCAAGGTAGCAATTGATAAAATGGAGCACAAACGGTATTGCAATGCTTGAAAATGAGGCCTAGGGTCCGTACTTTTGCTAGTGCAATCTCTCAACAATGCTAATCTAATTGGATCATAAAACCATCCCTCAGCGTGCGATGAAGAATCACTGCAAAGTTCTTATCTAGCGGAGAACATAAAAAGAAATTGTTTGTAGGGTACAAAACCACCTTCAAGTTATTCTTTCCGTCCGATCTATTCAAGAGTTCATACTAAAATAACACAAAGCTATTCTTTCTGATCGATCTAACCAAGAGTTCGTACTAAAATAACACCATATGATACACATCAACCAACTCTAATGTCACCTAGATACTCCAATGTCACCGCGAGTAACCGTGAGTTGATTATACGATATGCATCAAACAATTTCAGATTCATAATACTCAACACAACACAAAGAATCTCAAAGAGTGCCCTAAGATTTCTATCGGAGAAACAAAGACGAGAACGTGCATTAACCCCTATGCATAGATTACCCCAATGTCACCTCAGGAATCCGCGAGTTGAGTGCCAAAACACATATCAAGTGAATCAATATGATACCCCATTGTCACCACGGGTATTCATAGCAAGACATACATCAAGTGTTCCGAAATCCATAAAAGTATTCAATCCTATAAGAATGAAATCTCAAAGGGAAAACTCAATTCACAACAAGATATAGAGGGGAAAACACCATATGATCCAACTATATTAACAAAGCCCGCGATACATCAAGATCGTGACATCTCAAGAACACGAGAGAGAGAGAGATTAAACACATAGCTACTGGTACAAACCCTCAGCCCCGAGGGTGGACTACTCCCTCCTCATCGTGGTGGCCGCCGGGATGATGAAGATGGCCACCGGTGATGATTTCCCCCTCCGGCAGGGTGCCGGAACGGGGTATAGATTAGTTTTTCGTGGCTACAGAGGCTTGCGGCGGCGGAACTTGTGATTTAGGGTTATTTCTGATGGTTTCTCTATTTATAGGATTTTTTGGCGTCGGTTTCACGCGAAGATGGGCCTCGAGGTGAGCACAACCCACCGGGGTAAGCTAGGCCCCTCTGGCGCGCCGTGGTGGGTTGTGCACTCCTCGTGGCTCTTCTATCCATCCCATGAAGCTTCGGGGGTCTCTTTTGTTCCCAAAAAAATCGTCAAAAATTTTCAGCTCATTTGGAGAACTTTCATTTCTGCACAAAAAACAACACCATGGTAGTTCTGCTGAAAACAGCATCAGTCCGTGTTAGTCCATGCAAATCATACCAAAACCATATAAAATTGTTGTAAACATGGCATGAATACTTCATAAATTATAGATACACTGGAGACGTATCAGCATCCCCAAGCTTAATTCCTACTCGTCCTCGAGTAGGTAAATGATAAAAGAAATAATTTATGAAGTGTGAATGCTAACATAGTGCATAAGTTTGATCAGCGATAATTTTAATCACTTTTCCTAGCATCATAACAGCAACTCTTTCTCATTGAACTCATCATGATAAAGTAGCAATTGAAAACGGAATTTTTGTTGTGGAATGCTACCTATAATATTCATCATATACTCTTTCTTTTGTAGCATGGACATTTGGACTTGAATGATTCAAAGCAATAGTCTAAAATTTGACTTGTAGAGGTGCCAGAGCTCAAAGCTTAAATTGAGAGATAAAAATATTTTGGGAGGCATACTTTTCCCGTCAATGAAAATGATCGAGTAATTCCCAACACTTTCCATGCTAGATATATCATAAGCAGTTCCCAAACATAAAATAAAGTTTATTCATTTTTCCACCATACTTTCACACTCCATGACTAGCCGTATCCACGGGTGCCGTCCATACCAACACTTTCCAAGGAATTTATTATTTGACAACAAAGTAAATTTCTTTTTCATTTCGGGACTGGGCATCCCTATTACCGCCGTACTCTCGTGCAATGACAAGTGAATAAACACTCATCTTGAGAATAACACATCTAGCATGGAAAATATTGGCCACCCCCTGCCGCTTCATGAGCGGTACGGGCACACAAAGGAAATTTATTTTGAAAATTGGAGTTGGCACATACAAATTTACTTGGAACGGCATGGAAATACCGCATATAGGTAGGTATGGTGGACTCATTTGTCACAAATTGGATTAAGGAGTTTGGATGCACTAGCAGTATTCCCGCTTAGTACAAATGAAGGCTAGCAAATAGATTGAGAAGCGACCAACCAAGAAACAAAAACGATCATAAACGAGCATTATACATAACTAACACCGAATAATGCACCACAAGTAGGATGTAATTTCATTGCATGACTATTCACTTTCGTGCTTGCATAGGGAATCACAAATCTTAACACCAATATTCTTACTAAAGCATAATTACTCACCAACATGACTCACATATTATTATCTCCATATCGCAAAAATATTGCAAGGAATCAAACTTATCATATCAAATGATCTATATGAAAGTTTTTATTATATCCTTCTTGGATATTCATCATATTAGGACCACTTTTATAGCTTGTGCAAATTTTCATCACTATTATAAACTCTCAAAATAATATAAGTCAACCATGAGAGTGTTCGACAAACTACTCCAAAAAGATATAAGTGAAGATCAAATGAGTAGTTAAGTAAATGGGTAGCTATTTGAGGACTATCTCTTCTTTAAAAACTTTCAGATCTAAGTATTTTATTAAAACAGAAAGTAAAACAAAATAAAATGACATTCTAAGAATAGCACAACTCATGTGAAGAAGCAAAAACTTAGGCTCAACCGATACTAACCGATAATTGCTGATGAAGAAAGGTGGGATGCCTATCGGGGCATCCCCAAGCTTAGATGCTTGAGACTTCTTGAAATATTATCTTGAGATGCCTTGGGCATCCCCAAGCTTGAGCTTTTGTGTCTCCTTAATTCCTTTTATATCACGGTTTCTCTAAATCTTAAAAACTTCATCCACACAAAACTCAACAAGAACTTGTGAGATAAGTTAGTATAAATCAATGCAAGACCTTATCATTCTCTACTGTAACAAATCGCTAATATTATTATTTAACATTGCAAACTAAATGCCTCTTCATATTTAATACTTCCATCCTCAAATAGAATCATTAAACAAGCAAACATATGCAAGCAATGCAAACATAACAGCAATCTGTCTAAACAGTACAGTCTGTAAAGAGTGCAATTATCCTCATACTTTCCTAACTCCAAAAATTCTGAAAATTTACCACACTGTATAAACTTTATCATAGCTTATTGTGCAAAACATTTCAAGATTTTATCACATTCTGACTTTTCTCAAGAATTCACGCACTAGTGTGCAACTTTCTGTTTCAAACAGCCACATATAGACTTGCAAAGTAAGCATAGCAAAGGCTATACTTGACATTTTTATTGAAGTAAAAGATACAAAATATTATTATAAATAACATCAAGCAAATCCTAATAAAATAAAATGATGCTCCAAGAAAAACACATATCATGCGACGAATAAAAATATAGCCCCAAGTAAGGTTACCGATAATGTTGGAGACGAAAGAGGGGATGCCTTCCGAGGCATCCCCAAGCTTAGTTGCTTGGATCTTCCTTGAATATTACCTTGGGGTGCCTTGGGAATCCCCAAGCTTAGGGTCTTGTCATTCCTTATTCCCCTCATACCGATATCTCACCCAAAACTTGAAAACTTCAATCACACAAAACTTAACGGAACTTCGTGAAATGGGTTAGTATAATAAAGACAAATCATTCACTTTGGTACTGTAAAAATAAGATTCATAATTTTTTCCACATAATTCCTACTGTACTCTACAATTTCCACAATTTATATTAAGCAATATAAGTCATAGAAACCATAAAACAAGCAAACTATGCATTGCAAACAGAATCTGTCAAAAACAGAACAGTATGTAAAGATCTGAATTAAGGTCATACTTATATAACTCCAAAAATTCGTAAAAATTTGTAAAACTTAGAACATTTGTATACCCATTAACTGTAAAAAATTCAGAATTTTTGCACGTCCCAGTAGAAGACAGGACTTTGTGCACTGGACGGAAAAGTTTCTGTTTTTGCACAGAATCAAGTCAACATCCACACTATCCCAAAGGCTTTACTTGGCACTTTATTGAAAAAAAAAAGCTATAAAAAATGATTACTATAGTAGACTAATCATGTGAACACACAAAAACAGTAGGTAAAAGTGTTGGATTGTCTTCCAATAAGCGCTTTTTTTAATGCCTTTTAGCTAGGCACGATGATTTCAATGATGCTCACATAAAAGATAAGAATTGAAACATAACAAGAGCATCATGAAGCATATGACTAGCACATTTAAGTCTAACCCACTTCCTATGCATAGGGATTTTGTGATCAAACAACTTATGGGAACAAGAATCAACTAGCATAGGAAGGCAAAACAAGCAAAACTTCAAGATTTTCAATACATAGAGAGGAAACTTGATTTTATTGCAATATGTAAAAGCATATGTTCCCCTCTCATAACTATTTTCAGTAGCATCATGAATGAATTCAAGAATATAACTTTCACATAAAGCATTCTTTTCATGATCTACAAGCATGGAAATTTTATTACTCTCCACATAAGCAAATTTATTCTCATGAATAGTGGTAGGAGCAACCTCAACAAAATAACTATCATGAGAAACTTGATTGGGAAAATTAAAACCATGATGACAAGTTTCATGGTTATCATTATTAATTATAGCATACATGTCATCACCATAATCATCATAGATAGCAACTTTGTTTTCATAATCAATTGAAACCTCTTCCAAAATAGTGGATTCATCACTAAATAAAGTCATGACCTCTCCAAATCCACTTTCATCCATATAAACATCATAAATATGAGGCATTCTTTCATCATAATAAACTTGCTCATGAAAACATGGGGGACAAAAAATATCATCTTCATCAAACATAGCATCCCCAAGCTTATGGTTTTCCATATCATTAGCATCATGGATATTCAAAGAGTTCATACTAACAACATTGCAATCATGCTCATCATTTATGCCAAACATTTTATTGAATTCTTCTTCTATCAATTGAGCACAATTTTCCTTTCCATCATTTTCATGAAAGACATTATAAAGACGAATAATATGATGCAACCTCAATTCTATTTTTTTGTAGTTTTCTTTTATAAACCAACTAGTGATAAGACAATAAACTAAAAGATTCAATGGCAAGATCTAAAGATATACCTTCAAACACTCACCTCCCCGGCAACGGCGCTAGAAAAGAGCTTGATGTCTACTACGCAACTTTATTCTTGTAGACTCGTGTTGGGCCTCCAAGCGCAGAGTTTTGTAGGACAGTAGCAATTTTCCCTCAAGTGGATGACATAAGGTTTATCAATCCGTGGGAGGCGTAGGATGAAGATGGTCTCTCTCAAACAACCCTGCAACCAAATAACAAAGAGTCTCTTGTGTCCCCAACACACCAAATACAATGGTAAATTGTATAGGTGCACTAGTTCAGCGAAGAGATGGTGATACAAGTGTAATATGGATGGTAGATATTGATTTTTGTAATAGGAACAATAAAAAACAGCAAGGTAGCAATTGATAAAACGGAGCACAAACGGTATTGCAATGCTTGAAAATGAGGCCTAGGGTCCGTACTTTCGCTAGTGCAATCTCTCAACAATGCTAATCTAATTGGATCATATAACCATCCCTCAATGTGCGATGAAGAATCACTCCAAAGTTCTTATCTAGCGGAGAACATAAGAAGAAATTGTTTGTAGGGTACGAAACCACCTTAAAGTTATTCTTTCCGTTCCATCTATTCAAGAGTTCGTACTAAAATAACACAAAGCTATTCTTTCTGATCGATCTAACCAAGAGTTCGTACTAAAATAACACCATATGATACACATCAACCAACTCTAATGTCACCTAGATACTTCAATGTCACTGCGAGTATCCGTGAGTTGATTATACGATATGCATCAAACAATTTCAGATTCATAATACTCAATCCAACACAAAGAATCTCAAAGAGTGACCCAAGATTTCTACCGGAGAAACAAAGACGAGAATGTGCATCAACCCCTATGCATAGATTACCCCAATGTCACCTCAGGAATCCGCGAGTTGAGTGCCAAAACACATATCAAGTGAATCAATATGATACCCCATTGTCACCATGGGTATTCATAGCAAGACATACATCAAGTGTTGTCAAATCCATAAAAGTATTCAATCGGATAAGAATGAAATCTCAAAGGGAAAACTCAATTAACAACAAGATAGAGAGGGGAAAACACCATATGATCCAACTATATTAACAAAGCCCGCGATACATCAAGATCGTGACATCTCAAGAACACGAGAGAGAGAGAGAGATTAAACACATAGCTACTGGTACAAACCCTCAGCCCCGAGGGTGGACTACTCCCTCCTCATCGTGTTGGCCGCCGGGACAATGAAGATGGCCACCGGTGATGATTTCCCCCTTCGGCAGGGTGCCGGAACAGGGTCTAGATGGTTTTTCGTGCCTACAGAGGCTTGCGGCGGCGCAACTTCTGATCTAGGGTTATTTCTGATGGTTTCTCTATTTATAGGATTTTTTAGTGCCGGTTTCACACGAAGATGGGCCTCGAGATGAGCACAATCCACCGGGGCAAGCCAGGCCTCTCTGGCGCGCCGTGGTGGGTTGTGCCCTCCTCGTGGCTCTTCTGGCCCGCCCACGAAGCTTTGGGGGTCTCTTTTGTTCCACAAAAAATCGTCAAAAAGTTTCAGCTCATTTCGAGAACTTTCATTTCTGCACAAAAAACAACACCGCGGTAGTTCTGCCGAAAACAGCGTCAGTCCGGGTTAGTTCCTTGCAAATCATACCAAAACCATATAAAATTGTTGTAAACATGGCATGAATACTTCATAAATTATAGATACGTTGGAGACGTATCAATGATTGCTTGTATCCGCGTCAGTATTTCCCCAAAGAGGAAGGGATGATGCAGCACAGCAACGGCAAGTATTTCCCTCAGTTATGAAACCAAGGTTATCGAACCAGTAGGAGAACCAAGCAACACTATGTAAACGGTACCTGCACACAAAGAACAAAACCTCGCAACCCAACGCGTAAGAGGGGTTGTCAATCCCTCCTCGGTAAAATGATAGATTAAATTGTATGAGTTTGGATGAATAGATCTGATGAAAACACAAAATAAAACATGCAAATAAAAAGTGCAGTAAGGTATTTTTGGGGTTTTGGAATAATAGATCTGAAAACAAAATGATAAAAATAGATCGGAAAGCAATATGATAAAAGATAGAGCCGGGGCCGTAGGTTTCACTAGTGGCTTCTCTCAAGAAAATAGCATACAGTGGGTAGACAAATTATTGTTGGGCAATTGATAGAAGAACAAATAATTATGACGATATCCAAGGCTATGATCATGTATATAGGCATCACGTCCAAGATTAGTAGACCGAAACGATTCTGCATCTACTACTATTACTCCACACATCGACCGCTATCCAGCATGCATCTAGTGTATTAAGTTCATGGAGAAACGGAGTAATGCATTAAGAACGATGACATGATGTTGACAAGATCTATTCATGTAGGAATAGACCCCATCTTTTTATCCTTAATAGCAATGATACATGCGTGCCTCACTACCCCTTCTATCACTGGGTGAGGACACCGCAAGATTGAACCCATCGCAAAGCACCTCTTCCCATTGCAAGAAAAATCAATCTAGTTAGCCTAACTAAACCAAAGATTCGGAGAAGAAATACGAGGTTATAACAATCATGCATATAAGAGATCAAAGAAACTCAAACAATATTCATGGATTGATCTGATCATAAACTCAAACTTCATCGGATCCGAACAAACACATAGCAAAAAGTCATTACATGAAATAGATCTCCAAGAGACCATTGTATTGAGAATCAAAAAGAGAGAGAAAGCCATCTAGCTACTGCCTACAGACCCATAGGTCTATGGTGAACTACTCACGCATCGTTGGAGGAGCACCAATGATGATGATGAACCCCTTCGTGATCATGTTCCCCTCTGGCAGAGTGCCGGAATAGGGCTCTAGATTGGATCTCGTGGTTCTGGAACTTGCGGTGGCTAGAATTGTGTTTCCTTTGCTCCCCTAGGGTTTCTGGAATTTCTGGAGATTTATAGAGCTGAGAGGCGATGGAGGAGACCCCGTGGGCCCTACAATCCATCAGGGCGCGCCAGGGGCCTCTGGCGCACCCTGGTGTATTGTGGGCCCCACGGGCCTCCCCCAGGTGCTTCCTTGGCTCCCAAGTTGTCTTCTGGTCCAAAAAAATCTCCAAAAAGTTTCGTCGTATTTGGAATTTGTTTGCTACTGATATTCTGCGAAGTAAAAAAAAAGCAAAAAACAGCAACTGGCACTGGGCACTATGTCAATAAGTTAGTCCCAAAAAATGATATAAACTTGCTATAAAATGATTGTAAACATCCAAGAATGATAATATAACAGCATAGAACAATCAAAAATTATAGATACGTTGGAGACGTATCAGCATCCCCAAGCTTAATTCCTACTCGTCCTCGAGTAAGTTAATGATAAAAACAGAATTTTTGATGTGGAATGCTGCCTAACATGTTCATCACATATTCTTTTCTTTTGTAGCATGGACATTTGGACTTTTAGATGGTTCAAAGCAATAGTCTATATTTGACATGAAGTCTTCAATACTCAAGAAAATCAATAAGCAACCATGTCTTTCAAAATATCAACACTAAAGAAAGTTATCCCTAGCCCATCATGCTCAATCATTGATCCATTTATGAAACGCATTCGAATATTAGCTACATCCAACACACAAGTATGATTATAGTGCCCCCTAGTTGGTGCTTTGTAAGAGAAGATGGAGACTCAAATTGAAAAATAAAAAATTGCATAAAGTAAATAGATAGGCCCTTCACAGAGGGAAGTAGATATTTGTAGAGGTGCCAGAGCTCAAAGCTTTTGAGAGATAAAATATTTTGAGAGGCATGCTTTTCGCGTCAACAAAAACGACCGAGTAGTTCCCAATACTTTCCATGCTAGACACATCATAGGCGGTTCCCAAACATAAAATAAAGTTTATTCCTTTTTCCACCATTCTTTCACAATCCATGGCTAGCCGTATCCACGGGTGCCTTCCATACCAACACTTTCCAAGGAATTTATTATTTGACAACATAAAGTAAATTCATTTATCATTTCGGGACTGGGCATCCCCATTACAGCCACACTCTTGTGCAATGACAAGTGAATAAACACACATCTTGAGAATAACACATCTAGCATGGAAAAATATTGGCCACCCCCTGCCACTTCATGAGCGGTACGGGCACACAAAAAGGAAATTCATTTTTGAAATTAGAGTTGGCACATACAAATTTACTTGGAACGGCACGGAAATACCGCATATAGGTAGGTATGCTGGACTCATATGGAAAAACTGGGTTTAAGGATTTTGGATGCACAAGTAGTATTTCTACTTAGTACAAGTGGAGGCTAGCAAATAGATTGAGAAGCAACCAACCAAGAAGGGAAAATTCTCATAAACGAGCATTAAGCATAACTAACACTGAATAATCCACCACAATTAGGATGTAATTTCATTGCATAACTATTGTCTTTCGTGTTTGCATAGGGAATCACAAACCTTAACACCAATATTCTTACTAAAGCATAATTACTCATCAACATGACTCACATATTACTATCATCATATCTCAAAACTATTACAAAGAATCAAGTTTATTTTGTCCAATGATCTTCATGAAAGTTTTTATTATATTCCTCTTGAATATCTATCACCTTGGGACTAGTTTCATATATTGCAATTGGTTTTGACAAGCTCAAACAAATTGAAGTGAAGAACATGAGCATAAAAATTTTCCTCTCTCAAAATAATATAAGTGAAGCATGAGAGAATATTTCTTCAAAATTACTAACTCTCAAATAAATCTAAGTGAAGCATGAGAGTATTTCTTCAAAAATTGAAGCACACCATGCTCAAAAATATATAAGTGAAGCACTAGAGCAATTCCATGGCTAAAAAAATTTAAGTGAAGCACATAGAGCAATTATATCGAATCATAGCATAATTTTGGCTTTCTCAAATAGGTGTGCCCAGCAAGGATACTTGTGACAAACTAAAAGGAAAAACAAGCAAAGACTCATATAATACAAGACGCTCCAAGCAAAACTCATGATATTGAAGGAAATATGCCCTAGAGGCAATAATAAAGTTATTATTTATTTCCTTATATCATGATAAATGTTTATTATTCATGCTAGAATTGTATTAACCGGAAACATGATACATGTGTGAATACATAGACAAACAGAGTGTCACTAGTAAGCCTCTACTAGACTAGCTCGTTAATCAAAGATGGTTATGTTTCCTAACCATAGACATGAGTTGTCATTTGATTAACGGGATCACATCATTAGGAGAATGATGTGATTGACTTGACCCATTCCGTTAGCTTAGCACTTGATCGTTTAGTATGTTGCTATTGCTTTCTTCATGACTTATACATGTTCCTATGACTATGAGATTATGCAACTCCCGTTTACCGGAGGAACACTTTGTGTGCTACCAAACGTCACAACATAACTGGGTGATTATAAAGGTGCTCTACAGGTGTCTCCGAAGGTACTTGTTGAGTTGGCGTATTTCGAGATTAGGATTTGTCATTCCGATTGTCGGAGAGGTATCTCTGGGCCCACTCGGTAATGCACATCACTATAAGCCTTGCAAGCATTGTAACTAATGAGTTAGTTGCGGGATGATGTATTACGGAACGAGTAAAGAGACTTGCCGGTAACGATATTGAACTAGGTATTGAGATACCGACGATCGAATCTCGGGCAAGTAACATACCGATGACAAAGGGAACAACGTATGTTGTTATGCGGTTTGACCGATAAAGATCTTCGTAGAATATGTGGGAGCCAATATGAGCATCCAGGTTCCGCTATTGGTTATTGACCAGAGACGTGTCTCGGTCATGTCTACATAGTTCTCGAACCCGTAGGGTCCGCACGCTTAACGTTCGATGACGATTTGTATTATGAGTTATGTGATTTGATGACCGAAGTTTGTTCGGAGTCCCGGATGAGATCGGGGACATGACGAGGAGTCTCGAAATGGTCGAGAGGTAAAGATCGATATATTGGAAGGCTATATTCGGACATCGGAAAGGTTCCGAGTGATTCGGATATGTTTTGGAGTACCGGAGAGTTACGGGAATTCGTATTGGGCCTTAATGGGCCATACGGGAAAAGAGAGAAAGGCCTCAAGGGTGGCTGCGCCCCTTCCCCATGGACTGTTCCGAATTGGACTAGGGAAAGGGGGCGCCCCCTTCCTTCCTTCTCCTTCTCCCTTCCCCTTTTCCTATTCCAGGTGGGAGGTGGAATCCTACTAGGACTAGGGAGTCCTAGTAGGACTCCACACCTTGGGCGCGCCCTATGAGGGCCGGCCTCCTCCTCCCTCCATCATTTATATACGTGGCCAGGGGGCACCCCATAGACACAACAATTGATCATTGATCTCTTAGCCGTGTGCGGTGCCCCACTCCACCATAATCCACCTCGATCATACCGTAGCGGTGCTTAGGCGAAGCCCTGCTTTGGTAGCGTCATCATCACCGTCACCACGCCGTCATGCTGACGAAACCCTCCTGTGAAGCTTTGCTGGATCGGAGCTCGCGGGTGTCATCGAGTTGAACGTGTGCTGAACTCGGAGGTGCCGTGCGTTCGGTACTTGGATCGGTCGGATCGTGAAGACGTATGACTACATCAACCGCGTTGTGCTAACGCTCCCGCTTTTCGGTCTACGAGGGTACGTGGACACACTCTCCCCTCTCGTTGCTATGCATCACCATGATCCTGTGTGTGCGTAGGAAATTTTTGAAATTACTACGTTCCCCAACAGTGGCATCCGAGCCTGGTTTTATGCATAGATGTTATATGCACGAGTAGAACACAAGTGAGTTGTGGGCGATACAAGTCATACTGCTTACCAGCATGTCACACTTTGGTTCGGCGGTATTGTTGGATGAAGCGGCCCGGACCGACATTACGCGTACGCTTACGTGAGACTGGTTTTACCGCCGTGCTTTGCACACAGGTGACAAGCGGGTGTCAGTTTCTCCAACTTTAGTTGAACCAAGTGTGGCTATGCCCGGTCCTTGTGAAGGTTAAAACAGCACTAACTTGATGAACTATCGTTGTGGTTTTGATGCGTAGGTAAGAACGGTTCTTGCTCAGCCCGTAGCAGCCACGTAAAACTTGCAACAAGAAAGTAGAGGACGTCTAACTTGTTTTTCCAGGGCATGTTGTGATGTGATATGGTCAAGACATGATGCTATATTTTATTGTATGAGACGATCATGTTTTGTAACTGAGTTATCGGCAACTGGCAGGAGCCATATGGTTGTCGCTTTATTGTATGCAATGCAATCGCCCTGTAATTGCTTTACTTTATCACTAAGTGGTAGCGATAGTCGTAGAAGCAATAGTTGGCGAGACGACAACGATGCTACGATGGAGATCAAGGTGTCGCGCCAGTGACGATGGCGATCATGACGGTGCTTCGGAGATGGAGATCACAAGCACAAGATGATGATGGCCATATCATATCACTTATATTGATTGCATGTGATGTTTATCCTTTATGCATCTTATTTTGCTTTGTTTGACGGTAGCATTATAAGATGATCTCTCACTAAATTTCAAGGTAAAAGTGTTCTCCCTGAGTATGCACCATTGCCAAAGTTCGTCGTGCCGAGACACCACGTGATGATCGGGTGTGATAAGCTCAACGTTCATCTACAACGGGTGCAAGCTAGTTTTGCACACGCAGAATACTCGGGTTAAACTTGACGAGCCTAGCATATGCAGATATGGCCTCGGAACACTGAGACCGAAAGGTCGAGCATGAATCATATAGTAGATATGATCAACATAGTGATGTTCACCATTGAAAACTACTCCATTTCACATGATGATCGGTTATGGTTTAGTTGATTTGGATCACGTGATCACTTAGATGATTAGAGAGATGTCTATCTAAGTGGGAGTTCTTGAGTAATATGATTAATTGAACTTAAATTTGTCATGAACTTAGTACCTGATACTATTTTGCTTGTCTATGTTGTTGTAGATAGATGGCCCGTGCTGTTGTTCCGTTGAATTTTAATGCGTTCCTTGAGAAAGCAAAGTTGAAAGATGATAGTAGCAATGATGCGGACTGGTTCCGTGATCTGAGGTTTGTCCTCATTGCTGCACAGAAGAATTATGTCCTTGATGCACCGCTAGGTGACAGAACTATTGCAGGAGCAGATGCAGACGTTATGAACATTTGACAAGCTCGGTATGATGACTACTTGATAGTTTAGTGCACCATGCTTTACGGCTTAGAACCGGGACTTCAAAAATGTTTTGAACGACATGGAGCATATGAGATGTTCCAAGAGCTGAAATCGGTATTTCAGACTCATGCCCGTGTCGAGAGGTATGAGACCTCTGACAAGTACTTTGCCTACAAGATGGAGGAGAATAGCTCAACCAGTGAGCATGTGCTCAGAATGTCTGAGTACTACAGTTGCTTGAATCAAGTGGGAGTTAATCTTCCGGATAAGATAGTAATTGACAGAATTCTCTAGTCACTATCACCAAGTTACTAGAACTTCGTGATGAACTATAATATGCAAGGGATGACAAAAACGATTCCCGAGCTCTTCGTGATGTTGAAATCAACGAAGGTAGAAATCAAGAAAGAGCATCAAGTGTTGATGGTTAACAAGACCACTAGTTTCAAGAAAAGGGCAAAGGGAAGAAGGGGAACTTCAAGAAGAATAGCAAGCAAGTTGCTACTCCCGGGAAGAAGCCCAAGTCTGGACCTAAGCCTGAAACTGAGTGCTTCTACTGCAAAGGGACTGGTCACTGGAAGTGGAACTGCCCCAAGTATTTGGCGGATAAGAAGGATGGCAAAGTGAACAAAAGTATATTTGATATACATGTTATTGATGTGTATTTTACTAGTGTTCATAGTAGCCCCTGGGTATTTGATACTGGTTCAGTTGCTAACATTAGTAACTCGAAACAGGAGTTGCAAAATGAACAGAGACTAGTTAATGACGAGGTGACGGTGTGTGTTGGAAGTGATTCCAAGGTTGATAAGATCACCATCGCACACTCCCTCTACCTTCGGGATTAGTGTTAGACCTAAATAAATGTTATTTGGTATTTGCGTTGAGCATAAATATGATTGGATCATGTTTATTGCGATACGGTTATTCATTTAAGTAAGAGAATAATTGTTGTTCTGTTTAAATGAATAAAACCTTCTATGGTCATACACTCAATATAAATGGTTTATTGAATCTCGATCGTAGTGATACACATATTCATAATATTGATGCCAAAAGATGCAAAGCTGATAATGATAATGCAACATATTTTATGGCACTGCCGTTTAGGTCATATTGGTGTAAAGCGCATGAAGAAACTCCATTCCGATGGACTTTTGGAATCACTTGATTATGAATCACTTGGTACTTGCGAACCATGCCTCATGGGCAAGATGACTAAAACGCCGTTCTCCGGAACTATGGAGTGAGCAACAGATTTGTTGGAAATCATACATACTGATGTATGTGGTCCAATGAATGTTGAGGCTCGCAGCGGGTATCATTATTTTCTCACCTTCACAGATGATTTGAGGAGATATGGGTATATCTACTTAATGAAACCTAAGTCTGAAACATTTGAAAAGTTCAAAGAATTTCAGAGTGAAGTGGAAAATCATCGTAACAAGAAAATAAAGTTTCTACGATCTGATCGTGGAGGAGAATATTTGAGTTACGAGTTTGGTGTACATTTGAAACAAAGCGGAATAGTTTCGCAACTCACGCCACCCGGAACACCACAGCGTAATGGTGTGTCCGAACGTCGTAATCGTACTTTACTAGATATGGTGCGATCTATGATGTCTCTTACCGATTTACCACTATCGTTTTGGGGTTATGCATTACAGACAGCTGCATTCACATTAAATAGGGCACCATCTAAATCCGTTGAGACGACACCATATGAACTGTGGTTTGGCAAGAAACCTAAGCTGTCGTTTCTTAAAAATTTGGGGCTGCGATGCTTATGTGAAAAAGTTTCAACCTGATAAAGCTCGAACCCAAATCAGAGAAAAGTGTCTTCATAGGATACCCAAAGGAGACTGTTGGGTACACCTTCTATCACAGATCCGAAGGCAAGATATTCGTTGCTAAGAATGGATCCTTTCTAGAGAAGGAGTTTCTCTCGAAAGAAGTGAGTGGGAGGAAAGTAGAACTTGATGAGGTAATTGTACCTGCTCCCTTATTGGAAAATAGTTCATCACAGAAATCAGTTCCTGTGATTCCTACACCAATTAGTGAGGAAGTTAATGATGATGATCATGAAACTTCGGATCAAGTTGCTACCGAACCTCGTAGGTAAACCAGAGTATGTTCCGCACCAGAGTGGTATGGTAATCCTGATCTGGAAATCATGTTACTAGACCATGACGAACCTACGAACTATGAGGAAGCGATGATGAGCCCAGATTCCGTGAAATGGCTTGAGGCCATGAAATCTGAGATGGGATCCATGTATGAGAACAAAGTGTGGACTTTGGTTGACTTGCCCGATGATCGGCAAGCCATCGAGAATAAATGGATCTTCAAGAAGAAGACAGACGCTGATGGTAATGTTACTGTCTACAAAGCTCGACTTGTTGCGAAAGGTTTTCGACAAGTTCAAGGAGTTGACTACGATGAGACCTTCTCACCCGTAGCGATGCTTAAGTCCGTCCGAATCATGTTAGCTATTGCCGCATTTTATGATTATGAAATTTGGCAAACGGATGCAAAGACTGCATTCCTGAATGGATTTCTGGAAGAAGAGTTGTATATGATGCAACCTGAAGGTTTTATCGATCCAAAGGGTGCTAACAAAGTGTGCAAGCTCCAGCGATCCATTTATGGACTGGTGCAAGCCTCTCGGAGTTGGAATAAATGTTTTGATAGTGTGATCAAAGCATATGGTTTTATACAGACTTTTGGAGAAGCCTGTATTTACAAGAAAGTGAGTGGGAGCTCTGTAGCATTTCTAATCTTATATGTGGATGACATATTGTTGATTGGAAATGATATAGAATTTCTGGATAGCATAAAAGGATACTTGAATAAGAGTTTTTCAATGAAGGACCTCGGTGAAGCTGCTTACATATTGGGCATCAAGATCTATAGAGATAGATCAAGACGCTTAATTGGACTTTCACAAAGCACATACCTTGACAAAGTTTTGAAGAAGTTCAAAATGGATCAGGCAAAGAAAGGGTTCTTGCCTGTGTTACAAGGTATGAAGTTGAGTAAGACTCAATGCCCGACCACTGCAGAAGATAGAGAGAAAATGAAAGATGTTCCCTATGCTTCAGCCATAGGCTCTATCATGTATGCAATGCTGTGTACCAGACCTGATGTGTGCCTTGCTATTAGTTTAGCAGGGAGGTACCAAAGTAATCCAGGAGTGGATCACTGGACAGCGGTCAAGAACATCATGAAATACCTGAAAAGGACCAAGGATATGTTTCTCGTTTATGGAGGTGACAAAGAGCTCATCGTAAATGGTTACGTTGATGCAAGCTTTGACACTGATCCGGACGATTCTAAATCGCAAACCGGATACGTGTTTATATTGAACGGTGGAGCTGTCAGTTGGAGCAGTTCTAAACAGAGCGTCGTGGCGGGATCTACATGTGAAGCGGAGTACATTGCTGCTTCGGAAGCAGCAAATGAAGGAGTCTGGATGAAGGAGTTCATATCCGATCTAGGTGTCATACCTAGTGCATCGGGTCCAATGAAAATCTTTTGTGACAATACTGGTGCAATTGCCTTGGCAAAGGAATCCAGATTTCACAAGAGAACCAAGCACATCAAGAGACGCTTCAACTCCATCCGGGATCAAGTCCAGGTGGGAGACATAGAGATTTGCAAGATACATGCGGATCTGAATGTTGCAGACCCGTTGACTAAGCCTCTTCCACGAGCAAAACATGATCAGCACCAAGGCTCCATGGGTGTTAGAATCATTACTGTGTAATCTAGATTATTGACTCTAGTGCAAGTGGGAGACTGAAGGAAATATGCCCTAGAGGCAATAATAAAGTTATTATTTATTTCCTTATATCATGATAAATGTTTATTATTCATGCTAGAATTGTATTAACCGGAAACATGATACATGTGTGAATACATAGACAAACAGAGTGTCACTAGTAAGCCTCTACTAGACTAGCTCGTTAATCAAAGATGGTTATGTTTCCTAACCATAGACATGAGTTGTCATTTGATTAACGGGATCACATCATTAGGAGAATGATGTGATTGACTTGACCCATTCCGTTAGCTTAGCACTTGATCGTTTAGTATGTTGCTATTGCTTTCTTCATGACTTATACATGTTCCTATAACTATGAGATTATGCAACTCCCGTTTACCAGAGGAACACTTTGTGTGCTACCAAACGTCACAACGTAACCGGGTGATTATAAAGGTGCTCTACAGGTGTCTCCGAAGGTACTTGTTGAGTTGGCGTATTTCGAGATTAGGATTTGTCACTCCGATTGTCGGAGAGGTATCTCTGGGCCCACTCGGTAATGCACATCACTATAAGCCTTGCAAGCATTGTAACTAATGAGTTAGTTGCGGGATGATGTATTACGGAACGAGTAAAGAGACTTGCCGGTAACGAGATTGAACTAGGTATTGAGATACCGACGATCGAATCTCGGGCAAGTAACATACCGATGACAAAGGGAACAACGTATGTTGTTATGCGGTTTGATCGATAAAGATCTTCGTAGAATATGTGGGAGCCAATATGAGAATCCTGGTTCCGCTATTGGTTATTGACCGGGGACGTGTCTCGGTCATGTCTACATAGTTCTCGAACCCGTAGGATCCGCACGCTTAACTTTCGATGACGATTTGTATTATGAGTTATGTGATTTGATGACCGAAGTTTGTTCGGAGTCCCGGATGAGATCGGGGACATGACGAGGAGTCTCGAAATGGTCGAGAGGTAAAGATCGATATATTGGAAGGCTATATTCGGACATCGGAAAGGTTCCGAGTGATTCGGGTATTTTTCGGAGTACCGGAGAGTTACGGGAATTCGTATTGGGCCTTAATGGGCCATTCGGGAAAGGAGAGAAAGGCCTCAAGGGTGGCTGCACCCCTTCCCCATGGACTAGTCCGAATTGGACTAGGGAAAGGGGGCGCCCCCTTCCTTCCTTCTCCTTCTCCCTTCCCCTTTTCCTATTCCATGTGGGAGGTGGAATCCTAGGACTAGGGAGTCCTAGTAGGACTCCACACCTTGGGCGCGCCCTATGAGGGCCGGCCTCCTCCTCCCTCCATCCTTTATATACGTGGCCAGGGGGCAACCATAGACACAACAATTGATCATTGATCTCTTAGCCGTGTGCGGTGCCCCCCTCCACCATAATCCACCTCGATCATATCGTAGCGGTGCTTAGGCGAAGCCCTGCGTCGGTAGCATCATCATCACCGTCACCACGCCGTCGTGCTGACGAAACTCTCCTGTGAAGCTTTGCTAGATCGGAGCTCGCGGGACGTCATCGAGTTGAACGTGTGCTGAAATCGGAGGTGCCGTGCGTTCGGTACTTGGATCGGTCGGATCGTGAAGACGTACGACTACATCAACCGCGTTGTGCTAACGCTTCCGCTTTTCGGTCTACGAGGGTACGTGGACACACTCTCCCCTCTCGTTGCTATGCATCACCATGATCCTGTGTGTGCGTAGGAAATTTTTGAAATTACTACGTTCCCCAACAGATATGTGACAAATAAAAATATAGCTCCAAGTAAAATTACCGATGGTCATTAGAAGAAAGAGGGGATGCCATCCGGGGCATCCCCAAGGTTAGTTGCTTGTTTATCCTTGGATATTACCTTGGGGTGCCATGGGGCATCCCCAAGCTTAGGCTCTTGACACTCCTTATTCCTTCATCCGTCGTGATCTCACCCAAAACTTGAAAACTTCAATCACACAAAACTCAACAAAACCCTCGTGAGATCCGTTAGTATAAGAAAACCAATCTTTACTTTAAGTACTATTGCAAACCCATTCAAATTTTGTTATTGCATTATACCTACTGTATTCTAACTTTACAATGGCTTATACCTCCGATACAAACCATAGATTCATCAAAATAAGCACACAATGCAAAGAAAACAGAATCTGTCAAAAACAGAACAGTCTGTAAAGACGCAAATTGTACTCATACTTCTATCACTCCAAAAATTCTGAAAAAATAGGACAACGTAGGAAATTTGTATATCAATCTTGTGAAAAGAATTCAGAAGTTTTCGTCAGTTATGTGAATTTTCAAAATTCTTCTACTGGACGCAAAAATTTCTGTTTTCTAACAAGATCAAATCAACTATCACCCAACATGATCGCAAAGGCTTTACTTGGCACAAAAACGAATTAAAACATAAAAAACACAATCATAACAGTAGCATAATTGTGCGAACACTAAATAACAGAAAGAAAAAGGCAAAAATAAATTTTATTCATTGGGTTGCCTCCCAACAAGCGCTATCGTTTTATGCCCCTAGCTAGGCATCATGCATAGATTCAAGTATTGTCATTTGTCTTATCATCCTCCATCGGTGTGGTTTTGTCAGGAGGTTTTTCAAATATAACTTGAAACACATTATCCATAGAAATTTTAGCATTATCAAGATGTCCAATTGCATATCCCCTTTGATTCCCGGCTACAATCCAAGAGTATTGTTGATTAACATCATTGAAAACTTGTTGAATCACATCTAAAACGGGAATTTGATTCTTAAGATTCTCATCAAAGATTTGGTTATTACGAAGTAAATGTCTCAACATATAATCACTATTATAAAGGATCTCATATATTACCGATTTTTCACGGTTCATCCCATAAAAATAAAAAAATTCCCTACCTTCCCGTACTATGTGATCAAACTCATTCATAAGAACACGGGTAGCTAAATTTTTAGCTTTCGGATCATTTATAATGGGAAGCTCATAAAAAAGCCTTTGCAAGGTAGGATGAGTATGAATAAATCTATTTTCAAGTTTCAGAACTAGTGCTGAAATAGCTTCCGCGTAAGTTTTAGTTCTTTTGAGTATAGGATCATCATCAGAAGTCAAAGTTCCAGCACAATTAAAGAATCCTTGGATAGTTTCTTTTCCAATAACGTTTCCTTGTCCCAAAACAAAAGTTTTAGCATCCATATAACCAGAACGTCCAATTTTAGGAGTTCTGCCATCATTCATTTGTGCCATACCAAAGTCACTCATGATGATAGGTTCAAGCAGAAAGATCGAACGAGAAAAAGGCAAACGGAAAGAAGGCAAATAAAAAGGAAAATATTTTTGTGCTTTTCGCAAAAACGTTTTAGAAGTGGGGGAGATGAAAACGAGAGGCAAAAAGCAAATAATGTAAATTGCAAGGAGATGAGATTTGTGATTAGGAACTTGATAGATGTTGATGATGTCTCCCCGGCAACAGTGCCAGAAATTCCTTTTGATTGCTTGTATCTGCGTCAGTATTTCCCCAAAGAGGAAGGGATGATGCAGCACAGAAACGGCAAGTATTTCCCTCAGTTATGAAACCAAGGTTATCGAACTAGTAGGAGCACCACGCAACACTATGTAAACGGTACCTGCACACAAAGAACAAAACCTCGCAACCCAACGCGTAAGAGGGGTTGTCAATCCCTCCTCAGTAAAAAGATAGATTAAATTGTATGAGTTTGGATGAATAGACCGTATGAAAACACAAAATAAAAGATGCAAACAAAAAGTGCAGCAAGATATTTTTGGGTTTTTAGAATAATAGATCTGAAAACAAAACGATAAAAATAGATCGGAAAGCAATATGATAAAAGATAGACCCGGGGCCGTAGGTTTCACTAGTGGCTTCTCTCGAGCAAATAGCATACGGTGGGTAGACAAATTACTGTTGGGCAATTGATAGAAGAACAAATAATTATGACGGTATCCAAGGCAATGATCATGAATATAGGCATCACGTCCAAGATTAGTAGACCAAAATGATTCTGCATCTACTACTATTTCCCTTTGTTTGTCGGTATGTTACTTGCCCGAGATTCGATCGTCGATATCTCTATACCTTGTTCAATCTCGTCACCAGCAAGTCTCTTTACTTGTTCCGTAATACATCATCTCGTAACTAACTCCTTAGTCACTTTGCTTGCAAGCTTCTTGTGATGTTGTATTACCGAGAGGGCCCAGAGTTAACTCTCCATCATACGGAGTGACAAATCCCAATCTTGATTCACGCCAACTCAACAGACACCTTCGGAGATACCTGTAGAGCATCTTTATGATCACCCAGTTGCGTTTTGATGTTTGATAACACACAAGGTATTCCTCCGGCATCCAGGAGTTGCATGATCTCATGGTCGAAGGAATATGTATTTGACATTAAGAAAGCCATAGCAATAAACTGAACAATCATATGCTAAGCTAACGGATGGGTCTTGTCCATCACATCATTCTCTTAATGATGTGATCCCATCATCAAGTGACAACTCATGTCCATGGTTAGGAAACCTTAACCATATTTGATCAATGAGCTAGTCTAGTAGAGGCTCTCTTGGGAAACAGTATTTGTTTATGTATCCACACATGTATTTAAGTTTCCGGTCAATACAATTCTAGCATGAATAATAAACATTTATCACGAATAAGGAAATATAATAATAACAACTTTATTATTGCCTCTAGGGCATATTTCCATCATCACTGAGCTGCCCACTGAAGGTCAAACGTTGATCCCAGCTTTCTCGGCCGGGCCCCCGAGGAGGTTCGTCTCTTGGACGAAAAAAGGCCTGGACTGGGGCAATCCCGGAGGAGGTGATGATGCTCCAGAAAAGGATCCAGTTAATGAAGGACAAAAACATCAAGCTGGTGGATGTGATCCATGTTATGCTCCAACGCCGCATCCTTCCCCTCCAATTCCGGGACAGTCCGATGTGGCTTTATAAGCACGAGGACGAGGCGACAGTGCGTAACTTCTTCCATACTGATTTGGATGGGATGTGGACGACGCTCTTCAAGATGTCTAAGAACCAATTCCCCATAGAGGGAGAAGACTGCAGCCTTGACGCCGAGAATGGCCCAATCGAGGTAACAACAGTTTTACTCATGCTTGCATATTTTGGTATTTTTCAATTTCTTTATTCATAGTGATCATGTGCGCCCTTCCATTTCAATAAATGGCTTGCCAAGGCAGAGAAGATGAAGTGCCCGACGCCATTGCCCGAAGAGGCCTGAACTCCTCAGCTCGAGGCTCTTTTGGCCAAGGCACCATACGTGGTCCCGGTCAAGGATAAGAAGGAATCGAAGAGGAGGGAAGGTCTGTGCATGAGGTCCTTCGGATGCTAGATCCAAAGACACTCACGCCTCCTCCATTCGCGAGGAGGCAGAGGTGAGGGAGGACAAGGGGTCCCTTCCTCGAGGAGGAAAAGGGCAGCGTCCGAAGTCGTCGAGGAGGATGACCCGCCCCTGGCCCGAAGAAGGCGTCGAAAATCCTCTGCAGACCAACCTGGTCAGCCATCCCACCCCGCCAAGGTCATGCTCTCTGATTCTTTAGAGGACAACCTCCTACAGCTGCGCAGGGAGAAGCCGTCACCGAGGAGGTAATTAGCTTAACACGCCATGCTCACCATGTTTTTACATACACATTCTTAACAAGTGGCCCACTGCCTGCTCTTACAGCCCACAACGTGCCTTCCTCGATGACACATCATCAGAGAACGAGCTCCCTCTCCCTGAAATGGTGGAGAGCGTGACTGGCGAGCATACCCACCCCTCCCCTGCTTGTGATGAGCTAGGGAAGGTGTCATCGCACTAGGCCACTACCGTGATCAACACGGAAGCCGGCACCGGTGCTTCTACAGCCGAGGTTAACACCTTGGTCGCCGAGGACCAAAGGAAGATGACCGCTTTGACCAAATAAGGAGAAGAGCTCGGGCAACCCGAGTCCTCGACCTCGGTCGTCACCAAGCTAGTGCAGCGGTTGGAGACGTCCATCCCCGCTTCTAGGGGGGGAGGGGGTGGAGCCGAGGTGATCCCGCCATCCCCTCTTGCTCACTAACATGCCTTCATGGGGTGGCCCGAGGAGATGGAGGTAGCTATGAAGAGCTCCTCCATCGTCACGAAGCATCGTGCCCTTCTTGGCACGGCGCTGAATAGCTTCCAGTCCGCAGAGACCGGAATCAAGGAGGCCTTCAAAGGCCTTTTGAAAGGTTTTGAGGTATGACATACATTCCTACTATTGCCTTGCATGGGTCTAAAGCTTTTAGTTGATGCCTAATATGCCCAGTAGCCCTTGACGGACAAGTGCGGAAATCAGTTTTGTCCAAAGACTTTACTTTGTAGAACTACGAATGTATGCTTAAGAGTGTAGTATCAGTAACCCCCGAGCCTTAAGTTAGGTTGAAAACTGACTTGGGGTCGATCCTAAGTAATTTTAATGTATGTAAGAGCGAATATGTAGTAGCCCTCGCGACTCTTGTTGGATGCACGGATCCAATCGATGTCGAAGACTAACAGTTAATTTGCAGGCCTTGGCCTCTGCTTCAGCCTCGAACTCCAAGGAGTTGGAGGAGCTAAATTACAAGCTGACACGGTTCGAACAGGACATGGATCTGGTCAGAAAGCAGGTGGACTAGGCGGAAGGTAAGCCGAGAACCTGTACCCAAATATTAGAATAGGCATGTTAGATTATTTTTTTAAATCACGACTGTGCATCGTTGCTTTATAGTTGCCGCCAAGGAGGTCAAGGCCCTCCGAGCTAAGCTCAAGAAAGCTCAGCGGGAGGCCGAGCAGCGGAAGGCTGTGGCCACAAAGGCTAGCATGGAGCTAGCCAAGGAGAAGGTCACCTGCGGCAAGGACCAGGCCCGGGTTCTTGAGGTCGAAGAAGACCTGAAGGGTTTGTACGCACAATGCGACGCCCTTCAGGATGACCAGAAGAACAAGCTATCGATCTCAAAAAACTGAGCTTGGCATGCAAAGAGGCCCAGAGTCAGGCCCGCATGTACCGCTAGGAGCTTCATCAAGTGAAGCAAATTGCTGCCGGTAAGCCATACTTACTATGATGTATCTTTGGTGACATCAGGTTCGCCCACCTGATGCAAATCTGGTGCTCCTCAGACGCCTTCATGGACCTGCTGAGGAGTGCGGCAGGTGCCAGCCGCTACTACAGCTTGCTACTTGTGAGCTGCGTTGGGATTTCCCCCGAAGAGGAGAGGAGATGTAGTAAAGTGGAGATTAGTATTTCCCTCAGTGAGAACCAAGGTTTATCGAACCAATAGGAGAATCATGCAAAACCTGCTGAACAGCACCTGCACACACAAAAGCAAATACTTGCACCCAACGCGGGCAAGAGGGTTGTCAATCCCCTTGAACTCGTTAATTGCAAGGATCAAATCTCGTAGTGGTAGATAGATAAATTGCAAAACAAAATCACAGTAATAAAATTGCAGCAAGGTATTGTTGTGTTTTTATATATGATAAAGGTAGTCCCGGGGACCACAGTTTTCATTAGAGGCTTCTCTCTCGAACACATGGCATATGGTGGGTAAACAAATTGCTGTTGGGCAACTGATAGAAAAGCGCATAGTTATGACGATAATCAAGGAAATGATCATGTATATAGGTATCACGTCCGAGACAAGTAGACCAACTCCTGCCAGCATCTACTACTATTATTCCACCCTTTAACCGCTATCCAGCATGCATCTAGGGTATTAAGTTAATAAAAACAGAGTAACGCCTTAAGCAAGATGACATGATGTAGACAAAGGAAACCCAATCAATATGAATAAACCCCATCGTTTTACCCTTAATGGCAACAATACAAATACGTGTCTTGTGCTTTTCTGTCACTGGGATAGAGCACCGCAAAATTGAACCCATCACAAAGCACCTCTTCCACTGAAGATAAATCAATCTAGTTGGCCAAACCAAACGTATAGATTGGAGAGAAATACAAAGCTATAACAACCATGCATAATAAAGTTCAGAAAACCAAAAAGAAGTAGAAAACAACAACTAGCACTGGGCACTGGGTTAATAGGTTAGTCCCAGAAAATGATTTAAAATAGCGTATAATTGCATATAAAACATCCAAGATTGATACTATAATAGCATGGAACAATAAAAAAGTATAGATACGTTGAAGATGTATCAGCATCCCCAAGCTTAAATCCTGCTCATCGTCGAGTAGGTAAATGATGAAAACAGAATTTCTAGTAAAAGCAAAGCATTGCATCTTTGCCAGTAAATTTTATTGGTCCAACACTTTATGTTTGCACGAACATGGTATGCATACTTTTCATATTGGCATAACTTAAACATTGTTCATCTATCTATTTCCTTGTTTTTATCCTTTTTACATGGCATCATGATCTCTTAAACGTCCCCATAGAAAGTAGATATTGGTTAGGATAAGTGTTGGAGCTAAAATACTCCATCTTTATGTGATCATTCAAATTCTTATTCTACCGTGCAGAGAATTTATAGTGCTTACCTTTCCATAAACAAGCTGGTGTTAGCTTAGACAGTTGATCTATCTGATTATCAGCTGATGCTCTTATATGTTGCAACTCACAACTGAAGTCGGATCACATGGCTAGATAACTATGAACCAATTATCACTCAAGAGAGAGATCTAGATAGAGGGATAAGATAATGCATTTCCAGAGTGAAAACAACTGTACAAAGGGTATAAAATGTGTAGGTACTTAGAAAGATAAATGGATGGAAAGTTAAGTGGGAAAGCCCCAGTGTGAAACAGTGAAAAAGCGCAAAAAATTGAAACTGGAAAAAAATATTTTTACCTAGTGCTCTTTTGATCCAATCCTGGTGACATTATTAACACTGGATGCGCTGGTCCTCTATTTGGATTACATCAATCACATTTATCTTGTAACCTATGAATGGCAGGATTGGCTAGCACTAGATTATTTGGGAATGATGAAAACAACGGTAGCATTTGAATAGGGCATATTTAGATTTTGTTGCATTGATTGAGTAATTTTCAAGCTCCTACATGAACTAATTATGAAAATAAGTTGTCAATCAACATTGCACACTACATACAGAATATACAAGCTTATTATTATGCTGACAGTTTCCACTCAGTTGCGGGTTCAATATATTTTTATCAATTTTCTTCTGTTTTTTAGCAGCTTTATAAATTTGGTGCAGGTTGATGTGGGCAAAAGACCAATTACGGGTCTCCGGTTGTTTCTTGAAGGAAAGAAGAGTAACAAATTAGCTATTCATCTCCAATAGCTCTGTTCTCTTCGCTAAATTATCCAGCTCGAAGATGACCCTTACAACAACCGAACTCCAGAACCATTTGACCGCAAATACGTGGAACCCGTAGGATCGTGGAAGCGCTTCTCCCACGTCTGCACAGCACCAGTGGGGTCAGAGGACGCCTCCATCGTCACGGGAGCATGGCTAGAAGTGATTAGCCAGGGCTTCAAGAAGATACTGTTCCTCAGGCTGCACTTCAACAAGGTTGTGATCGCCCACTCCGTAAGGCAGCCCGAGTGGGAGGGGTCCCCGAACCTGATTCAGAAGTCGGGCCTCATCTCGACGCTCAGTGGTTGGGCATGCGGTTGTGTAGCCTAGCGCCCCGAGTTCAATTCCTAGAATTGACAGGTGATGCACGGGGATTTTTCCCCCTTTATTGAGGATCAAGCTTGGTGTGTGGTGGAACCTCATATCAAGAAATATCTTGATACTCATTTAAAAAATTTGTGAGGACCATGTTTATCTTGGTACTTATACTAAAATGGTTGTATGCATCCCTGGATGGTGCAGAGGCCGGGAAGTGAAAATCTCTCCCATTTATAGGCATACAGTAGTGTTCGTCAAAGGAGGGGGGTTGCACGGCCGATGAGAGCAGGCGGAGAGGGAGAGGGGGCGGTGACCTAGCCGCCACCACCGGAACCGCCACCCTCGTCGTAACCGACATCGGCTACACCGGCGACGCCGGCGCGGATGCCGCATGGGGATCTCGATGGGTCTTCCACATCGGCTGCAGATCAAGGCGCGAGGTTTCTGCATCCGGCGCGGTGGCAGATTCGTTTCATTGACGTCCAGAAATCCGGGGAATGGCGCGAGGGATTTCTTCATTCCCACTCTCTGTCGCACTGGACAACGGTGAGGGATCATGAGGAGGACATCCTCGCTGGACGGTACCTGCATGAAGATGAGCGGAAATCCAAAGGTATTCGTTTGACGATTGACATTTTTGAGGTTGTTGTTGTTGAGTTTATGTAGGGTTTGTTCATCAAGGTGGATCAGATCGAGGTCATCGATCTGTCGTCTGAAGCTGAAGACTCGAAGCCGGAGCCGTAGTTTGGGGGTAGATTTTGGGTCCTCACTGATGAGGAGGACGAGGGCGCCGCCGATCAACATATGGACGGGTGCAAGATGGCATCGCTGCTAGCAGCGCAATCAACGATGTCGCTGTCCGCATCCGACAGGCTGCTGGCTGGAGAGCGGGCCGGTGTGCACAAGAACCTGGTGATGAGCATCGGCCCCAGCAGGACTCCACCGCTGCGAGTTAAGCCGTGGATCGGTTCGATCCCAAAGGTAAGTCGGTTACCGGTGACTCTCTCGGAGTTTTTCCCGGAGTCTTGGGCATTGGTCACAGGGAGAAAAAAGAAGAAGAAGGGCCGTGCGGCTTTGTGGTCGCCGCCGCCGGTGCCTGCCGGTGAAGGGGGGGGGATTCAGGCGGCCAGGAGGTCTCATTTGAAAATGCTACTGGGCCAAGATGGGCTGACAGTAACAACAGTGGTATTGAGCTCCAAAAACACTAGGTATATGGCCCAGCCGGAGGCCTAAGCCGCTACCCTCGAATCCAAACGATCGTCTTCGGTGCATGAGGTGGTCTTGGATCGCGAGCCCCTACATGCATCGTCAATTAGGGTTCCTCGCATAGCGACACCAGGCTTTCCCAAACTAGCTGCTGGTCATGCTGCTCGGATCCGTCCGGCGGTCCTACGCGGCTTGCCGTTCATGGCGGGGCGGGGCGGTCTGCCTCCCCCCAAGCAGGGGCCGCCGCAGCCCAAGGGCTTGCCGCGGCCAGGGAGGGCTGCTGATGCGCCTCCACCTGCCCGTGGTGCGGGTGCTCCACCGCAGGCCCATGGCGATGGGTCGGTGAATTCCTGGGCGCCTGTTGCCGCGGTGGCGCAGGGAGCTGGGCGGGGCCGCAAGTTTGGCCACGGCCGTGCGGGTCAGTTCAACACCGACGATCAGGATCCTCCCAGGGGTAGATGGGGTGATGATGGCTTTGATGCATATGGAGAGGGGCAACACCACGGGTCTTCTTCCACGGAAGGAGGCCGCGGATATGCTTGGCAAGGTGATGGCGGGTATGGGCGAGGCTTTCATGGCCCTCCAGGCAACTTTGTGGAGGGGCCATCCGGGCCGTATCGTCAGCGGGGTGCGTTCCGCCCGCACCGTGGAGGCAAGGGGTGGCAAGAGGCCACCGCCTCCTCGACCTCCTCCACCGCCGGCTGCAGTGCCTAAGCCTACAGGGGCATCGGAGGTCGACGTCGCGGTTGCAGCGACAGCGCCGGAGGTGGCCGCTGGCAACACCAATGCTGGCGAGCAGGTTGGGGGGACAGTGCTGCTCCCTGGGGTGAAGGCTCGGGATTCTGGAGCAAACAAGGCGCTAAGTAAAATGGATGGTGAGAGGGCATCCAAGTGGGCTAGGAAGACGGAGAAGCTTAAATGTTATCGGTGTGGTGAACCAGGGCATTTTTGTCGCAGACTGTACGGCGGAGCTATGTGACTTATGCCTCAAACCAGGCAACATATCGGGAGAATGCCCGCTGTTGCTCGAGCCAAAACCGGGGGTCACCATACACGGGAGACGTATGAGACGTATCAGCATCCCCAAGCTTAATTCCTGCTCATCCTCGAGTAGGTTAATGATAAAAACAGAATTTTTGATGTGGAATGCTGCCTAACATGTTCATCACATATTCTTTTCTTTTGTAGCATGGAAATTTGGACTTTTAGATGGTTCAAAGCAATAGTCTATATTTGACATGAAGTCTTCAATACTCAAGAATATCAACAAGCAACCATGTCTTTCAAAATATCAACACTAAAGAAAGTTATCCCTAGCCCATCATGCTCAATCATTGATCCATTTATGAAACGCATTCGAATATTAGCTACATCCAACACACAAGTATGATTATAGTGCCCCCTAGTTGGTGCTTTGTAAGAGAAGATGGAGACTCAAATTGAAAAATAAAAAATTGCATAAAGTAAATAGATAGGCCCTTCACAGAGGGAAGTAGATATTTGTAGAGGTGCCAGAGCTCAAAGCTTTTGAGAGATAAAATATTTTGAGAGGCATGCTTTTCGCGTCAACAAAAACGACCGAGTAGTTCCCAATACTTTCCATGCTAGACACATCATAGGTGGTTCCCAAACATAAAATAAAGTTTATTCCTTTTTCCACCATTCTTTCACAATCCATGGCTAGCCGTATCCACGGGTGCCTTCCATACCAACACTTTCCAAGGAATTTATTATTTGACAACATAAAGTAAATTCATTTATCATTTCGGGACTGGGCATCCCCATTACAGCCACACTCTTTTGCAATGACAAGTGAATAAACACACATCTTGAGAATAACACATCTAGCATGGAAAAATATTGGCCACCCCCTGCCACTTCATGAGCGGTACGGGCACACAAAAAGGAAATTCATTTTTGAAATTAGAGTTGGCACATACAATTTTACTTGGAACGGCACGGAAATACCGCATATAGGTAGGTATGCTGGACTCATATGGAAAAACTGGGTTTAAGGATTTTGGATGCACAAGTAGTATTTCTACTTAGTACAAGTGGAGGCTAGCAAATAGATTGAGAAGCAACCAACCAAGAAGGGAAAATTCTCATAAACGAGCATTAAGCATAACTAACACTGAATAATCCACCACAATTAGGATGTAATTTCATTGCATAACTATTGACTTTCGTGTTTGCATAGGGAATCACAAACCTTAACACCAATATTCTTACTAAAGCATAATTACTCATCAACATGACTCACATATTACTATCATCATATCTCAAAACTATTACAAAGAATCAAGTTTATTTTGTCCAATGATCTTCATGAAAGTTTTTATTATATCCCTCTTGAATATCTATCACCTTGGGACTAGTTTCATATATTGCAATTGGTTTTGACAAGCTCAAACAAATTGAAGTGAAGAACATGAGCATAAAAATTTTCCTCTCTCAAAATAATATAAGTGAAGCATGAGAGAATATTTCTTCAAAATTACCAACTCTCAAATAAATCTAAGTGAAGCATGAGAGTATTTCTTCAAAAATTGAAGCACACCATGCTCAAAAATATATAAGTGAAGCACTAGAGCAATTCCATGGCTCAAAAAATTTAAGTGAAGCACATAGAGCAATTATATCGAATCATAGCATAATTTTGGCTTTCTCAAATAGGTGTGCCCAGCAAGGATACTTGTGACAAACTAAAAGGCAAAACAAGCAAAGACTCATATAATACAAGACGCTCCAAGCAAAACTCATGATATGTGACAAATAAAAATATAGCTCCAAGTAAAATTACTGATGGTCGTTAGAAGAAAGAGGGGATGCCATCCGGGGCATCCCCAAGCTTAGTTGCTTGTTTATCCTTGGATATTACCTTGGGGTGCCACGGGGCATCCCCAAGCTTAGGCTCTTGACACTCCTTATTCCTTCATCTGTCGCGATCTCACCCAAAACTTGAAAACTTCAATCACACAAAACTCAACAAAACCCTCCTGAGATCCGTTAGTATAAGAAAACCAATCTTTACTTTAAGTACTGTTGCAAAACCATTCAAATTTTGTTATTGCATTATACCTACTGTATTCTAACTTTACCATGGCTTATACCCCCTGATACAAACCATAGATTCGTCAAAATAAGCACACAATATAAAGGAAACAGAATCTGTCAAAAACAGAACAGTCTGTAAAGACCCGAATTGTTCTCATACTTCTATAACTCCAAAAAAATGAAACATTAGGACAACGTAGGCAATTTGTATATCAATCTTGTGAAAAAAATTCAGAAGTTTTCGTCAGTTATGTGAATTTTCAAAATTCTTCTACTGGACGCAAAAATTTCTATTTTCTAACAAGATCAAATCAATTATCACCCAACATGATCGCAAAGGCTTTACTTGGCACAAAAATGAATTAAAACATAAAAAAACACAATCATAACAGTAGCATAATTGTGCAAACACTAAAGAACAGAAAGAAAAAGGCAAAAATAAATTTTATTCATTGGGTTGCCTCCCAACAAGCGCTATCATTTTATGCCCCTAGCTAGGCATCATGCATAGATTCAAGTATTGTCATTTGTCTTCTCATCCTCCATAGGTGTGGTTTTGTCAGGAGGTTTTTCAAATATAACTTGAAACATATTATCCATAGAAATTTTAGCATTATCAAGATGTCCAATTGCATATCCCCTTTGATTCCCGGCTACAATCCAAGAGTATTGTTGATTAACATCATTGAAAACTTGTTGAATCACATCTAAAACGGGAATTTGATTCCTAAGATTCTCATCAAAGATTTGGTTATTACCAAGTAAATGTCTCAACATATAATCACTATTATAAAGGATCTCATCTATTACCGATTTTTCACGGTTCATCCCATAAAAAAAATTCCCTACCTTCCCGTACTATGTGATCAAACTCATTCATAAGAACACGGGTAGCTAATTTTTTAGCTTTCAGATCATTTATAATGGGAAGCTCATAAAAAAGCCTTTGCAAGGTAGGATGAGTACGAATAAATCTATTTTCAAGTTTCAGAACTAGTGCTGAAATAGCTTCCGCGTAAGTTTTAGTTCTTTTGAGTATACGATCATCATCAGAAGTCAAAGTTCCAACACAATTAAAGAATCCTTGGATAGTTTCTTTTCCTATAATGTTTCCTTGTCCCAAAACAAAAGTTTTAGCATCCAGATTACCAGAACGTCCAATTTTAGGAGTTCTGCCATCATTCGTTTGTGCCATACCACAGTCACTGATGATGATAGGTTCAAGCAAAAAGATCGAACGAGAAAAAGGCAAACGGAAAGAAGGCAAATAAAAAGGAAAATATTTTTGTGCTTTTCGCAAAAACGTTTTAGAAGTGGGGGAGATGAAAACGAGAGGCAAAAGGCAAATAATGTAAATTGCAAGGAGATGAGATTTGTGATTAGGAACTTGATAGATGTTGATGATGTCTCCCCGGCAACGGCGCCAGAAATTCCTTTTGATTGCTTGTATCTGCGTCAGTATTTCCCCAAAGAGGAAGGGATGATGCAGCACAGCAATGGCAAGTATTTCCCTCAGTTATGAAACCAACGTTATCGAACCAGTAGGAGCACCACGCAACACTATGTAAATGGTACCTGCACACAAAGAACAAAACCTCGCAACCCAACGCATAAGAGGGGTTGTCACTCCCTCCTCGGTAAAAAGATAGATTAAATTGTATGAGTTTGGATGAATAGATCTGATGAAAACGCAAAATAAAAGATGCAAACAAAAAGTGCAGCAAGATATTTTTGGGTTTTTAGAATAATAGATCTGAAAACAAAACAATAAAAATAGATCGAAAAGCAATATGATAATAGATAGACCTGGGGGCCGTAGGTTTCACTAGTGGCTTCTCTCGAGAAAATAGCATACGGTGGGTAGACAAATTACTGTTGGGCAATTGATAGAAGAACAAATAATTATGACGGTATCCAAGGCAATGATCATGTATATAGGTATCACATCCAAGATTAGTAGACCGAAACGATTCTGCATCTACTACTATTACTCCACACATCGACCGCTATACAGCGTGCATCTAGTGTATTAAGTTCATGGAGAAACGGAGTAATGCATTAAGAATGATGACATGATGTTGATAAGATCTATTCATGTAGGAATAGACCCCATCTTGTTATCCTTAATAGCAATGATACATGCGTGCCTCGTTACCCCTTCTGTCACTGGGTGAGGACACCGCAAGATCGAACCCATCACAAAGCACCTCTTCCCATTGCAAGAAAAATCAATCTAGTTGGCCTAAGTAAACCAAAGATTCGGAGAAGAAATATGAGCCTATAAAAATCATGCATATAAGAGATCAAAGAAACTCAAATAATATTCATGGATAGATCTGATCATAAACTCGAATTTCATCGGATCCCAATAAACACACCGCAAAAAGTCATTACATCAAATAGATCTCCAAGAGACCATTGTATTGAGAATCAAAAAGAGAGAGAAAGCCATCTAGCTACTGCCTACGGAGCCATAGGTCTATTGTGAACTACTCACGCATCATCGGAGGAGCACCAACGAGGATGATGAACCCCTCCGTGATCATGCTCCCCTCCGGCAAAGTGCCGGAATAGGGCTCTAGATTGGATCTCGTGGTTCTGGAACTTGCGGCAGCTGGAATTGTGTTTCGTCTGCTCCCCTAGGGTTTCTGGAATTTCTGGGGACTTATAGAGCTGAGAGGCGGTGGAGGAGACCCCCGTGGGCCCCACAACCCATCAGGGCGCGCCAGGGGCCTCTAGCGCGCCCTGGTGTCTTGTGGGCCCCACGAGCCTCCCCCAGGTGCTTCCTTGGCTCCCAAGTTGTCTTCTGGTCCAAAAAAATCTCCAAAAAGTTTCTTGGCATTTGGACTTCGTTTTGTACTTATATTCTGCGAAGTAAAAAAACAAGCAAAAAACAGTAACTGACACTGGGCACTATGTCAATAGGTTAGTCCCAAAAAATGATATAAAGTTGCTATAAAATGATTGTAAAACATCTAAGAATGATAATATCATAGCATGGAACAATAAAAAAAATAGATACGTTGGAGACGTATCAGTGGACATTGAGTACATCTCGGATGTCGTTAGATGGACGCATGCGGGTATGTTATATAATTTGGACATTGAGTTGGAGGAATCTGTCTTGTTCCAGGAGCTGAACGGTGGGGGCGATGTGGATATGACTGATAAGGATGATGGCACGTGTAGTAAAGAGAAGGGAGATGATCGCAGTTCATGGGACGATTCTCACAGTCCCGGTGGAAAATCCGTACCGTCAGCAGCGCCAGAGACGGGGGTGACACTACCGGCTTCTACTCCCATGAACACACTGAGGTTTGGTTCGTTTGGGTCTTTATCTACGCCTCCTCGTCTCTGGGGTGACCGAGTCGAGAGGGATGACCCTTCAGAGCATGTGTTGCCACTTGCGATGACAACATATTCTGGTGATGTTCGGCCAGTGGCGGTGTTTGTGGGGGGGGGGGGTCGGGCTCTACTCCGAGGCAGGAGGTCTCCACGCAGAGTCACACCTCGCCCTCTTCCCGGGCGAAACTCCTATCGGTGGAGGTTGGGAAGGGAGACGCTAGGCAGGAGACCCAGGGTCATCTTTCTACACTTCGGGACTCATCATCACAGCTTGTACTGGTTGGATCCTCCCGGAGTCCTGCTGCGGTAGCGGGGAAGGAGAGTCACGGGCAGGAGGCCCGTGCTGCACCCTGTCTTGTGCGCAGTCCAGAGCCTAGGCTGGCGCCATCTTCTCCAACACCAGCGCCCACATGCGTGGCAGCACCGGCGGAGGGGATGCTGGGTGGGGCGGCATGCGGCATCCTGTTGGCTTCGCCTCCTACGCCAGCACTTGTCAGGACGGACGGGTGTTTGGCAAAGGACCAGCCTACGAGGGATTGGACTACTGACGAGGTGATCACTTTCGATGGGATCCAGTATCCGGTATCGGCTGGCAGCCATGTCAGTAACCGGATCTAGGACCAACCAGACGCTGACGACCTGCATCTAGAGCGTGCTATGAGAGCAGCCAAGCTTCAAGATGTCGAGGCTACTACAGGTATGTCGGTTAATAAGCAGTGTTCCATTATGCATTTTTCTGAGCATGAGATTATTAGTAAGGCAAACGACTTGGGAGTATATCTAGGATTAAATGGGAAGGAGATTGCTAAATCGGTTAATGATATTCTAGACTTAGAGGCTGAGAGAGCGTCTGAGTTGATCCGTAATATCGCGGCTGTAAGGCCTATGACTGACGCTGACATTAACAACTTGGGGTATCTGCGCTAGAGAGTTTTTGTGAATATCTAATGCCGACTTCAGATGCTGAAGTTGAGGAAGAGGGGGCGGAGTCTGAGGGATATATCGATCTACCCTAGTGTGTGATGCACAAGTGGATACTAGTAATATGGACGAGGGGATGGTAGCGGATAAACCCAAGCGTTCCTGGAAGAGGAAGGTTTATCCAACGTCGACTGTTCGTAGAAATGCGAGAAAGCTCAAGAAAAAATTCCATGATGATCAAGGAAAGGGATTTTTTGGAATAGCAGAGGTCTAGCAGACTTGGCTAAGAAAAGGTTCCTGGCTGAAGCATCGATTGATCATAAACTCGATTTTATTGCACTTCTCGAAACAAGTAGAGATAACTTCACCTCGCAGTTCCTTGGAACTTTGTTCGATGGAATTGATTTTGACTGGCATTGTTTGCCTCCTAGAGGATGATCCAGTGGGATTCTTTTGGGGGTTAAGTGCAAAACACTAGAGGTGTTAAATGAAGTTAGAGGGGATTATGCAATTAAGTTTCGGGTTAGGTCAAAGTTGGATGGATTCCGATGGACTCTAGTGGCTGTCTATGGTGCAGTACAACCCGAATTTAAACTTGAGTTCTTGACTGATCTGGTTAGGTTCTGCGGGGATGTGAGGTTGCCGATATTAGTTGTACGGGATTTCAACATCATTTGGAGGAAAGGAGAGAATAATAATAATAATTTTGATGGATGGTGGGCCTTTATGTTCAATACGATCATTGAGAGTCCTAATCTGAGAGAGATTGAGCTAACGGGTAGACAGTTCACTTGGGCAAACATGCTACCTAATCCAACATATGAGAAGTTGGATAGAGTGCTTGCTAGTGTGGAATGGGAACAGAAATACCCACTTGTATCGGTGCACGCGATGCAGAGGGCAATCTCAGACCATACACCCTTGTTGCTGGACTCGGGCGAAGCAACGCATACGGGTAATAAAAATATTTTTTCCTTCGAACTTAGCTGGTTCAAAAAAGATAATTTCTTAGAGATCGTCGCAAGAGAATGGGCTAGGCCTGTTACTGGGTAGATCCAGCATGGAACGCAGGCAAAACAAAATTCGACACCTAAGACAATTTTTGAGGGGTTGGGCTAGAAACCAAAGCAAGATATATAAACAAGAAAAAGAAAGGATTATCCAGTTGATTGAAGCATTGGACTTGAGAGCGGAAACAAACCTGCTTGATCCGACGGAGCAGGCTGCAAAGTCCAAAGTCGAGTTGAAACTGCGCGCTCTTCTTAGAGAAGAAGAAATGAAATGGGCCTTGCCCGCTAAAGTTCTTAAAGTTGTCCAAGGGGATGATAACACTCAATTTTTCCATATGATTGCAAATGGTAAACATAGGAAAAAGAGGACATGAGAATCTCAAGTTATATATTTCAAATTATTACAAACAACTATTTGGGCCTCCGGCAGACAACATAGGAAAAAGAAAAACATACAGCTCGAACAGGATGAGGGAACGGTGGTGGGACATGAGAATATCAAGTTATATATTTCAAATTATTTCAAACAACTATTTGGGCCTCCGGTAGACAACGCGGTCTCCCTGGATGAGCTTGTAGTTGGAGACATACCTCAGTTACGGCTAGATGAAAATGAGATTTTGTCTGCACCTTTTACTGAGAAAGAAGTTTTTGATGCGATTTCTCAGATGAAGCCGAATAAAGCACCGGGACCAGATGGGTTTCCGGTGGAATTCTATAAGAAATGTTGGCATATTGTGAAGGATGACCATATGCCTATGTTTCATGATTTTTTTAATGGCCATTTGCAACTATTCCATCTTAACTTTGCTACGATAACATTGTTGCCAAAGAAAGAGGAGGCAATTACAATAGAGCAATTTAGGCCAATATGTCTTTTAAATGTGAGTTTCAAAATTTTCACGAAAGTAGCCACAAATAGATTGACATGGATCGCCCATTCGATGGTGCAACCAAGTCAGGCTGTTTTCATGCTGGGAAGACATATCCTAGAAGGGGTGGTTGTCTTACATGAAACTTTACATGAAATTCATTCGAAGAAACTAGATGGGGTGATCTTCAAGGTGGATTTTGAGAAGGCATATGATAAGGTCAAGTGGCCGTTCTTACAATAGGCCATGCGCATGAATGGTTTTAATGGGGCATGGAGGAATCAGGTGGATTCCTTTGTCCAAAAAGGTAGTGTCGGGATTAAGGTGAATGATGACATCGGTCATTACTTCCAGACGCATAAGGGCCTAAGACAAGGTGAACCAATGTCTCCTATCCTATTCAACATTGTGGCAGACATGTTGACCGTGCTTATAGGTCGGGTAAAGGAAAAAGGCCATGTAGGTGGTCTTGTTCCTCATTTGGTGGATGGGGGAGTATCTATCCTACAATATGCCGACGATACTATTGTATTCATGGAGCATGACCATGCAAAAGCTAGGAATATGAAACTAGTGCTATGTCTCTTTGAACAATTGTTGGGACTTAAGATTAACTTCCACAAAAGAGAATTGTTTTGCTTTGGTAGGGCCAAAGAGGGACAAGACACATATCGACAATTATTTGGCTGTGAACTGGGATCCCTGCCATTCAGCTATCTGGGTATACCAATTCATCATCGGAAACTAGCTAATAAAGAATGGAAATGCATCAAAGATCGATTTGAAAAAAGACTAGGCTGCTGGAAGGGTAAGCTCATGTCGTATGGAGGTCGGCTGGTGTTGATCAATTCAGTACTTACTAGTATGCTGATGCTCCTTCTATCTTTATTTGAGGTACCTAAAGGGGTACGGAAGAGGCTAGACTTCTATCGTTCTCGCTTTTCTGGCAATCAGATGAGGTTAAGGCAAAATATTGCTTGGCAAGATGGGATATTATTTGTCGACCCAAAGACCAGGGGGTCTCGGGATTGAGAACCTCGAGATTAAGAATAAATGCCTGCTAAGCAAATGGCTATATAGGTTATCCGTAGAATCGGATGGCATGTGGGCACAAATTTTAAGGAACAAATATTTACACTCTAAGACTCTGGCTCAGGTAACCGTAAGACCTAATGATTCGCTGTTTTGGAAGGGACTCATGAGAACGAAAGAGACCTTTCTTCATAGGGCAAAATTCGTTGTTGGGGACGGAACGACAACAAGGTTTTGGGAGGATACATGGTTAGGAGAGATGCCCCTAACCCTACAGTATCCCTCTCTATATAATATTGTGTAACTTAAGGAGGATTACGTGGCAACAATATTATAGACGGTGCCTTTGAATATCCAGTTCAGGAGATCTTTGGTAGGGGGACGATGGAATTCCTGGTTACACTTGGTGCGGAGGCTGATGGATGTTCAACTCTCAGACCAACTAGACTCCTTTCGCTGGAAGTTAACGGGCAATGGAGTGTTTTCGGTTAAATCCATGTACTTGGATATCATTAATTCTGGCCCAATCCCTAGATCGATTCATATTTGGAAAGTTAAGGTTCCCTTGCGAATCAAAATATTCATGTGTTTTGCCCACAAGCGGGTGATCCATACCAAAGATAATCTACTAAAGCGACCATCCGTAGGTAGTGCACGATGTTGTTTTTGTGATCAAGACGAAACAATACAACACCTCTTCATAGGTTGCCCTCTCACGAAGTTACTTTGGTGAACTATTCATATAGCCTTTAACATTACTCCTCCAGTCAGCATAGATGCGTTGATTGGGACGTGGCTAACTGGAGTGCAACCTATTATTGCGTCACGTATTCGGATTGGAATATGCGCATTACTTTGGGCTATATGGAACTGCAGGAACGATATGATTTTTAACAGACAAAATATTTTAAACTTCTTGCAGGTTATTTTCAGAGCTACGGCATGAATCCGTACGTGGTTGTCACTCACTCCTATGGACTCCAGGGAGCATTTGGCTACTGGGTGCAACCGATGGGAGATGGTAGCACGGGCTATTTTCAAACGATTTGGATGGGGGTTGCATAATAGGATAGGAGTTTAGTCACTATGTCCTATTGTCCTGCCGGTTGTGGCCATGATTTTTTTTCTTAGCTTTTATTTATTTTTGCTCCTTTTGTGAGTTGTACTGGATACCAGACCTTAATTTTTGCTGCACCTGCTTTAATAATATGGCCGCATGTATCTTTCGGATGCAGAGGCCGGGGGTTATCCTCCTTTAAAAAAAAATCTCAACGCTCATCAGCACACATTTCTCCACGGCGGTCCAGGAGCCGATGCCCCGCCGTGCCGATGTGAACAACAACTCAGCGGTGTACCCTGGTGGCCCGCCAGCCCCGGTGCAGCCCCCGAAACTGCTCAAGTTTGTGGACACGACGGAGACGGTGCGCGGGCCGCAGGACCTGCCGGGGTACTGGGTGGTGTCGGGCGCCAAACTGCACCTCGAGAGGGGCAAGATATCCCTGCGAGTGCGCTACTCGCTCTTGACTAGGGCTGCAAGAAAAGCTCGAGCCTCGTGAGCCGCTCGAGATCGACTCGTATTTTAGCTCGACTCGAGATCGACTCAAAAAGAAATGAGCTGAGTATGAATACTTTATGTAGCTCGATCGAGAAACGAGCCGATCTTGAGGCATCATTGGCTCGCTCAATTTTAGCTCGATAGCTCGATTATCATATACGTATATTAAATAACCTTCATATCTGTTGCCAAGAATTAGGATCATTCATTTCCATATATGTTCTGTATGATTTTTTTTCTTCACTTTACCTACTAGCAAACATGGAAATTAAGCATGGAGAAAATTTATTCTCATCACATGACCAACCGTGTGTCAATATCTTGTTATTTTGGTCAAAGTTTGAGAGCTGGCGCTCCTTGGTCGCCTTTTATCTGAGATCTCTTGTTATTAAATACTAGTCCTCACTTGAGAAAGAGTAAGTCGAATTTATAGTGAATTTTCTGTTCTGTTGTGGCCTATCTTGATTTAAAATTTGCCTTAAAATGATTTTAAAAATCATCTTATTTAGCTCCAAACTAGCTCGAGATCGATTCGAGATCGTTACAAGCTGAGCACGAGCCACTTTCTGCAGCTCGACCTTGAGCTTCGCACATTTTGAGCTCGCTCGAATTTTAGTACGAGTTGAGCTGAGCCTAGGCCAACTCGCTCGAACTCGACTCGTTTGCAGCCCTACTCTTGACGGCCTTGCTGCCCGACAATGAGGATTATGCGCTTGACGACGAATTCTAGGAGCCCCGAAAAAACAAAATTACCTTGTCGTCATCCCTTCATTTGTTATGTGCGGCTAACCGTGAGGGCGTGGACAGGATGGAAGATTTAGTTTTCGTTGCGCCCGTGCTCTTGCTGTTGGTTTCTGTTGTATACAGTTGTGGGGTTTTCTCAGGAATGAGTGCTCTGTCCTTAAATGGAGGGAGAAAAAGGAAATTTGTTGTTTGTGGCGTGGACTTGAGTTGACTAGGTTAGGTGACAGATCAAATTATTTGTATATATACAAAATGCAACAGGGAAACTGTTTTGGTTTTGCATTGTCAAAAGATTCAGTTGTTTTAGAAAATTGTTGTTGTGGTGTGGACTTGAGTATTATTCATGCATTTGCCCAAGAATTACTAAAGTCGGTGTTTGCTACAGTTGTTTTTTGCAGCAATGCAATGTAATTTATTTCTGAACTAAGTCAATAAATCGATATGTCTGGTGCTGCTTGTGATGTGCGCTTTCAAAATTTCTTTATCGTGCTGAAGTACATAAGGAAAAACAGAGCGCCAGATGAGATGCACACATTTAGGCTCGTCGTTCCGCCGATGATTCCGGACTATCTGGATGCCATATCTTGGCGGTTGAAACCCTCGGGGTTCTTTTCTGTTGGTTCGGTTTATCGCGCCTCTGTGAAAAGCATCACTCCCTTTGAACATTAAGATCTTGTGTGATGGCTGATGCGGGATTGCCTCTCTTCGTCAAGTTGAATGGTCCTGGCGATGGGTTATGTCACATCGGAGGAGACGCCTCTTCTGATTAGTGTTCACGACATTGACTTCGACCCTTTGGACAACGTGTAACAAGATAGTGATCAAGCGGGACTTTTTACGAGGGGCCACTAATTTTATTTTTAAATTTCTAGCATTTTTATAGCACAGACACCCGCTCTCTATACTGTGGAATCGGGACCGGCTTGGTGGGATGATGCACGCGTTGACTTCGGCAAGACACCACCTTGCTTCTCATGCTAGCCGCTAATCTTCCGTTATGTATGACCTGTTTTCTCTTTATTTGGGCATGGTTGTGTTGTTGCCCCAGTAGACTTGTATTTACTTTCTTGCGCTTGAACTTATTGTAGTGATGTGGTGGTTGCCTTATGTATAACGGGAGGTGAAAGTCTCTTTCAAGAGAAAATCTCACCAAGCATGCATGTCGCTAGAGTTGCAACGTCGTGTTGAGCCATTTGGAAATCATTGAACCGTGCAAGGTTCGAACAGAAGTTTGATTAAAATGAGCAAATCTATATACCTATACCTACTAATAAAGCAAGGTGCATTTCGCCAATTTTTTCATCCGTTCACCGCCGATTTTTTTTCTATCCGAGGTGGTACTAAATTCTTATGCGTTTGTCTACTAGAAAAAGAATTTTCATAAGTGGGCCACGCGCTGTAGCCCAGTGAAGCCAGCCTAATTATTTTTCTGCCCACACAGCTGGGAAAATTCTATTTTCCACACTGGGCGACAAATAGTCAGAGTTTCGCATAGGACAACCAATAATGAGCTGGGCTATTTTCTTAGTTTCTATGTTTTACTTCTATTTTTATTCTCCTTTCCCTACCTTTTTTTTCTTTCCAAGTTTACTTTTCTTTTAAAATTTATTTCGTAAATTAAAAATTCTCAAAAAAAAGGTCAGAATTAAAAACCAAATTAAAATAAATGTTCAAACAAATTATTGTTTTTCAAAATTGTTCAAGATTTCCAAAAAGAATATTGCATTTCAGAAAATGGTCCAAATCTGACAAATATTCTTGTTTTAGTGAAATTTTCACAATTAAAAATATTGTTCATGTATAAAAGATACACATTTTCTAAAAATCTTATGAATTTTCAACACATGTTCCCGCTTTAAAAAATGTTCACAAATTTAAATAATGTTCATGTTTTTATAAAAAAGTTTGTGTTTTCAGAAAATATTTTTGAATTTTAAAAGATGTTCCCTTTCATATTTTATTCGTGTTTTTCCAAAAGTGTACATAATTTTCCAATAACTGTTCGGGATTTAAAAAATTGTTCATGTTTCCTAGAATATTCAGAAACACCATACCTTAAAATCTCCTCGATTTAAAGGATTGAAAGGAAAATTAGATTGAATAACTCATGGGCCTTCTCTGGCGTACGATGACGTAACAAAAGTCTTAAATGCCCTCGATCAATGAATGGAAAAATAGCGGATTGATTCCTTCACACGCGACGAAACCGGGAAGCTAAATGTTCCTTTTTCATGTGCACACAGGTTTTGCTTACACATATAATTCTCACTGACTTTAAATACATACTAGTAAACGTGCACGTGCAACGCACGTTATATCCGAGGAACTTATTTTCCTCATTCATCCTAATTAGGACATGCATATTCAAGCGAAACAAACTAAATCCCATCTTAAATCCAACCACAGCTCACATGTTGATCAATTGGAATTGTCATGAAATTCAGTACACAATGGTTAATTGGGCGTTCACAGAAAGTCTAGTCACATATCTCTGGTAATGCTACTCCTTTGATTCTTCTATCAAAAAACTACTACATGCCGTAGGATAACTACCATATGTACATCCATGTGACAATAGCTTGCACCTTTCACCTAGCATGATTCTTAGTTGGTTGTACCTCCTCTAATTCTCTGGAAGATACAAACAAGACAATGTCAAGTATAAAGCTACAATGATCAGATAATGAATATGTGCGAAATAAAAGCCATCCAACTTGAGTACAACTCAAAACTAAAAATCTGCAGGTTACTAATGATCCAGATGATATGCATTTGGAAAACAAAGAGCTACTACACTGGAACATGCATTTGAAAAAAAAAAATACAATAATGCATCTGAATAAAAAAATACTACTATATTGGGAATGCACTTGGAAAACTTAGTGCAACTTGCTTATCACGTCAAGGGGTTAGTGCAGAGGATGTGAATTTTAACAAGCAAGAATATGAGCCAATAGCGTGAGCCTGGTCAAGCCACGGATGTGCTCTTCTTCCTCAGTGCCTCATTGCCGCCAACCTATGAATGGTTGCCTTGATATATACTTTGTCAAAGCCACTGCAATCTATAAAATAAATCCCTTGATGGTCACATTAAAAAGTTCCTCTTTATAAGCATTGAGTTTTCGACAGCCTCAAGAACAGAGAACACTAAAAAGAGCTATTTTTGTCATGAATAATCAATTACATAGGCACTAATAAACTACTGCATGCATTCAGTTTCAGTCGTAGTACAAACAAAAAAGAAGATGAAAAAACATGCATGTAGGTGCTTTGGAGGCAAGGGAAGCAATAACATCACCCAGTGCAGGCAGTTAATTGCCGATGAACTTTCCCTCTTTAGTACCTCTCTCCTTCTACTTCAGTTTTCGCCAAGCGCTCACTTCCAGCATGGTGAACCAACCATATGTGGGTTCTACTCCTTTGCCCAGTAACCAAATGGTCACTCATGATGGTGGCCCTAACCAAGATGCAAGTAAAACAGAAGTTCGGATATCATTATCCCATTGCTAAAATATTCTCATTAGTCATTACTATGTCAAGTATGCTAAATTAAATCTAGTTGCTTTCAATCAATCATGAGCTGAAACAATTAGATTGGGTGTCATGCAAGTGCAGAAACGATATGTATGGGAGTGGCTACTCAGTTCGGTAACACTTCTTGATTAAATCAAGCAATGTATATAGCCAACTTTCAGTTACTCCCACACACCATCTATTGTACAAATTGGAGTTTCAACCAAACCAGACACCTCTTGTACCGCATAAACACTCTGCTCTATGTCCAGCCTTACTACAAAGTCTGGATAAATGAGAAGAAGGGATATGTACCTTTTTATGTTTGTTCAGAGTTGTCGTCAACAAGGTCCCCAATTTTTCAGTGTCAACTTCCAAGATACTCGCACCAAAAATTTTTTTAGAACAGATGAGTTTCTCTTCTCTAACATCATGAACAGTTCTTCGAGAGCCCTATAACTAACACACCTATTATCTGGAACACCTTCCAAAGTGAAGGTTTTCTCTGTTCCAGTTTGCCCACATTGAAACTATACATCACTGAACCTCACGACTGACAGATTCTCAGTAAATACAACCTCTGAATAAAACAATTAGAATACAACCAATTAAATTCAACATTACCCAACAATATTAGAAAATTTAAAATATATTGAGAAAAGGAATGCACATGCTTATTATCGTGTTGAAAGACTGTCCTATTCATAAATTTGATACATCAGAGCGTCTGGAAGAAAACTTAAATGATTTCCCTACTAATAAATGTTCATGAATGCAGGAGCAGTAAAATTCAATTTGCAAGAACCTTTTCAAAATGCAGATTTTGATTTTCCAGCGTGCCATCTATTGCATAAATTTCATGCAAATCAAGGTAGCAAGCTTGTCATATGATCCTGTTATTTTCATACAAATATGCTTAGATTTTTCCAATTTCAAGTTAGACGGTTCCAACTTTTCTCAAATGTTATACTCCCTCCGTCCCAAAATAAGTGTCGCTGATCTAATACAAATTTTGTACTAAAATAGTACTAAATCTGTGACACTTATTTTGGGACGGAGGGAGTACTTAGCAATTAGGATAATGTGGATGCTGACGTAAAAAATCAACACGTAATATCATTGCGTGTAAACTTCATTAACTCAGGTAAAATAAACGTCTAGTGCCAACAAACCAATCCCACAAGCACATACATACGACACATCAATACACACATTTCTGTTGGTGCTTTTACTTAAGTATTATTTTCGCATCCAAATCTCATACCATTCAATAAATAGGAGATAGAATAATAAGGAACATGCTTAGGCTTTTGTTGCACTCCTGCTAATGTTATGCTCCATGTAAGAACAATCTGCAGGGTGGAAGAATAGAATTGCAGACCAAAAAATCAAAGTTTTCAGATATTTATACCATTAAACATGAATCTGCGGTGATGATATGTCGTATTTCCACCTCTGAAACGCGTCTTCCAAACTAAATCACGCGCTGAAATGTGGGCCATTGAATCGGCACTCCTGTCTACCATTCTCCCTTCAAGCCTTTTGTTTCATCTCCAGCAAAACCATACGCTGATCTGCATATCTACCACCACCACATACACGCGCTGAACATTCAGATTAAGCTCAAGTTCCACCCATCACTCTTTTCCTAAAAGACAAAACGATCTGTTGTTCTAGGCTGCTTGCTATAGACAGAGGGGCAATACTGAGCTTCGTTTAGTTTAGGCACTTGCAGATAGCATGCGAATCTAGGAAGTGTCGTTATTTTACACTACACTTGTTTTTTTTAGAAAAGTCGCTACACATTGTTAGTAAGATGTTAGTAAGATCCACGCCATGGACGGGTATATTGCTGCACAAAAGCACCCGAGGGGCAAGACTGTGTACGAACCTGAAGTCCTGAATAACTTACGAAATTTTATTTTGTTACCCTCTAGCGCTTCAGCCCAAGATCAACTCAGGTTTACTCTTCAGATAGTTCAGACATCTGACAAGTTGGTCGCTCTATCGGTGCCTGGCCAACACGAACCCTGCACATTCGAAATGTCATTGCAATCGTAATGGTAACACAGTTGTCCATTGATTCTGCAGTTCTATGTATAATTTGGACATACCATTTGCAGTGGTGCTGAAGCTTTCCTGGCAGGTTTGACAATTAGCCCCACCAGTCACCAATCAGGTTCTTCATATCACTGAAGCGAAAAAAAGGTCAGTCACAATGTTGAATGGATAGATAGCCATCCAGTATCAACCAATTGACAGGAAAACACACGAAGATAGTACTAACATCCGGCATTCAACGATGCTCCCATGATTGCAGGTGCCGAGCTTGTCCATCAGCTTCTACAGGGTGGCTTAGCGGCCGCCTTTATCTTCCCCATGGTCCGACTTCTCTCCTTCCTTCCAAATGTACAAAGAGCAGCAGTTAGAATCTATGTATCAAATGATATGGGACATATAACACATTAATGGAGCTCCATGTCGTGCAGAAATCATTAGTTAATATTTCTGAAAAATACAACAATTGTACACACAAGGGTATCCATGTGCGGAGTAGTACTAATTATTACCATAAAAGGAACCAAGCTATCATGCACCATTCCTTGTAAAAGCAACCAAAATTTGTAACCACACAATTATAAAATAACACACCAATCATACACAAATTATCCAAAAGACGGAATCCAGGAACACAACAGCATGCATGATCTTGCGATGGACACTAAACCCAGGGGCGGATCTGACCCAGAAATTGTGAAGATCCCATCCCTACAGCCTAGTGGAATTGATTGATTTGATTTAACAAGAAAGAGAATTGATGCTGCGGTGGATGAGAGGAAACAACCTAGCTAGCTGCTCATGCATACCTCAAAGAGGGGAAGGAGACCTGATGGCCAGAAGAAGACAGGGACGTGATGGAGACGGCAGCAGGACGTACCGAGGCCCGAGGAAGGAGGAAGGGGGCCAGGATCGAGGCGGCGGCGGCAGCTCAGGTAGATCCACCCCCGGCGTTGGAGCGGAAGGGGCAACCCGGGGGGAAACGGCCTTACTGTGGATTGGTATGAGGAATCGAAGCAAAATCCGCGGCGGCACGAAGTGCTCCTGAGATTTCACGGGCGGCGACGACGGCAGGCGGCGCGCGACGATGGGTGTGCGGTGGTGAGGATTACGCGGCCGGTTAGGGGTTAGTGGTGTCGTGCGTACGGGTGGTTTTTTTTTTTCCTTGATGAGGGTCGTGGAGGGTCGGGGCGGCAGGCGTGGAGGGAGGGCCGTGCGGTGAGGTCGGAGGAGCGGCAGCCCTCCCTCTGCTGCGGGCGGCGCGGCGGTGAGGAGAGCGGCAGGGCCGCCGTCCCTCTGCTGCGGGCGGCGCGGCGGCGAGGAGAGCAGAGGAGGGAGCAGAGGAGGGGGAGGGTGCGGTTGGTGAGGACGAATGGGGCGAGGCGACCGGCTGTGGGTCGTGCGCATGGGATTGTGGGGTTGTTTTTTCCCCTTCGGGGCGGGGCCAAGTTGCTTAGCGCTAATTGCAATTAGCGTTAATGGCTGTCGGATTTGTTGTATGAACGGATAGGATGAATTTGGATCTCCGCACTTCGTGTTTTTATAGGTGTAGTAGATTATTTTATCTCCAGTTGCAACGCACGGGTATATGTGCTAGAAGTGTGGTGGTAGAAGCCACATGCAAGCATTACAACCATTATAGCCATCCCACTCCTCGTAATGGTATCCTCGTGACGTGATCCTCTCCAAATGGCGCCCAACTTTGCTTTGGCAACAATAAACAGTGCAACTACCGAGGTCCAACCTTGCTAAGCAATCCTTGTTGTGGGGAGAGGAGTGTTGCTTGGAGTAGTAGATACGGTTACTCTCCACCCCACTGCGCACGTTCGTCATAGGCATGGGCATCGCTTTACAACACGCTGGACCTAGAAACAAGGCGTAGTCACCCAAGCTCATCACCTCTTCCCACCTTCTGCCGCTGTCAGAGAGCTCGAACACCTTGAAAATTGCAGAACTACCGAGGCTAATTAGCGGCCAGATCTCCACCGCTATTGCTATGTTCGAGCGCAGTTGGAAGATGTATCTTGTGCCGGGCTGCGCGCGCAAGGCATCCATCTCAATAACTGGCAGGCGGACGGGGGTGGCCACTGGATTGCCATCTTTGTTGACGCTGATGTCAAACCAGAAAAGTTCATTGTGCGTCGTAAGGGCATGTACAATGCATAGCCTCAGGGTGATGCTTCGCCCGCCATGTAGGATCGGATGTTAGAAAAAGAGGTTCACCAAGAGAAGCTGGTCGGAGCTGGACGGGGTAGCGATCCAACCACCGTCGTAGGATCCGACGAGCCGGTTGCCCCACGGGAACCACGGCAGCGCGATGCGCAGGGCCCTACCGTCCTCAGGGCTGTACGCCCTTGCCTCCCGGTCGAGCAAGCTGTTGCCCGTGGTCGCGAGCAGCAGCGGCAGAGCCGGCAGCCGCCGGTGCCACAACGCAGCGGCGCGCCATGTGGCGCAGACGGCGGCGAAGCGCGCCTGGTCGTAGGCTGTGGCGGATCTGAGGTAGACTGTGCCGAGGAGGTCGCCGGGGAGGTCGGCCCACCGCCGTTTGACGTCGGCTCCGCCGTCCCCGGCCATCAGTGTTGACTGCTGACCAGTTCTCGATCGTGGGTTGGATATTCGGGGTGGCTTGGACGAAGGTACATATATGATTGCATGCACGTAGAGGTGTCGAAGACGGTTCCGTAGCTTGTTGGGTTCTGTTACAACACGAGCAAACAAGCGCGACGCGATCTCCTTGTTCGATCCGGCGTTCAAGACGTCACGCGCTCACATCAGCCTACCGGAAACGACTTTTTACCGAGTCGAGGATACTCCCCATTAATCTGGTAGCTGCTTCTTCAACCCAAGAGCCTGAAAAGATTAGCCGATTCTGCGCATCAGCCTCGAGCAAAAACAAGTCGCACCCGATGTTGATATGAGAACAGATATTTGTCTTCTGCTAAATCTATCTATATCTATCTATCTACCTATCTATCTATACCTATACTAATTAAAGACTCCCAAGAAATTACCGCGTTAATTAGAATTTATGAGCCATTGATTTGGTGGGGCCAAATTATTACGGTACAGATCCCCGAAATCTTCCCATGTCAATCTGAAGAAAAAAATATGAGTGGGGCCAAGAGTTATAATGTAGGACATTAACTCAGGTGGAAAACGGGAGTAGTCCCATCGAAGGTACAGATCTCCCGAAAATTTCCCATGACAATCAGAGAAAAAAATACTATGTGGGACCAAAAGTTATAATGAAGGAGATAAACTCAGGTTAAAAATGGGAAGAGTCCCTTCGCTCGAGCCTGTTGGGAAAAACAAAGTCGTACACCTAAGGGACACTTTGTCTCACCATCGTTAATATCTTCTGTTTGCTTCTTCTCCACGAACCACTCTTCGTGTTCCCTGAATTTTCCCTAATCTCTAGGATTACATTGTTCCATGCCCTGATCTCTCTCATCTCCCATCGTTATTATCTTCAGTTGCTTCTTCTCCACAATCCACTGTTCGTGTTCCCTCAATTTGCCCTAATCTCTAGGGTTCCAATTTTATGCACGTCCCACTCTCAATACCACACCTAAATCCATCAATATCACTTTCCGAGACATGATCCACTAGAATTTTGTTTTTTCTTATACTAGGATGAATTCCATCAATGTTGTTCTGGCAGAACGGCCGTCGTTAAATTATGTTGTGTTCGTGAAACCTTGGTGGCATCCCGTCACCAGGGGCATGCCACCGCTGCCACCACTGCGCAGTGCCAATCTCAACTACATAGCTAGCATGTAGCATCATGTTGGATGCCACGACGCATCATGGTACATGCCCAGGTTCTTCGAGTAAGGCCCACACGAATAAAACAACCTGTGTGCCGGCGCACAACACGATGACTCCACAATGATCTCCGTCGGGATTGGGGAGCAGAGCGCCAAAGCAGTCATGGCGTCCAATGTCCAGGGTTAGAGTAACAGACCAACATGAATGATTGGTTCTGCGTTCAGTACATCAACGTTGGGTAGGATCGGTGACGGAATACCAAGAGATATCCCAAACGAACTGCACGTGCAGCCAGTACTATTCTCTTTGGAGGCAAAATAACTGCTTTCAGAACTAAGATTGATGAAAATCCAGTGCTCAGGATGGTACGAGATATTTCAATTCCCATGTTGATATTCTATTTTTTTTGTCGAGATTTATTAAAGGTGTAATATTCTGTTTTCTTATATAATACTGCAGTTTTCTGTTTTTGATTTGGTAGAACAGTACAATTTTCTGTTTCATGAATTGGTATGCAGATATGTAATTCCTTGGAAATCCCCACACACCATGTCTGGATTCGAATTCAATTGAATGGATGTAGCTTAATAAATCTGGAGTACAACGTTATTGTATTTGTCGTAACGCAGCGTGTCCTATACATACTTTAAAATTTATTTATTATATAGCACTATTTATCTTGATGCAGTTAGGATGGGAATAGTGCAGGCCAAGGTTCTTTTAATGCAAAATCAGCAGGAGAGTGTCCAACTGTATTAATATATTAAAGGAAAAAATAGTACTCCCTCCGTCCCAAAATTCTTGTCTTAGATTTGTCTAAATACGGATGTATCAAGTCACATTTTAGTATTAGATACATCCGTAGATAGACAAATTTAAGACAAGAATTTTGGGACGGAGGGAGTACAACAGATATTTACATGGAAATTAAAAGCAGAAGATAGGTGTTTGTTCTTAACTCTACATGGGGCAGATCACGCCCCCTCTTTGAATTTATTGAAGGCCTTTCATCCTCGAAGATCTTGACATTCATATTATAAAACAAATAGTCTAGCAGGTCAAAGTGATAATCTCCATTGCAAATAGCTGCTTGTTGGGATCTGGGGCTACCCCATCAAAGACTGATATAGTTCTATGCATGCCTATTCAAGGAGGAGTTCCTACCAACATTCTTTGGGAAAGAATAGTACCAAAGTAGGCCGAGGTGTTTCTTCATGAGCTTTACATAGTTATGAGGTATATTCTGGAATCAAATTTCGTTTTTTTCTGCAAGGAGCTTCACATAGATTCCAAATTGCTAGGTATTAGTATAAGTATTCAAAATTTATATATCTATTAAACCTAATCCAACAGATTTATGTTACTCCTGTGGATTTGCCATGCCGCTCCGCGGCAAAGAAAAACATCTTTACAGTGTCGCTCTTCAATCTTCTCCTATCGATCCGGCCGCGGTGATTTCCTATCGGTAACTGGATAGCTATTCCGATTGCTCATGACCTCTCTGTGTCACACGGATTCTGCGCCACGGCGCCGACGGCCACCCAAGTATGCTTCGTTTTCAAATTGGAAGTTGATGCACACACAACCATATCCACTGCTCCGCATGCTGGACTCCCTGTACGTGGCCCACGGAGTCTAGCAGCCAGGCGGCCGCTTAGCTGCTGACCGGCTGCCTCCTCCATCTGGATTATAAAGGGCTGAACTGCTTGAGTGTTATCCACGTGATGAAAGGAAAACATTGGAACAAAGAATAGTAGAAGAAATGAAGGGAAAGCAGCTGCAAGCTCGCCACTTTTACTCTTCTTCCTTTTAGCTACTTCGTTATCTTCCTGCAATTTACATGGACTGTGTGGTGTGATGATTCATGTGAGAATAGGCCTTATATCAGTAGGTGTTCCTTTACGTCTCCATTAGATTTAGTTCTTTCTCACCTTAAATACAAAATTACTCGGTGAACAATTAATGTTGCTTTTGAAATACAACGTGGATGACAGAATTATTTACTGCTGTCCATCTAGGTTTCAAGGGATTTGATTATGGAAGTTTTACTTATTCCTTCACAGAATACAAAAGGCGCACACAGAAACTTTGCGTACTTAATTGTTTTATGTGATATACACATTTCCAATCGTTGCAATTTGTACCATCGAATTCTACTCTGAGTAGATCGCTGGATATATTTTCTAATATGTATCAAATTAGGTTTGCAAGATACTTTATTTTTTAATAATTTATTACTTGCATTGTAAATTTACAGATGGACTACGGTGATATACATTCCTGATGAGATCTTTCTAGAAAAATCTTATTATGAAGCTTCTAATTCATTAGTTTTTATATGCATTTCTTTATTTTGCTGATACAACGCTACTCAGGATTAGAAAAGCGTGAACAATGTAATCATATATCTGCAATCCTATTTTTTTCTACATTTGAATTACCAACACCTATATATAACATTTTATTAAAAATATCCTATTTGTGGGGTTACGCAAAAGATTACTAATGTGTGGATCTAAGATAGAAAGCGGTAGAGTTAAACAATGCAGACATTTGTCTTTCAGTGTAACATGGAAATAATTTTTTTGCAGTGAAGTTTAAACTGAGCTCAAAGGAGCCATTCATTCCTTTCAGGCGGGCAATATTCTATGATATATTAGTGTCATTGGGTTTTAGATGGCTGGAAACCATACATGATATTTACTCACGCCATTAATGACAGGATAAGTTAGTATCGTTTTGTGATGGAATATAAATTTATCATTTCAATAGTAAGCGTTGATACCTAATAATTTAGGGCTTCGGGAGACATACACAGAGGAAACTATTGTTGTATACTGTCATGTTATCGTGCATAATCTTTTCTTTTAATTGATATATGGTGTGAGTACAGATTTAATAACCAGCCTAAAAAATATAGCAAAAGAATGCAGTATTAGTGTAACAAAATTAGTAAACCACATACTATATGTAAATTTGAAATCTGGGGTTTATTGAAAAGAATATATCATTTCTACCACACGGTAACCAATATGCATCATTGCATGTTATAGTTGCAATGATTCAAAATGATACTATGATAGCTAAAACAAGCAAGTAATTATACTGCAAGACTCTTGAAAGACAAAGCGGTTATTTTTGTGAGAATGAGCATTGGGTGACCAACATAACACATACAATAATCAGTCAAGAACCCAAATAAATGTTGAAACTAAAATTGGATGCATGACTCGCAAGGTATTGCAGTATTGACGGGATCACAACAATATGGAGAGTTAAATCATGTCAGTATGCCATGACGAAAACTATAGTTATTAATGAAAATCACTATAAACACAAAACGGGTTTGCTATTTCACATCTAGATGTGAAATAGCTATCTCACATATAAGTCTAGAGTCGTTGGATCATCTGTCTTTAATATTCGTATAAAACGCGATGGTCTGGCTGCTGCGCTGGCTCGCGGCGCGTTGTCTCACGCGCTGCCTGTCAGGTCGTTGCTACTGCGAGGTTAGTCTGTTGTTGGTTTTCACAAGCCTATGCGTTGCTAGTGCCACGTCGATTGCCTTTTTCTATTTCTTTTCACAAGTTAGTGTTACACCCAGTTCTAGTTCCTCTCGTTTTTCTAACTCCCATTTGACTCCTAGTATTTGTTTTTTCCGTTACCGTTTTATTTTATTTTTTTGTTTTTTCTATTTATTATTTGTTTTAAGTTATAAACTATTTTAAAATCATGATTTTTTTTGTTTTTATTTATATTTTCTATTTTCATGTTTTCCTTTATTCTTTTTCCTTTTATTCTTTATTTATTCGTTTAAAATTCATGAACTTGTTTTCACTCTGTCATATGTTTGCTTTAAATGTCGTGCAAATCTTGATTGCGGGTTATTTTGTCATACGCGCTCTGTGTCGCGTCGTGTGTTTGGTGTCTATTTGTCGACCTGTTGGCGCATGTGTCTTTTGTTAGGCTGTTTTCGCTGCGCGGTCTGAGGTCTCGTTTCGGATTGATTTGCTAATTATATCTAAATGAGAGTTAACAATTTTTCATCTAACTCATATACCGTTAGATGCACGTGCTTCCAAGTCATGCTCGTTGTCCTTGTGTCGTGTTTTCTGTTTGTCCTTCATAAAGCAGTGAGACCCAATATGACATTTTTTAGTGGGCGTTATTATGTTTTGCATATTGATTTTTTTTGTGGGCTTAGCTTTTTTGTGGAGGGACACGTGTCTTTTTTTGTTCCCTGTTTTCTTTTATTTTTGGTTTGACCGTGTAGCTACAGAGGAGTGTAAATAGATTTTTTTGATTTCAGATTTGCTAAATCTAATCTAGATAACTTTTAGCTCATCTAAGTCTATAACTGTCTGATTTGTTTGCTTTAATGTTTACACAAACTCGATCATGCACGTTTGTGTCAGCTTGTTCTTTTTCGTCGCGCGTCCTCTTGTTCCATTTGTTTTGTGTCGTCATGTTCTTGCATTTATTTTCACATGGGCCTATATATGTTGGTGTTTGGGTGGCTCAATTATGAAGCTTATTCCCCATCTTCTCACTGACCGATCTTTGACCTCGGTTATTTTGCCTATGTTTTATTTTTCATCCCAGTTATAGGTCCACCCTTGACATACAACTGGCATGTAGTTTGTTTCATCCTAGTTACAAGTCGACCATTGACTTGCAACTGGGCTCGTAGTTTCGTAGTTGTCCCAGGTGCAAGTCTACCATCGACTCGCAACTGGAGCATATGTTTTTGTTTTTCATCCCAGCTGCAGGTCCAACATTGATAGGCAACTTGGCATGTAGTTTGTCTCATCCTAGTTGCAAGTCAACACTTGACTCGCAACTGGGCTCATAATTGTCAGACTTGCAAGCCCACTCTCGACCCACAACTGGAGCATGTGTTTTTGTTTTTCATCTCAGTTGCAAGTCCACCCTTGACTCGCAACTGGGCCTATAGCTTTGTTCCATCCCAGTGGCAAGTCGACCCTTGACTCGCAACTGGCTCATAGTTTCGTAGTTGTCCTAGGTGCAAGCCCCCCTAGACACACAACTGGACTCGTAGTTGTCCAAGTTGCAAGCCCACCCTCTACTCATAACTAGAGCATGTATTTTGTTTTTCATCCCAGTTGCAAGTCTACCTTTTGATTGCAACTGGCTCATAGGTTGTTTCATCCGAGTTGCCAGTCGTCCCTTAACTTGCAACTGGGCTCGTAGTTTCGTAGTTGTCTCAGTTGCAAGTCCACACATGACTCGCAATTGGGCTCATTGTCGTTCGAGGTGCAAGCCCACCTTTTGACCCGCAACCTGCCTGTGTTTTGTATTTCATCTCATTTGCAAGTCCACCATTTGCTCGCAACTTGGACTGTAGTTTGTTTCATCCCAGTTGCAAGTCGACCCTTGACTCGTAACTGGGCTTGTAGTTTTGTAGTTGTCCCATTTGCAAGTCCACCTTTGACTCGCAATTGGGCTCATAGTTCTCCCAATTGCAAGTTCACCCTCGACTTGCATCTAGGCACCTGTTTTATTTTTCATCCTAGTTGCAAGTCCACCCTCGACTCGCAACTGGGACCTTAGTTTATTTCATCCTAGTTGCAAGTTGACTCTTGACCCATAACTGGGTCATTTGTTTCGTAGTTGTCGTAATTGCAAGTCCATCCTCGACTCACAATTGGGATCATTGTTTGTTGTTGTCCCAGTTGGAAGTCCATCCTCGACTCGCAACTGGTCCCATAGTTTGTTGATTTCCTAGTTGCATGTCTACCCTCGACTCGCAACTGGGATGTGTTTGTTTTTCATCTAGTTGCAAGTCCAACCTTAACTCGTAACTCGTATCATAATTTTATATACTTGTCTCGGTTACAAGTGCACCCTCGACTTGCAACTAGGCCCGTAATTTTTTTATCCCAGTTGCAAGCCCACCCTTGACTCGCAACTGGGCCTGTGTTTTTGTCTTTCATCCTAGTTGCAAGTCCATCCTTGACTCGCAATTAGGATCGTAGTTTGTTTTATCCCAGTTGCAAGTGGACCCTTGACTCGCAACTGGTCTCATAGTTTGTAGTTGTCTCAGTTGTAAGTCCATCCTCAACTCACAACTTGCATTTTTTTGTCTCCAGTTGTAAGTCCGCCCTCGACTTGCCACTGGTCTCAATGTTTCTTTTGAATCGTAACTGGGCCCGACTTTTTTTTGCATGAGTTGCAAGTTCATCCTCAAGTTGCAAATGAGTCTCACTTTTTTTGTGTCAATTGTAAGTCCACCATGTCTCACAACTAAGGGTTGACTTTTTTGGCCCGGTTGTAGGTCCACCATTGATTCGTAACTCGTCTCGTAGTTTGTTTCATCATAGTTGCAAGTTAACCCTTGACTCGCAACTAGGCTCGTAATTTTGTAGTTGTTCTAGTTGCAAGTCCATCCTCGACTCGTAACTGGGCTCGTAGTTGTCCACCCTTGACTCGCAACTGGTGCATGTCTTTTGTTTTTTATCCCAGTTGCATGTCCAACCTTGACACGCAACTGGACCCATGACTTGTTTCATCCTAGTTGCAAGTCGACCCTTGAGTCGCAACTAGGTTCACAATTTCTTAGTTGTCCGAGTTACAAGTCCACATTTGACTCGGAACTAAATTCATAGTTGTCTGAGTTGCAAGCCACCCCTCGACTCGCAACTGGAGCCTGTATTTTTGTCCTAGTTGCAAGCTCACCCTCGACTCACAACTAGGCTGGTAGTATGTTTTTATCTCGATTGCAAGTCCACACTCGACTCGCAATGCCCATAGATTTTATGTTGTCCCAGTTGCCAGGCCACCCTTGACTCACAACTGGGCTCGTAGTTTTCTAGTTGTCCCAGTTGCAAGTCAATCCTCAACTCGCAACTGGCTTGTAGTTGTCCAAGTTGCATGTCCGCCATTGACTCGCAACTGGTGCATGTGTTTTGTTTTTTATCCTAGTTGCAAGTCCACCCTTGACTTGCAACTGGACCCATATAACTTGTTTCATCCCAGTTGCAAGTTGACCCTTGAGTCGCAACTGGGCTCACAGTTTCGTAGTTGTCCTAGTTGCAAGTCCACACTTGACACGCAACTGAACTCATAGTTGTATGAGTTTCAAGACACCCCTCGACTCGCAACTGGAGCCTTTGTTTTGTCCTAGTTGCAAGCTCGCCCTCGACTCGCAACTGGGCTGGTAGTATGTTTTTCATCTCAATTGCAAGTCCACACTTGACTCGGAACTGCACCCATAGTTTTTATGTTGTCCCAGTTACAAGTCCACCCTCGACTCGCGCCTAGGTCCGTTGTTGTTTTTCCCTAATTGTAAGTCCACCCTCGTCTCATAACAAGGCCCATATTTTTTCCTTTGTTTTGCGTCAGCTGCATGCCCATCATAGTCATACTACTGCCCCTGTAGTTGTGTTTTTTGTCCCAATTGGAAGTGCACACCCCAACTCCGCAACCTGCCTGTAGCTGTTGTGTCCCACTTGCAAGCCCATCCTCGACCCACAACTGGCCACATAGTTATTTTCATCCTAGTTGCAAGACTAGCCTCGACCCGCAGCTGGACCACGTAGTTGTTTTTGTCTTAGTTGCAAGTCCACACCGTCGACTCGCAACTGGGCATGTAGTTGTGTTTCATTAGTTGCAATCTCACCCTCGACACGCAACTGGGCTCATAGTTGTTTACGTCCCAGTTGCAAGTCCACCCTCGACACGCAACTGAGCACATAGTTGTTTGCTGTATTTTCTTGTGCGAGTTGCAAGCCCATGCTACTCTATCGCAACTGGGCCTTTATGGTTGTTTTCTTCCCAATTTCAAGCCCACCCTCAACCGATCCAAATTATCGTCAACTCGCAACAGGTCCTTGTTTTTGTCCCAATTGCAAGCCTACCCTTAACTCGCAATTGCGCCCATTTGTTGTTGTTGTTGTTATTATCACAGTTGCATGTCCGCCCTCGACTTGAACCTGGGGCCCATTTTTTGTTATTGTTATCACAGTTGCATGTCCCCAGTCGACTCGCAAACTAGGCATGTTGTTGTTTTCATCCGAGTAGCAAGCCACACCCTCGACTCGCAACTAGCCCGTAGGTTTTCCTCACAAGAGAGGACGCAACTGGCCTGTTGTAGGAATTTCAGGCCACAAATTTTGTTTGCTGACTAATTGGGAACACAAATTCAATTTTTCAACAGTGGTGTTGCAATGAGACGGGGGCACGAAGCTTACAAAAATATGTGACACTTGTATTTTTTTGTTGTCTTTTTTTTCAAACTAAAATACATGAGAGGTCAACCGCATCATTGTTGTAGAGAGAAAAGCAGTGGCCAAGCAATCAGAGCACCAAGGGCGATTTTGCTACATGATTTTCCAACAATACTTTCATTTTAAACTGTTGCACATGCAAACAAACAATTCTGACCATGACCAGTTATTCCAACAAATTACGGGGGAGAAGGGGAGATTGTATTTGTTTGTTTTGTAAGTCGTGTCAAAATTAAGACAGTCATCATAGAGATCATATTGCTCCCCTAAGTGCCCATGAGACCAGGAGATGCATAGAACCTTGTTTGTGTTTCTTGAATCTACTTTGAATTTTGTAGTAGAATCTTGAGTCAACAGCCTGCCTCCCCCCAGAGTAGTCAAGGACCATCATCATCTCATTTTTATCGTTTTTCTTCCTTAACGACGCCCTCATATTAGTACATATTCTTTTGCGTAAGGAGTGGGTCATTATACGAATGAAATGATACAACGCCATGATTTTTCTTGTTGTCATCTTCACAGAGTTGAATGCTCTCACAAACAGAGTCATTATTTCTGGGCAGTTTTTTCCAGCACGGGTTTGATCAGCTTCCTCCTTTTTTTCCCTTTCTTTTCATCTTTTTTCAGTTGCATGAACTTTTTCCAAATTTCTTGAACCCTTTTTCAAATCGTGAACTCCTTTTCCAAAAACATTATGAACATTTTTAAATTTCATGCAAGTTCTAATTTTCATGTTTTTGCTCAAATTACGTCATTTGCCAAGTCATGATCTTTTTCCAAATTCGTTAATTTTTTAAGAACCTCTTTTGTGAACTTTTTTCAAATTACAAACCTTTTCAAGTCATGAACTTTTAAAAAATTTATGAACTTTTTAAAATTCATTTTATTTTTATTTTAATGAACACTTTTCAAATTTATGGTTTTTTAAAGTCGACGTTTGTTGGTCAACAGTCAATGCTTTTTAAATTCGCAAACTTTTCTAGATGTTTCGTGAGGAAAAAAGAGCTAGCAACGCCCGCAAAAAAATGAGCTAGCAAGCAACCTGTAGCTACATAGCAATGCATGTGTAGCAGCCTGTAGCGACTTCCCTCAAAAAAAAAAAAAACTGTGCGACCTAGTGACCTAGCGACCTATAGCAATCTAAAACGCGGCCTAGGAAAAAACCTGTAACAACCTAGCGGTCAACGCGGACAGAAAACCAGTCAGCGGTGGTGCGAGCTGCCAATGGGTCATAGGCTCACAGCCCACTAGGGAAGGGTGTGAGCATCAAACAGTCATACTTAGATGTGATGTATTATATCACATCTAGATATGATATAGTCAGGCCCAACACAAAAAGACAGTTATAATCAAATCCAAGAACAATCAAAGACAACAAATTATTAGCTAGCTAGCTACTAGGGACATCATTGGCACGCACCACGAATGATCGCCATCTCATCGGGATCGATCGATCAATCTAGGGCGGCAGAAGCAGCCGGCAGCAGCGGTTGCTGTTCCCCAAGGCAATTCCCGTGGACCCAATAGTCGAGGCCGGCGGCGCAGCACAAGGCCCCGACGGCGAAGCCCATGACCGCCAGGACGAGCCCGGCGGCGGCCATGACTTGGATGGTCGTGGATGCGTGAGTGGAGCGGCAGAAGTGCACCACCAGGACGACGGAGGCGGCAAGGAGCGTGCAGGCGCAGAACGCTGCGCGGCGAGGTCGGGGTCGGGGTTCCCGGCGTCGGCCATGTATGTGCCACTCCTCCATCCTAGATCGATCGATCTCCGGCTGCACTCCTTGTGCTTTGAACGCGCCTCGGATTTGGATGAGAAACAGTTGGCTTCGTGCTCGCACCGTACGTCCTGGTCTCCTTGATTGGGACGATTCCCTTCCACTGCCGTCGGGCCCACCGTCAGCTAAAAAAACGTGGTGCAATATTGCGCCACTGCATGCTGCGACATGACAAAAGGCAGCCGGCAACATTTACTATGTGGATGTGGAATACATTTGTGTCCACTACTGCACAATCTGTTGGCACCGGTGGAATCGAGCCAACCAAGCAACCGAACCACCCACTGGCCACTGCCCGTGGCGTTTCCTGACAGTATTCCCACGACGAAGAAGCATGACACCGGTGATGACGCAACACAAGGTTCCGACAGTGACACCTGAGGATCTTCATGATGGACCTTATGAGGCTTACGCGATTGTGCTCGTCAGGTGAATCGAAGGGCCGAGAGAAGAGGAGGAAGCGGAGGACACGGCGAGGACGGTGCAAGTGTATAATGTTTAACCGTACTTCATGTACTCCCTTAGATAGGGTGAGCACTAAGTTTATTAGGGTTCTCTGACGACCCCGGCTTAATCGTGCACTAACCATACACGCAAATGCACATAATGAAGCCTAAGAACTCACTTGAAGATATCACAACACAACTCTAAAACATAAATAAAGTCATACAAGCTTTATATTACAAGCCAGGGCCTCGAGGGCTCGAATACATAGCTCGATGGCATACAAATGTCAACGGAAGTATCAGATATCAGGGTACAGATATAACAGAGTTACAGACAGGCCTCTAAGAAGGCGGAGTAAAATAAAATACTACGATCGAAAGGCGTAGGCCTCCTGCCTAGGACCCTCCGAATCTACTCCTGGTCGTCGGACGGCTCCTCGTAGTAGTACTCGCCGGGAGGGTAGTAGTAGTAGTAGTAGCCGCCGTCGGCGGGGGCAGCTCGCTCCGGGGCTCCGTCGTCTGGTTGTGTCAAATGGATAAGGGGAGAAAAAGAAAGCAAAGCAAACGTGAGTACTCATGTGAAGTACTTAGCAAGTAAGGATCTACACTACATATGCAACATTTTCAAAGGAGGGCTGTATATGTGGACTGGGCTGCAGAAATGCCAGAATAGAGAGGAAGGCCTAGTCCTATCGAAGACTAGCATCTTCAAGCATCTTCATCGGTCTTGCAGCATTAGAAGAGTGCAGATTAACATAATGTAAAGTATTAGTAATGTCATCAACCTCGCCCAGAGATTCTTCCTCGACTCCCTGCGAGAAAGCAATCCCAGAGTCATACTATCCAGTTATCATCTCAAGTCAGCAGTTCTAGTTGTACCGATCGGGATACAACTCTGAGTGTCCGTTACCGTAGGACAGCCTATCGATAGATTAGTTCTTCCCTGCAGGGGTGCACCAACTTACCCACCACGCTCAATTAACTCCGGCCGGACACACTTTTCTGGGTCATACCCGGCCTCTGCCAAACGATACACCGCAACCCGACCGAATACTTAACAGAGAGGTCAGCACGCCGGACTAACCTATGCGCCCAGGGGTCTTGGGCCTTTGCCCCGGGGACTCCTGCGCGTTAAGTGTTGGAAATATGCCCTAGAGGCAATAATAAAATGGTTATTATTATATTTCCTTGTTCATGATAATTGTCTGTTATTCATGCTATAATTGTGTTATCCGGAAATCGTAATACATGTGTGAATACATAGACCACAACATGTCCCTAGTAAGCCTCTAGTTGACTAGCTCGTTGATCAATAGATGGTTACGGTTTCCTGACCATGGACATTGGATGTCATTGATAACGGGGTCACATCATTAGGAGAATGATGTGATGGACAAGACCCAATCCTAAGCATAGCACAAGATCGTGTAGTTCGTTTGCTAAAGCTTTTCCAATGTCAAGTAACTTTTCCTTAGACCATGAGATTGTGCAACTCCCGGATACCGTAGGAGTGCTTTGGGTGTACCAAACGTCACAACGTAACTGGGTGGCTATAAAGGTTCACTACGGGTATCTCCAAAAGTGTCTGTTGGGTTGGCATGAATCGAGACTGGGATTTGTCACTCCGTGTGACGGAGAGGTACCTCTGGGCCCACTCGGTAGGACATCATCATAATGAGCTCAATGTGATCAAGGAGTTGTTCACGGGATGATGTGTTACGGAAACAAGTAAAGAGACTTGCCGGTAATGAGATTGAACAAGGTATCGAGATACCGACGATCGAATCTCGGGCAAGTATCGTACCGATAGACAAAGGGAATTGTGTACGGGATTGATTGAATCCTTGACATCGTGGTTCATCCGATGAGATCATCGAGGAGCATGTGGGAGCCAACATGGGTATCCAGATCCCGCTGTTGGTTATTGACCGGAGAGTCGTCTCGGTCATGTCTGCGTGTCTCCCGAACCCGTAGGGTCTACACACTTAAGGTTCGGTGACGCTAGGGTTGTAGGGAAAGTTTGTACGTGGTTACCGAATGTTGTTCGGAGTCCCGGATGAGATCCCGGACGTCACGAGGAGTTCCGGAATGGTCCGGAGGTGAAGATTTATATATGGGAAGTTGTCATACGGTCACCGGAATAGTTTCGGGGGTTATCGGTATTGTACCGGGACCACCGAAAGGTGTCCGGAGGTCCACCGGGTGGGGCTGATTTACCCGGGAGGCCTAATGGGCTGTATATGGGAGGGAACCAGCCCCCTAGTGGGCTGGTGCGCCCCCCCAAGGGCCCATGGCGCCTAGGATTGGGAAACCCTAGGGGAGGGAGCCTGCCACCTTGCTTGGGGGGCAAGTTTCCCTCCCCTGGCCGCCTCCCCTCCCCTCAGATTGGATCTGAGGGGGCCGGCCCCCTCTCCTCTTCCCCGTATAAATAGTGGAGGGGTGGGAGGGAGGCCATACCCCAGCCCCTGGCGCAGCCCCTCTCCTCTCCAACACCTCCTCCTCCTCCCGCGGTGCTTGGCGAAGCCCTGCAGGAATACCACGCAGCTCCAACTCCACCACGCCGTCGTGCTGCTGCTGGAGCTGTCCTCCCCAACCTCTCCTCCCCCCTTGCTGGATCAAGAAGGAGGAGACGTCTCCGCTCCGTACGTGTGTTGAACACGGAGGTGCCGTCCGTTCGGCGCTCGGTCATCGGTGATTTGGATCACGACGAGTACGACTCCATCAACCCCGTTCTCTTGAACACTTCCGCTCGCGATCTACAAGGGTATGTAGATGCACTCCCCTCTCACTCGTTGCTAGATGACTCCATAGATTGATCTTGGTGATGCGTAGAAAATTTTAAAATTCTGCTACGTTCCCCAACAGTGGCATCATGAGCTAGGTCTATGCGTAGTATCTTGCACGAGTAGAACACAAAGTAGTTGTTGGCGTCGATTTGTCAATCTTCTTGCCGTTACTAGTCTTATCTTGATTCGGCGGCACTGTGGGATGAAGCGGCCCGGACCGACCTTACACGTACGCTTACGTGAGACAGGTTCCACCGACTGACATGCACTAGTTGCATAAGGTGGCTAGCGGGTGTCTGTCTCTCCCACTTTAGTCGGATCGGATTCGATGAAAAGGGTCCTTATGAAGGGTAAATAGAAATTGGCATATCATGTTGTGGTTTTGGCGTAGGTAAGAAACGTTCTTGCTAGAAACCTATAGAAGCCACGTAAAAAATTTGCAACAACAATTAGAGGACGTCTAACTTGTTCTTGCAGCATATGCCGTGTGATGTGATATGGCCAAAGGATGTGATGAATGATATATGTGATGTATGAGATGATCATGTTCTTGTAATAGGAATCACGACTTGCATGTCGATGAGTATGACAACCGGCAGGAGCCATAGGAGTTGTCTTAATTTATTGTATGACCTGCGTGTCATTGAAATTCGCCATGTAATTACTTTACTTTATTGCTAACCGTTAGCCGTAGTAGTAGAAGTAATAGTTGGCGAGACAACTTCATGAAGACACGATGATGGAGATCATGATGATGGAGATCATGGTGTCATGCCGGTGACGATAATGATCATGGAGCCCCAAAGATGGAGATCAAAAGGAGCGAAGTGATAATGGCCATATCATGTCACTATTTTGATTGCATGTGATGTTTATCATGTTTTTGCATCTTATTTGCTTAGAACGACGGTAGCATAAATAAGATAATCCCTCACTAAAATTTCAAGAAAAGTGTTCCCCCTAACTGTGCACCGTTGCGAAGGTTCGTTGTTTTGAAGCACCACGTGATGATCGGGTGTGATAGATTCTAACGTTCGCATACAACGGGTGTTGACGAGCCTAGCATGTACAGACATGGCCTCGGAACACATGCGAAACACTTAGGTTGACTTGACGAGCCTAGCATGTACAGACATGGCCTCGGAACACGGAAGACCGAAAGGTCGAACATGAGTCGTATAGAAGATACGATCAACATGGAGATGTTCACCGTTGATGACTAGTCCGTCTCACGTGATGATCGGACACGGCCTAGTCGATTCGAATCATGTATCACTTAGATGACGAGAGGGATGTCTATCTGAGTGGGAGTTCATTAAATAATTTGATTAGATGAACTTATTTGTCATGAACTTAGTCTAAAATCTTTACAATATGTCTTGTAGATCAAATGGCCCACGCTAATGTTGCCCTCAACTTCAACGCGTTCCTAGAGAAAACCAAGCTGAAAGACGATGGTAGCAACTATACGGACTGGGTCCATACCCTGAGGATTATCCTCATAGCTGCCAAGAAAGCATATGTCCTTGAAGCACCGCTAGGTGACGCACCTGTTTTCCCAGCAACTCAAGATGTTATGAACGTCTGGCAGTCGCGTAGTGATGATTACTCCCTGGTTCAGTGCGGCATGCTTTACAGCTTAGAATCGGGGCTCCAAAAGCGTTTTGAGCAAGACGGAGCATATGAGATGTTCCAAGAGCTGAAAATGGTTTTCCAAGCTCATGCCCGAGTCGAGAGATATGAAGTCTCCGACAAGTTCTACAGTTGTAAGATGGAGGAGAATAGTTCTGTCAGCGAGCACATACTCAAAATGTCTGGGTTGCATAACCGCCTGTCTCAGCTGGGAGTTAATCTCCCGGATGACGCGGTCGTTGACAGAATCCTTCAGTCGCTTCCACCTAGCTACAAGAGCTTCGTGATGAACTTCAATATGCAGGGGATGGAGAAAACCATTCCTGAGGTATATTCAATGCTGGAATCAGCGGAGGTGGAGATCAAAAAGGAACATCAAGTGTTGATGGTGAATAAAACCACTAAGTTCAAGAAAGGCAAGGGTAAGAAGAACTTCAAGAAGGACGGCAAGGGAGTTGCCGTGCCCGGTAAGCAAGCTGCCGGGAAGAAGTCAAAGAATAGACCCAAGCCTGAGACTGAGTGCTTTTATTGCAAGGGAAACGGTCACTGGAAGCGGAACTGCCCCAAGTACTTAGCGGATAAGAAGGCCGGCAATACCAAAGGTATATATGATATACATGTTATTGATGTGTACCTTACCAGCGCTCGTAGTAGCTCCTGGGTATTTGATACCGGTGCGGTTGCTCATATTTGTAACTCAAAACAGGAGCTGCGGAATAAGCGGAGACTGGCGAAGGACGAGGTGACGATGCGCGTCGGGAATGGTTCCAAGGTCGATGTGATCGCCGTCGGCACGCTACCTCTGCATCTACCTACGGGATTAGTTTTGAACCTCAATAATTGTTATTTAGTACCAGCTTTGAGCATGAACATTGTATCTGGATCTCGTTTAATGCGAGATGGCTACTCATTTAAATCCGAGAATAATGGTTGCTCTATTTATATGAGAGATATGTTTTATGGTCATGCCCCGCTGGTCAATGGTTTATTCTTATTGAATCTCGAACGTGATGTTACACATATTCATAGTGTGAATGCCAAAAGATGTAAGGTTGATAACGATAGTCCCACATACTTGTGGCACTGCCGCCTTGGTCATATCGGTGTTAAACGCATGAAGAAACTCCATGCAGATGGACTTTTGGAGTCTCTTGATTATGAATCATTTGACACGTGCGAACCATGCCTCATGGGCAAAATGACCAAGACTCCGTTCTCCGGAACAATGGAGCGAGCAACCAACTTATTGGAAATCATACATACTGATGTGTGTGGTCCAATGAGTGTTGAGGCTCGTGGTGGTTATCGTTATGTTCTCACCCTCACCGATGATTTGAGTAGATATGGGTATGTCTACTTGATGAAGCACAAGTCTGAGACCTTTGAAAAGTTCAAGGAATTTCAGAATGAGGTCGAGAATCAACGTGACAAGAAAATAAAGTTCCTACGATCAGATCGTGGAGGAGAATATTTGAGTCATGAATTTGGAGCGCACTTAAGGAAATGTGGAATTGTTTCACAACTCACGCCGCCTGGAACACCTCAGCGTAACGGTGTGTCCGAACGTCGTAATCGCACTCTATTGGATATGGTGCGATCTATGATGTCTCTTACCGATCTACCGCTATCATTTTGGGGTTATGCTTTAGAGACTGCCGCATTCACTTTAAATAGGGCACCGTCAAAATCCGTTGAGACGACACCGTATGAATTATGGTTTGGGAAGAAACCTAAGCTGTCGTTTCTGAAAGTTTGGGGATGCGATGCTTATGTGAAGAAACTTCAACCAGAGAAGCTCGAACCCAAGTCGGAAAAATGCGTATTCATAGGATACCCTAAGGAAACTATTGGGTATACCTTCTACCTCAGATCCGAAGGCAAGATCTTTGTTGCCAAGAATGGATCCTTTCTAGAGAAAGAGTTTCTCTCGAAAGAAGTAAGTGGGAGGAAAGTGGAGCTTGATGAGATGACCCTCGAACCGGAGAGTAGCGCAGCACAGGAAAATGTTTCTGTGGAGCCTGCACCGGCTAGAGAGGAAGTTAATGATAATGATCATGATCAAGCTACCACTGAACTTCGAAGGTCCACAAGGACACGTTCCACACCAGAGTGGTACGGCAATCCTGTCCTAGAAATCATGTTGTTAGACAACAGTGAACCTTCGAACTATGAAGAAGCGATGGCGGGCCCGGATTCCGACAAATGGCTTGAAGCCATGAAATCCGAGATAGGATCCATGTATGAAAACGAAGTATGGACTTTGACTGACTTGCCCGATGATCGGCAAGCCATAGAAAATAAATGGATCTTTAAGAAGAAGACTGACGCGGATGGTAATGTGACCATCTATAAGGCTCGGCTTGTCGCTAAGGGTTATCGACAAGTTCAAGGGGTTGACTACGATGAGACTTTCTCACTCGTAGCGAAGTTGAAATCCGTCAGAATCATGTTAGCAATTGCCGCATACTATGATTATGAGATATGGCAAATGGACGTCAAAACGGCATTCCTTAATGGTTTTCTTAAGGAAGAGTTGTATATGATGCAACTGGAAGGTTTTGTCGACCCTGAGAATGCTGACAAGGTATGCAAGCTCCAGCGCTCAATCTATGGGCTGGTGCAAGCATCTCGGAGTTGGAACATTCGCTTTGATGAGATGATCAAAGCGTTTGGGTTCACACAGACTTATGGAGAAGCCTGTGTTTACAAGAAAGTGAGTGGGAGCTCTGTAGCATTTCTCATATTATATGTGGATGACATACTGCTGATGGGAAATGATATAGAATTCTTGGAAAGTATAAAGGCCTACTTGAATAAGTGTTTTTCAATGAAGGACCTTGGAGAAGCTGCTTATATATTAGGCATCAAGATCTATAGGGATAGATCGAGACGCCTCATAGGTCTTTCGCAAAGCACATACCTTGATAAGATATTGAAGAAGTTCAATATGGATCAGTCCAAGAAGGGGTTCTTGCCTGTATTGCAAGGTGTGAGATTGAGCTCGGCTCAATGCCCGACCACGGCAGAAGATATAGAAGAGATGAGTGTCATCCCCTATGCCTCAGCCATAGGGTCTATTATGTATGCCATGCTGTGTACCAGACCTGATGTAAACCTTGCAGTAAGTTTGGTAGGTAGGTACCAAAGTAATCCTGGCAAGGAACACTGGATAGCGGTCAAGAACATCCTGAAGTACCTGAAAAGGACTAAGGATATGTTTCTCGTATATGGAGGTGACGAAGAGCTCGTCGTAAAGGGTTACGTCGACGCTAGCTTCGACACAGATCCGGATGACTCCAAGTCACAAACCGGATACGTGTATATTTTGAATGGTGGAGCGGTAAGCTGGTGCAGTTGCAAGCAAAGCGTCGTGGCGGGTTCTACATGCGAAGCGGAGTACATAGCAGCCTCGGATGCAGCACACGAAGCAGTATGGATGAAGGAGTTCATCACCGACCTAGGAGTCATTCCAAATGCGTCGGGTCCAATGGCTCTCTTCTGTGACAACACTGGAGCTATTGCCCTTGCCAAGGAGCCCAGGTTTCACAAGAAGACCAGGCATATCAAGCGTCGCTTCAACTCCATACGTGAACATGTTCAAGATGGAGACATAGATATTTGTAAAGTGCATACGGATCTAAATGTCGCAGATCCGTTGACTAAACCTCTTCCACGAGCAAAACATGATCAACACCAGAACTCTATGGGTGTTCGATTCATCACAATGTAACTAGATTATTGACTCTAGTGCAAGTGGGAGACTGTTGGAAATATGCCCTAGAGGCAATAATAAAATGGTTATTATTATATTTCCTTGTTCATGATAATTGTCTGTTATTCATGCTATAATTGTGTTATCCGGAAATCGTAATACATGTGTGAATACATAGACCACAACATGTCCCTAGTAAGCCTCTAGTTGACTAGCTCGTTGATCAATAGATGGTTACGGTTTCCTGACCATGGACATTGGATGTCATTGATAACGGGGTCACATCATTAGGAGAATGATGTAATGGACAAGACCCAATCCTAAGCATAGCACAAGATCGTGTAGTTCGTTTGCTAAAGCTTTTCCAATGTCAAGTAACTTTTCCTTAGACCATGAGATTGTGCAACTCCCGGATACCGTAGGAGTGCTTTGGGTGTACCAAACGTCACAACGTAACTGGGTGGCTATAAAGGTTCACTACGGGTATCTCCAAAAGTGTCTGTTGGGTTGGCATGAATCGAGACTGGGATTTGTCACTCCGTGTGACGGAGAGGTACCTCTGGGCCCACTCGGTAGGACATCATCATAATGAGCTCAATGTGATCAAGGAGTTGTTCACGGGATGATGTGTTACGGAAACGAGTAAAGAGACTTGCCGGTAACGAGATTGAACAAGGTATCGAGATACCGACGATCGAATCTCGGGCAAGTATCGTACCGATAGACAAAGGGAATTGTGTACGGGATTGATTGAATCCTTGACATCGTGGTTCATCTGATGAGATCATCGAGGAGCATGTGGGAGCCAACATGGGTATCCAGATCCCGCTGTTGGTTATTGACCGGAGAGTCGTCTCGGTCATGTCTGCGTGTCTCCCGAACCCGTAGGGTCTACACACTTAAGGTTCGGTTACGCTAGGGTTGTAGGGAAAGTTTGTACGTGGTTACCGAATGTTGTTCGGAGTCCCGGATGAGATCCCGGACGTCACGAGGAGTTCCGGAATGGTCCGGAGGTGAAGATTTATATATGGGAAGTTGTCATACGGTCACCGGAATAGTTTCGGGGGTTATCGGTATTGTACCGGGACCACCGAAAGGTGTCCGGAGGTCCACCGGGTGGGGCTGATTTACCCGGGAGGCCTAATGGGCTGTATATGGGAGGGAACCAGCCCCCTAGTGGGCTGGTGCGCCCCCCCAAGGGCCCATGGCGCCTAGGGTTGGGAAACCCTAGGGGAGGGAGCCTTCCACCTTGCTTGGGGGGCAAGTTTCCCTCCCCTGGCCGCCTCCCCTCCCCTCAGATTGGATCTGAGGGGGCCGGCCCCCTCTCCTCTTCCCCCTATAAATAGTGGAGGGGTGGGAGGGAGGCCATACCCCAGCCCCTGGCGCAGCCCCTCTCCTCTCCAACACCTCCTCCTCCTCCCGCGGTGCTTGGCGAAGCCCTGCAGGAATACCACGCAGCTCCAACTCCACCACGCCATCGTGCTGCTGCTGGAGCTGTCCTCCCCAACCTCTCCTCCCCCCTTGCTGGATCAAGAAGGAGGAGACGTCTCCGCTCCGTACGTGTGTTGAACACGGAGGTGCCGTCCGTTCGGCGCTCGGTCATCGGTGGTTTGGATCACGACGAGTACGACTCCATCAACCCCGTTCTCTTGAACGCTTCCGCTCGCGATCTACAAGGGTATGTAGATGCACTCCCCTCTCACTCGTTGCTAGATGACTCCATAGATTGATCTTGGTGATGCGTAGAAAATTTTAAAATTCTGCTACGTTCCCCAACATTACGTGCACCGCTGGTGAGTAGAGCTAGCAACCCCTTATACAAATGCGGTTGCGTTCCCAGTGCAACCCAGCGTGTGCCACTCCTCGCTGACGTCAATTAAGCTTCGGCTGATGTATACGACGCAGAACGCCCATACTATGCCCGCTTGATGGTTAGTGCTATCAGGCCAGAGGCCCCTCGGATCAAATATGCAAACCGTTAGTGTGTTGGTAGTGCGGTAACGAGCAGAGACTCACGAAAGACGTGACCCCATCGCCCCGTCTCGAGGACTTGCGGCAAGGGCTAAGAATGCCTGGCCACGCCTCGTGTTCAGCTCTCGGGCACCATCCAGGTCCACCCGACTCCACATCTCTCGCAATTAAGCTCGCGCGGGTACCCCTCAGGGCCGACCCGTCTTTATCCAGAACAAGCAGTATCAACAGTAATGTAAAGGCATCCGTGTGGCTACCATATCAAGAAGCAATCCGAGGCATCACCCTCATTGGATTCCCACCTGACGTAAACATCAAGGTGAACTAGAGAGGCATCACCCTCGAGGTCCACACTTGAGTTGTAGCACGACGATGTCGTTATCGGGGGTGGTGTAGGGAGAATCACCCTCGCTGACCATGACAGATTAACTAACCTACAAGGTTATCATCAGAAGTGCTGAAGAGGTATCACCCTCGGCACTCGATAGTAACCCAGTAGTGTCAAGCAAATAAGGGGAAAGTGATGTGCAGTGTCGGGGCCTGGTCTTCGATCCCGTTGATCGGGTCTTCTGATGATCCAGCGGGGCAGTCGAGGTAAAGTGGGGTCTCTGCTGGGTCTCTACCCAACCTATACTAAACAGTTTAGGATAAGCAGGTAGGTAACAATAACAGGTTACAATAAACAGGCTATGCAGCAGATATAGGATAACAGTAGCAGCAGCAACTTCTAATGCCAGCATAAGGGAGAAGAGAGTGGGTGATATCGGAATGCTCAAAAGAGGGGGGGGGGGGTGCTTGCCTAGAAGCTCTGTGGCAAGGGTCTGATCGTCAGGGGCGTAGTCGACCTCCGGAGCTGCGTCTGCCTCGGTGACTACGTCGGTGTCGGGGTCTAACGAGAGAGAAGAGTGGGAGGAAACAAATAAATACACAGCAATAATGCAACACAGAGCATGCCATGCCTAGGATGCAGTGCAGGGTTGGCTAAAGATATGTCTAAGTCATTTTAGTTATTTTTGGATTTAAGTTGGATTTATTAACCGGTGTATATGCACTATTCATATACCAGAATCGGGCTAAAAGTTACGGATTCTCCTACGTAGGGGGTTCCGACATGGAAACAGACGACACGATCAGATTTGTCTCGTCGTTCTGAGCAACTTTTATGTATTAAGTTTTTCGATCCGAGCTACGGTTTAATTTCTATGATTTTCTAAGTTTTTAGCATTTTCTTAATTAATTAAATCAACAGAAATGAGATATTGCGTCAGCAGTGTGTCAGCATCACGTCAGCAAGTCAACAGGGGCCTAACTGGTAAAACTGACCAGTGGGTCCCACTTGTCATAGACAGTGGCTATAACAGAGTTTGAATTTAATCTAAACTGAGTAATTAGCTGCTGGACCCCACCTGTCAGTGACTGATTAACTAATCTAATTACTTTTAATTATAAAAGCATTTTATTTAGCTTATTTAGGCGGCGGGGCCCACGTGTCAGGGGGCCGGAGCACCCAGTCAGCAGTTGACTGGGTCAAATGGTCAAGGGGGCCCACCTGCCAGTGTCACAGGGGCCCCCACATGTCTGGCCAGGTCAGCGGCGCCGGCATCGGCGCCGGAATCTCGCCGGCGACCAAATACACGGCGGCGTGGCCTCGGACCTCATCAGAAATCGGCCACAGGGCACGGCTGAGGGCGTTTTTGGGCTGTACAGGACGGGCGCGATGCGCCGCGTCCGATGGTGGCCGTGGTTGGCGCGGCGGCGGCCGGAGTGGAGCGCGGAGAGCATAACAGCGGCCGGCCGGAATCTGCCGATGTCGAGGACGCGGCTACGGGGCACGGGGAGAGGCGTGCGTGGGCTCGCTGGGCTCCTGGGAGCACCAGGAGCTCGGTAGTGAGCTCAGACGTGAGCTGCGACAGCAGTGGCTACGGCGGCGATCAAGGCTACGACGGCGGATACGGCCTCGACGGAAACGACGGCTACTAGCGAGGAAAGGAGTAGCGAAACAGGGGGGTCGATGCGGGTGCTCACCGAGGGGCGCATGAAAGGCCCGTCAAGGTCACGGATCGCAGGGGCGTGCAGATCGACAGCTCGGGGCGGCGGCGACCCGAGGTGGACGACGACGACGCACCAGCGATGCAGAGCCCCTCGGCTCCAGCTGGTGGTCGAGGAAGAAGAAGGAGTGGCCGGTGCACCTTCCAGACAGCACAGTGGGTCAGGACGACGCCGGTGGCCGCGGATTCAACGGAGGACGGCGGCGGAGCGCTCGGTCAGAGGGGGACAAAGGGCGAGCGGGTGAGCGTGTGAGGGAGAGAGGGAGAGAAGTGGCGAGGGAGAGTCAGGAGGAAAGGACGAGGGGTCCTTATCCCCTCGTCGACGCTGTAGCGTCGGCGTGTCGCCGTTGGGCCGGCGCTTGCCGGCTCGGCCAGGCGCGCGTCGACACGGCGATGGAGAGAGATCGGGAGGAGAGAGGAGTGGGCCGGCTGGACTGGGCTAAGTGCACTGTGCACTTAGGTCCAGCCAGTTAGGCCTTTTATATTTTATTTTCTGTTTTTGTTTTCTTTTCTGTTTCCAAATTGTTTGAGCACTAAATGGCTTTTGTAAAATATGTGGCCTAGCTCATAAATAGCAGTGCAATATATCCTAACACCAAAAACTAGTTTGGGCAAAATACTATTTAATATTTAATTTGGATTAATAAAAAGGTTATCAAATGTTGCTTTTAGCCACTGTTTGAGGTTGTTAGGGTCACTTAACTAATCCCATTAAGGTTGGTTTCAATTTTATAATTGCTTCTGAATTATTTGCTATTTAAGGGACATTTTAGTTTCTGATTTGGACAACTTTTATTTTCCACTTTGAATTTAATTGAAGTTTGAATTGGGAGTTTGAAATGCAACATGATGCAAATGATGACTAGGCACTGATAAACTTGCTGACATGGCATGATTAAGAGGTGATCACTGTAGTGGGATGCTGGGGATGTTACAAATCTCCTCCACTACAAGAAATCTCGTCCCGAGATTTAAGTGGAGAAGTAAAGGGTAACTTCGGAAGAACTGACCTTCGTAGGGTCGAGTATCTGGTGGACAATTTAGGGAATGTGGCAGAAGTATCTCTCGAATTGAAATTCAAGAAAACATCGGGGGGTAAGTATGAAGGTATGATAAAGAGTTTCAAGCGGATAGACATCCGATTGATACCTGAACAAAGTGTGTGAAGGGGGTTCGGAGCATCGAGAATAGATTATCTCTCGGAGGGTGGCTCGTGATAAAACACAGAGTCAAGCGCAAAGAATATTTCGGAATCAAGGATGTATAGGAGAGTCAGGTTCCGATCCTGTGGAACTGTGAGGGGTGTCGATCGAGAGTAGGGAGGATGGTGTCATCTTGCTCGGATATGACAGCAAGGCCTGTCAGAGGGTGTCCTGTCAGTTATGTTGGCAATAACATCGTTACCAAGGGCGAGGGACGAAGAGAACCATTTTCCTGCTCGTAAGAACGAGGCGGACAAATAGGCAAAGTTTTCGTCCATCGGGGGTTACTGGAATGTCATCAGCAATAGTAATAGGGTCTCACTGACAAGGTTGTACACTGTGGTGTTTTCATAAGCAGGGAATTATTTCTGTTTACATCATATAGATCACAAGAAGGGTTAAACAAACCAATGGAAAGGAAAATGTGTTTATACACAAGATTTAGGAGTGTATCTTTTCCCATGGAAAAGTAGAGCATGATATACATGTCAGAACAACAAGTACATCACCATTTAGTTAAAAGGGCAAGGGAATTCATGATGTTATCCATACAACGGTGTCCGGATATTAGATCAAGAAGCATTTGGCAATGTGCCTCCAATGTTCTTGTTGATATTCGGAATACCACAGTCATGCTTCGAGGTAGCATTATCATGGTGTTTCAAGCAAAGATTGAATTTGAAGGTCACAAGAAGTACAAAGGAACAATTCAAAGGATGTCAAGGTACGTAAGATATAACCAAAACATGACCAAGTCTGTATTGGTAGGATGTCAAGGATGTCGTCGATGATAATGCAAATCATCGAGGGGCAAGGATGGTATTTCTCCTCACGAATTCGATTGATATCTTAGAACAAGTCAGTATATTGATGGTGATCACGACAAATTTTGTTGAGAGGCTCTATGAAGATGCAATTGAACAACGACGGCATCCATTAAAAGGAATGATGAAGCGAAAGGTTATTAAAACCACGGATATGACACAAGCTCGAAATCAAGCTTGTTGTTCGAGGTGAAAATATAAGATGAGAAAGATCGACGTAAGCTTAGCTCATCGTCGGAAGGTGCTCCGGGCATAAGGACCAGGTAGCACAGTTAAAAGTTGTCATGATGAAGATATAGCCAATCAGGCTAGGAATGATGTGATGGGGTGTCAAACTCCCCAGCAACAAAGTACTAGGAGTATTGAGTCACGGAGCAGAATCGATTCATTGTTCGGTGGTCTCGGTTGGCGACAACCCAGAACCCGTGGAGTGACTATGATAGGGAAAGGTATCACTCCAGTGGAAAATTAATAGGACGTAGTACAATAGGATGATATCCTCAAGATAGTAGGAGGTAATACTCGAGGTAGTCCAGTATAGAGGTTGGTCAGGCACATTGATTTACCGAAGACAAGTATTTTAACTTGCCCGAAAAATGGAATCAAGGAAAAATATGGTCGGAACCACGATTGCAAAGGATCAATTCACAGATACAAGATGAGTTGGTACTAAGGAAATAATTATTTTTACGTGCAACTTCCATGAAAAGTTCTACATCGGGTCCATAGGCATGAACACAAAGGTTCAAGATCGACTCCCACTTCTTCAATGCATAACCTTTCATTCACTTCTCGTCTTTGAAGATGTTGTAGAGTTGAAAATTTATCCGTCGAAACGCGAGTATAAGTAACCCGCATAACTTTCAATTTACACAGGTTAAGGAAAGCATATGTTCAACCCATCCAGGTATCTTAGGAACATAGACCACAATTTGCAGGAGTAATGAACTCAAGCTCGGAAGCAGAGCATGGTTGACAGAAGGAGAGGATACATTTTACCATAGACATTCTGTATCCGAGGAAAGACTCGCAAGGTTATTGAATATGATCGATGCTGTCGGATAGCAACCCAGCAAAAGATCAGATGGTCGGCAAAGGATCCGATGTGAGTATCGGTACTCAAACAGAAGAAGAAAGAATGTAATGGCATCAGATTATAGAAACATCGGAATAATCCGACGTTTAAGTACAAAGGAGTTATGGTTCAGAAATGAAGGATCACAAGCAAAAGCTCTGTCCAAATATGAGTTGGTTGAACAGAACTAGATAGACAGCTTTAGGGTTCCGTCTTGCAGAGATCTCCACCCATGGTTACGGGACATGTCCTGGTCAGTAGTCAGTCCCAAGTCAATATGGAGAAGGAATGCACCGCCTCTCCGTGCCATGCAAGCAGGACGGATATACAGACGACATGCAGTAGAGAATGCTTCAGTGCCAAAGGCAATGTCAACGAGGGAGGAACCGATAAGGTTCTTAGAATAGAAAAGAATCGGTCGGATAATTGTCCACAAAAGGAATCAAGTGATCCGTGAAAACTAACGGGGTAAGGTTTAAACAACTGGTTCCACCTGAGAGTCCTCCGAGAAAGGACGGGAGGCAAGCACATCTGATTAAGGAGATACTTGAATAACTCAAGTATAATATCCAGAGGGATCACGACCTCCATAGTGAGGAGTGGCAGGTAGATTACCTGGGCAAAAGGACAAGTAAATTGAACAGGCTTAGTTGGACAATCAACCAATGCTTGATTAGCCGAGAACCAGCTCATGTCCGGAATGGTGAATGAGCCAGAAGGACGAATTCTAGGAATCGACAGATGATAGAAAGCAGTCGCAGCAGATTGAATCAAGGGACACAAATGGTATTGACAAGTAATGTCAACGAAGATTAATAGACATAGGGAATTAACCATAAGGCAAGCAGGTAAGAATTTCAAGGGCAATAGGGTGCAGAGAATTTTCGGAAGATCGATTGACAGTGGGAAGGATGTTGCGAAGCACATGATCAACTAGGGATGAATGAATCCCTGATAAGTGTGGGGAATTATTCGTAGGTGTGTTCAGGCGGAGAAGAACTGCAAGGCAGTAGGTTCAGAGAATTCTCGAAACGTCGGATAGTGTTTCGATATGTCGGATAGAATCCGAAAGTAACTGGAACGAATATATGAGCGACAGTTGTAACTAGTTATCCATCAGAGTTTATCGGTGGTCAGGAACTGCAAAGCAGTGGGCACAGGGTCTCGGGAATCATCGAGCAGTATCTTCAGAGTCTTCTGATGAAACAGTCGATCATCTGTGGTGAAGGGGCTCTCCGGGATGAAATGGTTACGAGAACCTAATGCCAGAGTTAGCAAAAATCATTTAACCCGAATAGAAGAGAGATCAGAGTTCCCAGAGTAAGGACGAGGAGTAAAAGATCCTAATACCACCCAATTGGCGACGTGGGCCCATAAGCCACACAGCCAAATTAGTAAAACAGTTTTGGATCACTAGACTCAACTTCGGCCAAGGAGTTGGAAAGGGGGATTCCTACAGGCAGTCGGCTCTGATACCAATCTGTGTCAACCCCGGCTTAATCGTGCACTAACCATACATGCAAATGCACATAATCAAGCCTAAGGACTCACTTGAAGATATCACAACACAACTCTAAAACATAAATAAAGTCATACAAGCTTTATATTACAAGCCAGGGCCTCGAGGGCTCGAATACATAGCTCGATGTCATACAAATGTCAGTGGAAGCATCATATATCTGGGTACAGATATAACAGAGTTACAGATAGGCCTCTAAGAAGGCGGAGTAAAATAAAATACTACGATCGAAAGGCGTAGGCCTCCTGCCTAGGACCCTCCGAATCTACTCCTGGTCGTCGGACGGCTCCTCTTAGTAGTACTCGCTGGGAGGGTAGTAGTAGTAGTAGCCGTCGGCGGGGGCAGCTGGCTCCGGGGCTCCGTCGTCTGGTTGCGTCAAATGGATAAGGGGAGAAAAAAAAAGCAAAGCAAACGTGAGTACTCATCCGAAGTACTCAGCAAGCAAGGATCTACACTACATATGCAACATTTTCAAAGGAGGGCTGTATATGTGGACTAGGCTGCAGAAATGCCAGAATAGAGAGGAAGGCCTAGTCCTATCGAAGACTAGCATCTTCAAGCATCTTCATCGGTCTTGCAACATTAGAAGAGTGCAGATTAACATAATGTAAAGTATTAGTAATGTCATCAACCTCGCCCAGAGATTCTTCCTCGACTTCCTGCGAGAAAGCAATCCCAGAGCCATACTATCCAGTTATCATCTCAAGTCAGCAGTTCTAGTTGTACCAATCGGGATACAACTCCGAGTGTCCGTTACCGTAGGACAGGCTATCGATAGATTAGTTCTTCCCTGCAGGGGTGCACCAACTTACCCACCACGCTCGATTAACTCCGGCCGGACACACTTTTCTGGGTCATGCCCGGCCTCGGCCAAACGATATGCCGCAACCCGACCGAATACTTAACAGAGAGGTCAGCACGCCGGACTTTCCTATGCGCCCAGGGGTCTTGGGCCTTCGCCCCGGGGACTCCTGCGCGTTACGTGCACCGCCGGTGAGAAGACCTAGCAACCCCTTATACAAATGCGGTTGCGTTCCCAGTCCAACCCAGGGTGTGCCGCTCCTCGCTGACGTCAATTAAGCTTCGGCTGATGTATACGATGCAGAACGCCCATACTATGCCCGCGTGATGGTTAGTGCTATCAGACCAGAGGCCCCTCGCATCAAATATCCAAACCGTTAGTGTGTTGGTAGTGCGGTAACGAGCAGAGACTCATGAAAGATGTGACCCCGTCGCCCCGTCTTGAGGACTTGTGGCAAGGGCTAAGAATGCCTGGCCACGCCTCGTGTTCAGCTCTCGGGCACCATCCAGGTCCACCCGACTCCACATCTCTCGCAATTAAGCTCGCGCGGGTACCCCTCAGGGCCGACCCATCTTTATGCAGAACAAGCAGTATCAACAGTAATGTAAAGGCATCCGTGTGGCTACCATATCAAGAAGGAATCCGGGGCATCACCCTCATTGGATTCCCACCTGACGTAAACATCAAGGTGAACTAGAGAGGCATCACCCTCGAGGTCCACACTTGAGTCGTAGCACGACGATGTCGTTATCGGTGGTGGTGTAGGAGGAATCACCCTCGCTGACCACGACCGATTAACTAACCTACAAGGTTATCATCAGAAGTGCTGACGAGGTATCACCCTCGGCACTCGATAGTAACCCAGTAGTGTCGAGCAACTAAGGGGAAAGTGATGTGCGGTGTCGGGGCCTGGCCTTCGATCCCGTTGATCGGGTCTTCTGATGATCCAGCGGGGCAGTCGAGGTAAAGTGGGGTCTCTATTGGGTCTCTACCCAACCTATACTAAACAGGTTAGGATAAGCAGGTAGGTAACAATAACAGGTTAAAATAAATAGGCTATGCAGCAGATATAGGATAACAGTAGCAGCAGCAACTTCTAATGCAAGCATAAGGGAGAAGAGAGTGGGCGATATCGGAATGCTCAAAAGGGTGGTGCTTGCCTGGAAGCTCTACGGCAAGGGTCTGATCGTCAGGGGCGTAGTCGACCTCCGGAGCTGCATCTGCCTCGGGGACTATGTCCGTGTCGGGGTCTAACGAGAGAGAAGAGGGGGAGGAAACAAATAAATACACAGCAATAACATAACACAGAGCATGCCATGCCTAGGATGCAGTGCAGGGTTGCCTAAAGATATGTCTAAGTCAATTTAGTTATTTTTGGATTTAAGTTGGATTTATTAATCGGTGTATATGCACTATTCATATACAGGAATCGGGCTAAAAGTTACGGGTTCTCCTACGTAGGGGGTTCCGACATGGAAACAGACGACACAATCAGATTCGTCTCGTCGTTCTGAGCAACTTTTATGTATTAAGTTTTTCGATCCGAGCTACGGTTTAATTTCTATGATTTTCTAAAGTTTTTAGCATTTTCTTAGTTAATTAAATCAACATAAATGAGATATTGCGTCAGCAGTGTGTCAGCATGACGTCAGCAAGTCAACAGGGGCCTAACTGGTCAAACTGAGCAGTGGGTCCCACTTGTCATAGACAGTGGCTATAACAAAGTTTGAATTTAATCTAAACAGAGTAATTAGCTGCTAGACCCCACCTATCAGTGATTGATGAACTAATCTAATTACTTTTAATTATAAAAGCATTTTATTTAGCTTATTTAGGCGGTGGGGCCCGCGTGTCAGGGGGCCAGAGCGCCCAGTTAGCAGTTGACTGGGTCAAATGGTCAAGGGGGCCCACATGCCAGTGTCACAGGGGCCCCCACATGTCTGGCCAGGTCAGCATCGCCGGCATCGGCGCCGGAATCTCGCCGGTGACCAAATACGTGTCGGCGTGGCCTCGGACCTCATCGGAAATCGGCCACAGGGCACGGCTGAGGGCGTTTTTGGGCTCTACGGGACGGGCGCGATGCACCGCGTCCGATGGTGGCCGTGTTTGGTGTGGGGGTGGCCGGAGTGGAGCGCGGCGAGCACAACGGCGGCCGGCCGGAAATCGGCCGATGTCGAGGACGCGGCTACGGGGCACGGGGAGAGGCGTGCGTGGGCTCTCCCAGGAGCTCGGTAGTGAGCTCGGACACGAGCTGCGACAGCAGTGGCTACGGCGACGAGTAAGGCTACGACGGCGGATACGGCCTCGACGGAAACGACGGCTACTAGCGAGGAAAGGAGTAGGGAAACAGGGGGGTCGACGCGGGTGCTCACCGAGGGGCACATGAAAGGCCCGTCAAGGTCTTGGAGCGCAGGGGCGTGCAGATCGACAGCTCGGGGCGGTGGCGACCCGAGGTGGACGACGACGACGCACCGGCGATGCTGAGCCCCTCGGCTCCAACTGGTGGTCGAGGAAGAAGAGGGAGTGGCCGGTGCACCTTCCGGACAGCACAGTGGGTCAGGACGACGCCGGTGGCCGCGGATTCAACGGAGGACGGCGGCGGAGCGCTCGGTCAGAGGGGGACAAAGGGCGAGCGGGCAAGCGCGTGAGGGAGAGAGGGAGAGAAGTGGAGAGGGAGAGTCAGGGGGATAGGACGAGGGGTCCTTATCCCCTCGTTGACGCTGTAGCGTCGGCATGTCGCCGTTTGGCCGGCGCTCGCCGGCTCGGCCAGGCGCGCGTCGACACGGCGATGGAGAGAGAGCGGGAGGAGAGAGGAGTGGGCCGGCTGGACTGGGCTAAGTGCACTGTGCACTTAGGCCCAGCCAGTTAGGCCTTTTATATTTTATTTTCTGTTTTTGTTTTCTTTTCTGTTTCCAAATTGTTTGAGCACTAAATGGCTTTTGTAAAATATGTGGCCTAGCTCATAAATAGCAGTGCAATATATCCTAATACCAAAAACTAGCTTGGGCAAAATACTATTTAATATTTAATTTGGATTAATAAAAAGGTTATCAAATGTTGCTTTTAGCCACTGTTTGAGGTTGTTAGGGTCACTTAACTAATCCCATTAAGGTTGGTTTCAATTTTATAATTGCTTCTGAATTATTTGCTATTTAAGGGACATTTTAGTTTCTGATTTGGACAACTTTTATTTTCCACTTTGAATTTAATTGAAGTTTGAATTGGGAGTTTGAAATGCAACATGATGCAAATGATGACTCGGCACTGATAAACTTGCTGACATGGCATGATTAAGAGGTGATCACTGTAGTGGGATACTGGGGATGTTACAGGTTCTACATCTATAATTTCTGGCACAAGGAGCAAACCCCAAAAAGTAAGTGGGCGCTCAAATGAGTGGCCCCACTGCTGTCCGGCTAACTAAGGGCCAACTATTTTTATTTTTGAGACAAACTCCAAAGCTTTTTATTATATCATCACGACATTTACACGGACGAAAGAAAGTCCATCCGGTTGACCTAGCTAGACATGTCGGCCAGCCGGAAGGGATAAAGCATGCTTCGCGAGTTTGTGAGCCTCGACATTCGAGATCCTAAATTCACGACTAATATTACAAGACTGAAAAGTAGCTTTACGATCTAATATTTCATGTATAAGTGCTCCGTAGTCCGTCAGGTTTTTGTCTCGAATATCCTCAACGACCACCTTGCAATCTGAAGATACTTGAATCTTCCTCTCGTAAAGATCCTCCGCTAGGGCTAAAGCCTCCCTAACCGCCATGCATTCGAGTGTAGCTGGATCAGAAACTCTTTGCATCACAATGGCCGAAGCTCCAAGGAAACCGCATATTTGATCTCTCCATATAGCACCCACCGCTCCATATCGTGCTCCTCTCCCAACTGAGGTGTCAACGTTGATCTTTACCAAACCAGCCGGAGGGGCTATCCATTGCGTTGGTCGCACTCCAGAGATCTCTGGGGTAGCTGTTGTTTCTCGGATGGCATCCAGCTCTCTAAGAGATGACTGCACGAAAGCATGTGTTGTGAAAGGACTTTGATAAATATGTTCGTGAACAGCCTTGCGGTGAGCTCCCCATATAGCCCATAAAGTGACCACAAACTTTGTAAACTCCTCCTGCGGCAGTGCTTCATTCATCGTGAATAACCAAGCCTTGGCGTTGTCATTGCTGTTTGAACTCAGCCCGTCAAGAATTGCTTCTGAAGATAATACCCAAGTGCCCCTTGAGATAGTGCAGTTGAGAAGTGCATGTCTCCAAGTATCCTCGGCTCCACAAAGGGCGCATGAACTGGTGCTGGACATGTTGCGGTGGTTTAGAAGAGTTGTTGTCGGTATAGATTGCTGTGCTAATCTCCATAGATTTTTTTTTTCAGTTTTGATGGAACCTTAACACCACAGAGTTGCGGCCACCCGTTGCTATCAGCATCAGAATGTGAAGGCCCCCCTTGTTCATACAACCAAGCCTCACGACTGCGTTTTGTTTGCTGGATCATTCTGTAGGCAGACCTGACAGTAAACTTCCTCGTCCTTTCTTCGCCCGAAGCCCAAAAGTCCTCGGTCTGTCGCATGCATAGCGGGATTTGCAAGATTGCTTCGGCGTCGATCAGAATGAAAGCCGCTCGAACCTAGTGCTCATCCCATGAAGAAGTTGCTTGGATAATCAACTCTGAAACTTTTATCGGCGGGTGTTGTAGCAAGGAACTAAGTGGCCGCTTCAGGTTCGCCCTAGGGATCCAGTTAGTACCCCATATGTCTGTGGTTTCCCCATTACCTATTCCGGATGAGACCCTGAACCATAATGTCACGGCCATCTATAATGGACCTCCAAATCTGAGAGGGATGTGTACCCAAAGTTGCCTAAAAAAGAGTAGTCTCCGGATAGTACACTGCTTTGATAATACGAGCACTCAACGAAGTGGGGTTTTGCAGCAACCGCAAACTTGTCTGGATAGGAGGGTGAGGTTGAAAATCTCCAGATCACGGAAACCAAGTCCCCCCATATATTTCGGCCTCATCATCACATCCCAAGTTACCCAACAAGGTTTCCGCTTCCCTTGTTTGCTGCCCCACCAGAACTGCCGGATCAGCGATGTTACACTTTCACATAGGCCTCGGGGTAGCCGGAAACACGACATGGAATAAACAGGGATAGCCCGCGCCACCGACTTGATTAAAATTTCCTTACCAGCATATGATAGTAACTTCTCCATCCAGCCTTTCACTTTCTCCCACACTCGATCTCTGAGATATTTGAATGTACCATTCTTCGAGTGTTCGACATCGGTTGGCATTCCCAAATACCTGTCACTCAGGGATTCATTTTGGACATTCAAGATGTTTTTTATGTTGTCTCTTACCAACTGTGGGCATCCACGACTGAAGAAGATCGATGACTTGTCATGATTTATGCGCTGTCCGTAAGCCATGCAATAATTATCCAGTACTCCCTCCTTCCATCTATATAGGGCCTAATACGTTTTTCGAGGCTAACTTTGACCAAATGTTAGAGCAATAATATATGACATGCAACTTACACAAAGCATACCGTCAAATTCGTATGTGAAAGGAGCTTCCAATGATATAGTTTTCACATTATACATCTCATGTACTATTAATCTTGTCAATAGTCAAAGGAGGTCTTGAAAAGCACATTAGGCCCTATATAGATGGAAGGAGGGAGTAGGTTTGATACTGCAACAGCCCCATTACTACTTGACTTAAACAATAGCAGGTTGTCATTGCTGAAAAGGAGGTGGTTTACGACAGGAGCCGTTGGTGCCACCTTGATCCCTTCAAGCTGGGATGACGAAGAACTGGATTTCAGGAGGAACGAAAGGCCCTCTGCTGCAATTAAGAAAAGGTATGGGGATATCAGATCTCCCTGTCGAATACCTCTACTAAGGGCCAACTATTAAAAGCATTTTACTTTAAAGCTAGAAAAATAGAAATTTACAGGAGGCCCAGTTCCACACTCGGCCCAACATAGGCCCGCCCTTGTCTGACACGTTATATGTTTTTCCGAATTAACATGTGAGTACACAAATTTTATCTGATTGGGTTGGTGTTGAGCGAGTTGAGAAATGGCAAGTCAGTGGCATCGTTGAAATGAGTACCAAAGTGTTGATAGGTCACACTATCATTTCTAGAGATAATCAATGTAAAATTTAAATGTAGAACAACATCACTGCATTTACCAAACTATGATTTTTTAAGTTTGTCAGGTTTATTAAAAGTAAACACATGTTCATGATTCCTATGAATTATCCCATGAAAAAAGGAGAAAGTTGAAGAACCGAGTAGCACCCACGAGCTAGACGTAAACATGGGATTTGAGAATTGACTATTAATTGACACATTATATGCTCTAGCATTATCTTTTTAGTTACACCTAAATTTTGTAGTCTTCTACTTCAAAAGACAGATTTCTATGTGAAGATGTTCGCTAGATTCATGTACATTGAACACACCCTTGAGATCCATAGATATTTATGGATGTTAGAGAAAATAATAAATAACACCTTAACAGACCATGAGGCCTAATTCGTCATATTTAATTGGCAGAATAATGTGAAAATACTGGTTTCCTCAAGTTATAAAAAAAATTCGACCGTAGCCACATTTTCATTTTGATGCCCCAAATTAGATTGCAAAACTATTTTGGGCAATAATATATAGCTTAACTTAGATCGAGAATGAATATGTCAAGATAAATAATACAACAAGAAAAATTGTGACTTAATATAAGTGAGAACTTTGAAGTTGTTAATTTTACTAGTTATACCCAAAAATAAGTTGTCAACATAATATATCAGAAAATGTATTATGAATAAAAACAACATGTATTGAAGGGCAAGCTGAGTTCTAATAAATAAAAAATGTTTAGTATAATTTTAGTTTTCAGAAATTATGTCCATGCACATCAAAACGAATATTTGGTTGATGAGGAAATATGTTTCTAGAATTGTTAGCATTTTTAAGTGTGTCGTGATCCATAACTAATGTACCGAATATATATACAAATACGATATACGCAGGTAGCGGTATAAACACATGCACAGGAGCAACATAAGAGTGAACATTATCTTTAACAGTTACCTAACGTGTTTAACAGTATGATCAAATAAAATGCGATATTTCACATGCACGTCTGATTTATGGCAAAGGTGTCTCTTGTCAGAATCGTGTCACCCCGTTATTTTAACTGTTTGTTAGTTCATACTGGTTTATACTTTATCTGTGCTTTTAACTTTTTATCATCAATTTTTATATCAGATTAATAATTACAAATGTAGCTCTCGAGTTTATATACATGTTATATGAAAAATATTAGTAATTACAAAAAGACTCAAAATATTCAGAAACTTTTTCGGATTTTTTAAACTTTCTTTTGTAGATGTCTAATTTTTTGACGAAATGAAAACTCCCATTGACTTTTGGGCAAAAGAACAATATCATAATTACAAAAAGAGTCAAAAAATTATGAATTGTTTTGGAAATGAATTTGACTTTTTTTGTAGTTGTATAATTTTTTTGGCAAAATAAACACTCCCATTGACATTTGGGATAAAAAAGAAAATATAATTATAAAAAGATTCAAAATATTCTGAATCTTTTATGAAAATAAATTTGACTTTTTTTAGCTATATAGAAAGTTTGGCAAAATAAAAACTCCCGTTGGCTTCTGGGCAAAAAAACAAAATCGTAATTACAAAAAGAGTCAAAAATTATGATTGTTTGAAAATAAATTTGACTTTATTTTTTAGTTGTATAATTTTTTTGGTGAAATAAAAACTCATGTTGAATTGCGGACAGAAAAATGAAATCATAATTACAAAAGGAGTCAAAAAATTCTGAAACTTTATTGGAAATAAATTTGATTTTCTTTTGTAGTTGTATAATGTTTCAACACGGACTATCCAGTAGTCAGTTAGACAGGGTCAGCCCTAAGTGTAGCAGGGTTCTACATTTATAATTTCTGGCACTAGGGACAACCCCCCTAAAAATAAGCGGCGGCTCAAATGATTCAGCTTTCCCATACTGATTTCATAAAGGTACTGGTAACACTTTGTGCCATATGGTGGGCTGGCCGGAAGGCTTTCCTTGAAAATGAGTTACATAGTCCTATGTCCACGAGAGCGACTTTGTAACAAAGGAGTACTCCTTCACGAGCCCCAGTAAGGGTCATCTGGGGTGAGCCAAGTGGCGCGCTCTTAGCTGTCGCCACGTGTCATGCTCTGAACGCTTCCTCTGATTTTTTTTTTCTTATTTTTTCGCGTGCGTTTTTGGCTTTTTAAATATATTTTTTATCTTTTTTGGCTTTTTGATTTTCCCCTGGTTTTTCTTAGGTTTTGGACAAAAAACTGTTTTATTCCCATGAGAAATCGTGTTATTTTTCTTTCGTGAGAGGCACGAATTTGCTTCCGCGAGAGGCACATTCGTGCCTCTTTTCAAAAGTAAAAAAAAGTGCTCTTGGTTCGGGTTTTTTGAAAAAAAAATTGTCAAAACTTATCAACATGAGATCTAATTTTGAAGATCTCGACGCGAGGAATCCAACGATGAAAACGATTCGAGATTTGGACGCACAGTTTAAGAGATAAAACGTTTTGAATAAACCGATATACAAAAAAAGAAAAAACTCTCAGGTTGTAATGTACGTCACTTGTCGCAATCTAAGGGATGAAAGTGACATTTAAAAAAAGTGCTTTTTAATTAATGATTTTGTATGTCCACTCATTATTTTATCAATCGATTTATGGAAGAGTTGGAGATGACTCTGTCTAAGCAAGCTCAATGCAATCTAAATGTTAGAACTTCTGCCCCAAGTCGATGGATTCCTCCTACTGAAGGTTGAGTGAAAATTAATGTTGATGCAGGAATATCGAGGGGAATTCGCTGTGAAAACTCAAGAATCTGATGTTAGATTTATAATAATTTTTGTTTTTCTCTTGTCCCTCTCCCTTCCATCATTCATTAGACCATCGCTGCCCCGACGTCGCTCCACTGCAGCGCCGATGCCGCAGAGTTCCTCCTCTTCGAGCGAGTTTCTTCCTTGTTCTCATCGTCGTATCCGCCGCAGGGAAAGCCACCATCACCGACCAATTCGCCTCCCCGCTGCTCTGGCTCCATCACCTCCCAGCGTCATGGTCCTCGGCATTGGGCACCTGGTCATCTCTCTCACTCTAGTGAAGGGCTAAGGTAAAATGAGGAGCGCCGGCGAGTTGGTGAGGTAAGCGTTCGGCCTGTCGCTTAGCGAGCAAACGGTTACACCAGAGTGACGTGGTAATCGCCCTGTGTCAAGATTTGTGCAGCACGATCCGATGGCAAACATTTTTTTTCTCTTGTCCCTCTCCCTTTCGTCATCCACTAGACTAGACCGCCGTCGCCCTGACGTTCTCCGATGGCGCGCCGCATCTTACCCCGCCCAGATCCACCGCGCCTCCTCCCCTCCAATCCAGATCCCCCGCAGAGCGAGAGGATGTGAGGTTGCAGCCAAGAGGAGAGACTGCTACAGCTTGTCCTCGTCGCGGCTGATGACGGGGCCGAGCTTCTCCTCGTCGTTGTGCAGGTCGAGAGGTAGGCCGGCGTCGAAGGCGGCGTCGTAGAGAAGCATGGCGTGGAAGTGGCCAAGCTCGACGGTGCGGAGGGCTGCCTTGTGGTGGTGACCGGGGACTTCCGCCCGCCGGAGCAGTTGGCTTGTCAGATGGACTACTCGGTAATCAATCAATCTTGCTGCTTTGGAAAAAAGTATACATAACCCCCTAAAGTATCACGTTTCGGTCACATCACCCCCTCACCTCCAAGACCAGATTCTTAATCCCTGAAGTTTTTAAAACCGGACAAAACACCCCCTAAGCCTGTTTTAAGCGGTTTCTGTGGGCGGTATTGTCTATCCGGCAGTCAAAGACCAGTCAATGGCTATGCCCAGCCATGAACGCGGCACAAGGCACCGTGGAGTCGTTCGGCTCACCAGCCAGGGGCCGGCCTCGAGAGTATGCGCCCCCGGTGCAGGAACTGGTTGCAGAAGCAGGTGCAGTTAGAAATCCTCGACGAGTGGCTTCTGGTGATGCTGGCCGCTTCTTCGCCGGCGAGGGGGGTTGCCATCTTACGAGAGCGGCGAGGGCGGGGGCTTGCGCTTGGGACAACTCGTTGATGGCGGTATAAACTGGCGCGCGGTCAGGGGCGAGGTGCACAGTGGCGACCTTCAGCCACTCCGATCCCAGGTCTGGCTGCGGGGCAAGGCCGAGAGGACCATGTCCGGCAGCAGTGGCGCTGGCCACGGCGTCAAACTCCAGCGCCGGTGCGACATGCGGGTTCTCGTGTGTATTTCCAGCCGAAGCGATCGAATCGATCAGCTTCCATGTACGTGTGCGTTTAGCTGGTTGAATTGATCAGCTAGCTAGTTCATGCAAGTGCATTCTCCAGGCAACCTCGCCCCCGTGGAGTCGGGGTGTGAGCCCAAGCTGGTGATCACCAGTTCACGACCTACGTCGGGCTGAACCGGTGCCATGTCGTCGGAGTCATCCACGAGACGGGGTCACACAATGCCGCACCCATTCACACCGCAAAGAACGTTCTGCTCTTAATCCTATCCGATCGACAAGATCGACGAGGCCGAGCTGCAGTGCGCCGAGACGCTGCTCTGCCTGCACGGCGCTTGTGGCGAAGCACACCACTACGCGTGCATGAAGCTTCCCAGGGCACCACGTCATCTATAGTGAGCTGCTGCTACAGGCGCCCCAGCGCCGGCCCGACGGTGGACAAGGGCTCAAGGAGACGCTGGACAGGTCCTGCCTCGGGACATAGAAGACACTGAACACGTACGGTATATAGGCAGAGCCAGGTGTCCATGTCAGCAAAACCACCTGCAAAACAGCTTAAGATGGTCTGGGGGGTGTTTTGTCCGGTTTGAAAAACTTCGGGGGATTAAGAATCCGGTTTTAGAGTTTTTTTTAGTGGAAAGGCTGCTTTATTAACTATTGATCAGGATCTGGAACATCCCTAGCAAGGGCCAAAATTACACACTCTGGTGGACGTCCCAGCCAGGTCTTACACAAATTATTCAGACAACCTTCCTTAGCTAAGTTATGTGCGGCAGTATTCGCCATGCGACGCGCAAATCTCACTGAACAAACCTGGAATAGATTCATGGTTCCCTTCAGCGCCTCCACAAGATGCCCTTGAGCTGAGTAGTCCTTCTTCTCCTCCACAAGCTTCCGAACTGCTTCCTTACAATCCATCTCAACGGTGATGCGCGGCAAGCCAAGCTCCATTGCCAACTCTAATCCACGCCTGCAGGCTAGGAGTTCAGCTCTCTCCGGGTCACCGGCGAGAGGGAAAAAATGGCACGCTCCAGCAACAAAGCCACCATGATGATCGCGTATAACCACGCCACCTCCTCCTTCACCTGTGCGCAAGAACGCACCATCAGCATTAATCTTGAACGAACCCGGCGGCGGAGGGAGCCAGCGGTCCTGCGAGTTTGTCGCTTGCCGGGATGCCCGATCAGATAACGTGCTCTGCCACTCCTCCACTAGAAAAACTGCACGGTTGACAATCTGACAGGGGTTTTCGATTTGCTTAGTGTCCCTTGCCTCATTACGTGCGAGCCACAGCTCATAGAGGAGAGTGCAGGCCAGAGCTTGGCCTTGCGCAGACAAACCACCAAGCCAATCCAGAAACCAAGACTGCACACCTATATTTTGCACGAGCTGCTGAGGTGGCTTGCCAAATGAAATAGCAGTAAGTTCTTCGAGCCGCTTCCAAGCATGGACTGAATGAGGGCAGAACCAGAAGCGATGTGGAGCCGTCTCCGGTCTTCCACATGCGATACAGACAACACCCTCCTTTATATGTCTCCTCTGTAGCTCGGATCCCACGGCCAGCCCATTCCGAGCAAGACGCCAGACATGTATCTTTATTTTGTTCGGAATTTCAATACTCCACAGATCTAGCCAGCCCTTGTGCATGGAGAGGGATGACGATGACTCCGGCTTGCCAGCAGCCTCATGCTTCAGTCTCAAATTCAGGTGGTACGTGTCCGAAACGTGATACTTTAGGGGGTTATGTATACTTTTTTCGCTGCTTTGTTACCCTGAAGCTTGTGTGAGGGTGAACACTGGAAACCTTGTGTTTTTCTTTCAATGAAAAATGGTAGCCAAGAGCTCCTCAATTCGATAAAAAAAATCGTTTGCGTGCGTTCGTGGTGGTAGATGGAGACGGGTGGCCGCGTTGATTGGCGCGAACCGGGCCGTCAGGTTTGAGTTCAGAAAGACAGAAAGGGCGACAAAGTCATGCTTCTGAAATATCATGTTTTATGATTACATTTTTGGATTTTTTATAAAAAGTTACTCCATCCGTCTCAAAATAAGCCAAACTTATTTTGGGACCGAGGGTGTAATACATAATACATAAAAATATTCCCTCCACGGAATTGGCTGTCAAACCAGGGCCGGTCCTGAAATTTTGGGGGCCCAGGGCGAATCCAAAACTAGGGGCCCCTAGAATAAAAAAATATAGTAATAATAAAGGATATATGTACATATGAAATATTACCGACAATCACTTAAATACATAATAAATAATATACATATGAAATAATTATAGATTTTACCTTTAAAAAATTCTAAAATTCCTCGATGCATAGTCACTTACGACGGGGCCGAGGTCAATATAATCTCATCAAATAATTTCCTCTTGATGCATAATTTTTCCAAACCATTTAAACTCCATAGTGTCATTGTTGATCTCAAATAGTTCTTCAATAATTCTATCTTTGTGATCTTTCGACCGATGCGATAGTTATATGCACTGTAAATAAGATGATAAGCAACACAGGCATTAGGATAAACGTCGACTTCACATGTTTGAAAATCACCATAGTGGACATTACACTATCTGACAAAGTGAAATTGATAATCTTTTATTCAAAAAAAAAAAGCAAAACCGGATGATCATCAACACTAGCAGATTTTTTTTTTTTTTTGAGGAACTCGAGTATATACAGAATACTCAAGTGGATAGACTACATTCAGACTGCAACAGATTTATCAGTCTGTCCGGGACCCTAGCTATGAGTCGAAGATCTCCACTCTGTCTTGCTTCCGTTGCTAACTCGTGTGCCAAAGAGTTGCACTTCCTACCAACGTGATTGACCTTGTAGGAGGAGAAAACCGCCAGGACATCCTTGATGTCGCATAGAACGCCATAGCAAGGTGATAGACTCTGGGGGTACTTGTTTAATTCATTAACTATTGTCATGCAGTCCATTTCCAACACGATTGGTCCTCTGAACAGTTCTGCCAGGGCCTTCAGGCCAACCAGCGCGGCCTTTGCTTCTGCTTCTTCAACACTTCCTACTGCCCCAATCTTCTTCCCAACAGACACAACCGCCTGGCCTCTGTAGTCCCTAGCGATCGATCCCGCCAAACACTGTCCACTGTATGACAGAAAGGCAGCATCAGAATTTAGTTTCACTGAACCAAGTACCGGGGCAGACCACTTCCTGATAGGTAGAGCTGTCCGATGCTGCCTAGGATGTAGGGTGTAATAAGCCGCGGCGACGAGCTCAGCGCGTCGGGCACGTGTATGGGCGCTCGCCGGGCGTACTGGGCGCGTCGGGTCCGCGGCAGAGAGTGTGTGCATGCGTGCAGGTGCAGCACGGGGCGTGTCCGTGCGGGTGTGCGTCGTGTGCGTGGGTTTAGGAGTAGCTGTTGGGCGAGTCGCGTGACTGATCGAGGGCGTGGCCGTTGGAGCTCGCCGTGGGGCGCGCGCGTCGGAGCGCGACGCAGGCACGAGCGGAGCGCGGGCGATCAGGAGCGAGTGGAGGCGTGGGTCATGCCCGGTGCGCTGGCTCACGTATAAAGCCAAGCGAGGGCCGTTGTAACAGCTGCGGGTTTTCGTTCAGTTCGAGCTCAAGGTTGAGGCGTTCGAGCGCCGGGAAAAACCTCGCCGTGTCCCTGTTTCTTCTTCTTCTTCCTCCCTCTTCGTTGATTCGCGCAACGGCAACAGAGAGTGAGCTGAGTGAGAGAGAGAGGAGAGCTAGGGCTAGGGCTAGACGGAACAACAGTTGGTATCAGAGCCATGCGAAGATCAGGGCGCGCCGGCGATGTCGATCGTCCCGTACGCCGGCGGAGCGGGCGGATCGGTGCCACAGCTCACCGGCGACAACTACACGGCGTGGTCAATCAAGGTGAAGGCAAACCTTGATGCGGCCGGGCTGTGGGAGGCGGTGGTGGTGCCGGAGGACGCGGCAGCGGCCGTGATCGCGAAGAAGGACAAGCCGGCGCACGCATACCTGCTCAGTGCGCTCGCCGAGGATCTGTTGCTGCAGGTGGCATCGAAGAAGACCGCGGCAGAGGTGTGGGCTAGCTTGAAGGCGCGCTTCGTCGGTGCAGATCGAGTGCGGGCGGCGCGGCTGGACACGCTCCGGGGCCAATTCGAGCTCTTGCGCATGGCGGAGACCGAGTCCCTGGATGCATTCGCCGGCAGGCTTGGTGGCATGGCAGCGCGCTACGCGGCGCTGGGCTCGACCATGGAGGATGCGGCGCTCGTCAAGAAGCTGCTCGATTCGGTGCCGGACCGCCTGTATGCGGCGGTGGCCGGGATCGAGCAGTTCTGCGACGTCGGCACGATGCTCTTCGAGGATGCCCTGGGGCTACTGAAGGCATTCGACGAGCGACTGCAGCAACGCGGGCAGGCAGGCGGCGAGCGCGCTGACGGGCAGCTCATGTAAACGCACTAGTAGAAAAAGGCCCATTTGTCCCAGTTCCAGAGGCCCATTTGTCCCGGTTCTGGAACCGGGACTAAAGGGTCGGGACTAAAGCCCAATACCTTTAGTCCCGGTTCGCCTACGAACCGGGACAGATGGGGCTCCACGTGGCCGCTGCTGCTTGCCCAGGCAGGAGGACCTTTAGTCCCGGTTGGTGTTACCAACCGGGACTAATGGCTCCACCATTAGTCCCGGTTGGTAACACCAACCGGGACTAAAGGAATTTTTTTGAATTTTTTTTTTGAAATTCTTTTTTGAATACGGCATCTAGCTGAGACAAGGCATCAACCACGCCCCTCCATGACGCCACCTTTCTTTGGCACCACGACGTTTTGCCCTTGTCTTGGTGGACCACCGAATACGGCGTCCAGCCGAGACGAGGTGCACCCTTCGTTGCATACAGGTCTCATCGTCGTCGGGCGGCGTGATCCTTGTCTTAGCAGACCATCGAATACGGCGTCTAGCTGAGACAAGGCATCAACCGCGCCTCTCCATGATGTCACCTTTCTTCAGTCGCGCGGTGTGATCCTTGTTTTGGTAGACCACCGAATACGGCGTCTAGCCAAGACGAGGCATACACCGCGCCCCTCCAAGATGTTACCTTTCACGGCCTCGTGAGGCGGAGTCTTTGTCTTTGCAGACTGCCGTAACCCCGGCGTCTAGTCGAGATGAGACACCAACCACACCGGCCATGCCGATGCGAGCGTGCGTTGATTTTACACTGACGCCGGTCTCCACAAAAGAATACTCCCGCGAGGCAACCCCTTGCGTACCCCGACGAAGCAGCTATATCGTCAAGAAGTCCGAGCCAAGCAGGATCCATGCTACTCCAACACCGACTACATCAACGCTGTCAAGACTGCCGAGGTGCAACGGCGAGGGCGGACGTGGCTAGCACAAAGTCATGTTTTCAGTGGCACGTGTACCGACGAGGACACGGGCTTTGCCGCTGCCCACATCTACACACACCATCATCATCATGCATGAAGAATGCGAAGCGAAGACGACGAAGATGACCACACGGCTTAATCGAAGGTATCTCGCAGAGCAACCTGCGGGAGTAATTAACCGGGAGCCTTCTGAGGCCCCGGGAACCAGGAGATCGCACATCGCTGCAGTCAGGCTGGCCGCGCTAGTAGGCCACGGAGCGCATTCATTTTATGGGATCTTGTAATTTTGTTTATCCGATGAGATTAATGAAATACTTGTTTCCCGTACCCCTTTTCTTTGTGTACTACGGTACACTCGCACGCCCGCATTTTCTTTTCCCCGGTACATGAGAGAAATCAAACTCCCCCTCTTCCCATCTCACGGAGCGGCATAATAGATTTTTCTCGTGTCAAACAAATTGGCACGCCCGGTGGGACCTGGTTCTCCTCCCATCTTTGCTTCGTTGTGGTAGTCGAAATCGTCTTCGCCAATCTCCCAATGTGCACAGCATGCTGCAAGGATCTCCGCCGGTAAGACCTCTTTCTTGCAGGTGGACTCTCCCACGCTAGCAAATAGGAGCCGGTGATGATCTAGCCCGGACCATTGCTGCCTATGATCTTCATCGACCAAGGAGCCAGGGTCTACATGCATCAAGCCCAAGATCCTGCGCAGTTACAAACTGTGCAGGTGAAAAAGGCGCTAAGGCGGGAGGTCGCCAGGGCGAAGAAGGAGCGTCGCAAGCTAATGTTTTAGGCGCGTGCCTTGTTGAAGGAGTCAACAAGGGCGTACATGAAAGGAGATGTGGAGGCAGCTCAACGACTCCGCGCTACGGCCGCCAACAGGCAGGCAAGTGCGGCGTCCCTCCTGACTCTGCCGAGACTACACACTCGGAGCGCCAACACCAACACCATGGCGCACTGAGGGTGAAGTATTGAAAGGCCCTACAGTCTCCCTCAACCTCAACAATACTCGAAGAGGTGCATGGGCGCCATGTCTCCACAACTCGGCAGTTGAGGGCGATCACTCTCCAAAGGCAATACGTTCACCGTTCCGTACTGTGAGGCACGACACCAGGTGGCGAGGATTCAAGGTGTGGATCTTCGCCAACTCCAGGAACATATGAACCTTATCCAAAGGCGGCTCCATGATCAAGGAGTGCCGAATACTTCTTCAATGCAAGGTGCAGGTATGATGAGGCGCCATTCCCGAAGTCATCATCCTCAACATGAGAGCCTCGACGACAGTCTTCACCAACTCACCACTTAGAGCGGGGGCATCCTGACATGCCCCCACATTGTAAACAATGGCAAGACGTCAAGACAGTGGGAGGAACCATAAACCCACTCAACAATGGTGACCATAGGACCCTCTACGGCAAACACTTCCACCACGTCATGCACCCTGTCCTTGGTTGGAAGCTCGGCCACAACTCAAGGTGATGGCGTACAGGGCTGCATTGTCCCCTCGACACCATGCGCCACCCCGTCCTCTCAAGGTGAAGGGTCATCAATGCAGCCACCAACTGGAGCTCGCCAGACGTGACACATCACTCATCCAAGGCGGGGTACCGTCTACACCATCACCGACATTGAGTGGCCCCAAGGTGAGGCACCGACTACACCTTCGTCAACATGGGGTGCCCCCAAGACGGGCGCCATCCACCTCTGTTGACACGGAACTCGGTTAGGCAGGGCTCCTTTTTCACCTCCATCGACACAGCTTTGGCTAAAGATGGGGCACTGTCTACACCGCTACCAACCCGGAGCAAGCTCGGAGGCGGAGCACCTTCTACACCATCGTCAACATGGAGCTCACGTAAAGTCGGGTGCCGTCTACATGTCCTCGCATCCTGCCCGAGGCCGGCTTACTTTTTTGCATCATGGTCGACAAGGAGCTCGCCTAACGGCGGGCATCTTCTACACCATCTCGAAGCTCATCCGAGGTGGGGCGTTGTCAACCACCCACAACATGGAGGTCGCCCAAGGCGGGACACCTACACCGCCATCGACACGCAGCCCATCGATGTTGATGAAGGAAATATGCCCTAGAGGCAATAATAAAGTTGTTATTTATATTTCCTTATATCATGATAACTGTTTATTATTCATGCTAGAATTGTATTAACCGGAAACTTGATACATGTGTGAATACATAGACAAAACACCGAGTCCCTAATAAGCCTCTACTAGACTAGCTCGTTAATCAAAGATGGTTAAGTTTCCTAACCATACACATGTGTTGTCATTTGATGAACGGGATCACATCATTAGGAGAATGATGTGATGGACAAGACCCATCCGTTAGCTTAGCATAATGATTGTTAAGTTTTATTGCTATTGCTTTCTTCATGACTTATACATATTCCTCTGACTATGAGATTATGCAACTCCCGAATACCAGAGGAACACCTTGTGTGCTATCAAACATCACAACGTAACTGGGTGATTATAAAGATGCTCGACAGGTGTCTCCGAAGGTGTTTGTTGGGTTGGCACAGATGAAGATTAGGATTTGTCACTCCGAGTATCGGAGAGGTATCTCTGGGCCCTCTCGGTAATGCACATCATGATAAGCCTTGCAAGCAATGTCACTAATGAGTTAGTTACGGGATGATGCATTACGGAATGAGTAAAGAGACTTGCCGGTAACGAGATTGAACTAGGTATGAAGATACCGATGATCGAATCTCGGGCAAGTAACATACCGATGACAAAGTGAATGACGTATGTTGTTATGCGGTTTGACGGATAAAGATCTTCGTAGAATATGTAGGAGCCAATATGAGCATCCCGATTCCGCTATTGGTTATTGACCGAAGATGTGTCTCGATCATGTCTACATAGTTCTCGAACCCATAGGGTCCGCACGCTTAACGTTCTATGACGATTTGTATTATGAGTTATGTGTTTTGGTGACCGAAGATTGTTCGGAGTCCCAGATGAGATCACGGACATGACGAGGAGTCTCGAAATGGTCGAGAGGTAAAGATTGATATATTGGAAGGTAGTATTCGGACACCGGAAGGGTTCCGGAGTATATCGGGTACATACCGGAGTACCGGAGGGGTTACCGGAACCCCCCGGTGGAAGATATGGGCCATATGGGCCATAGGAGGGAGGCTAACCAGCCCACAAGGGGCTGGTGCACCCCCCACAAGGGAGGAGGCCGAATTGGACTAGGGAAGGGGGTGGCGCCCCCCCTTTCCTTCTCCCTCTCCCTCTCCTTCCCTCTTTCCACCTCCGGAGAAAGGAAAAAGTGGGGGGGCCGAATCCTACTAGGAGTGGAGTCCTAGTAGGACTCCCCCCCCATGGCGCGCCCCCTTGGTGGCCGGCCTCCTCCTCCCCTTCTTTATATACAGGGGCAGGGGGCACCCTAGAACACAACAGAGATTTTCTTAGCCGTGTGCGGCGCCCCCCTCCACAGATTACCACCTCGGTCATATCGTCGTAGTGCTTAGGCGAAGCCCTGCGCCGGTAACTTCATCATCATCGTCGCCACGCCGTCGTGCTGACGGAACTCATCTACTTCCTCGACGCTCTATTGGATCAAGAGTTCGAGGGACGTCATCGAACTGAACGTGTGCAGAACTCGGAGGTGCCGTACGTTCGATGCTTGCTCGGTTAGATCGCGAAGACATTCGACTACATCAACCGCGTTAAGCTAACGCTTCCGCTTTCGGTCTACGAGGGTACGTGGACACACTCTCCCCCTCTCGTTGCTATGCATCTCCTAGATAGATCTTGCGTGAGCGTAAGAAGTTTTTGAAATTGCACGTTCCCCAACAGTGGCATCCGAGCCAGGTCTATGCGTAGATGATATGCACGAGTAGAACACAAAGGAGTTGTGGCCGTGGGTGTATACATATTGCTTGTCGTTACTAGTTGATACTTTATTCGGCGGTATTGTGAGACGAAGCGGCCCGGACCGACATTACGCGTACACTTACGCGAGACTGGTTTCACCGCTGCATGCACTCGTTGCATAAAGGTGACTGGCGGGTGTCTGTCTCTCTCGCTTTAGTTGAATCGGTTCCAATGAAGAGGGTTCTTTTAGAAGATCAAAAAGCAATCACTACACCACGTTGTGGTTTTGCGTAAGTAAGAACGGTTCTTCTAAACCCGTAGCAGCCACGTAAAACTTGCAACAACAAAGTAGAGGATGTCTAACTTGTTTTTGCAGGGTATACTTGTGATGTGATATGGTCACGACATGATGTGATACACGTTATTGTATGAGATGATCATGTTTTGTAAAAGTTATCGGCAACTGGCAGGAGCCTTATGGTTGTCACTTTATTGTATGAAATGCAATCGCCATGTAATTGCTTTACTTTATCACTATGCGGTAGCGATAGTCGTAGAAGCAATAGTTGGCGAGACGACAACGACGCTACGATGGAGATCAAGGTGTCAAGCCGGTGACGATGGAGATCATGACGGTGCTTTGGAGTTGGAGATCAAAGGCACAAGATGATGATGGCCATATCATGTCACATATTTTGATTGCATGTGATGTTTATCTTTTATGCATCTTATTTTGCTTAGTACGGCGGTAGCATTATAAGATGATCCCCCACTAAATTTCAAGGTATAAGTGTTCTCCCGTAGTATGCACCGTTGCGACAGTTCGTCGTGCCGAGACACCACGTGATGATCGGGTGTGATATGCTCTACGTTCACATACAATGGGTGCAAGACAGTTTTGCACGTGCGGAATACTCGGGTTAAACTTGACGAGCCTAGCATATGCAGATATGGCCTCGGACCACTGAGACCGAAAGGTCGAACGTGAATCATATAGTAGATATGATCAACATAGAGATGTTCATCATTGAAAACTACTCCATCTCACATGATGATCGGACATGATTTAGTTGATATGGATCACGTGATCATTTAGATGACTAGAGGGATGTCTATCTAAGGGGGAGTTCTTAAGTAATATGATTAATTGAACTTAATTTATCATGAACTTAGTCCTGATAGTATTAGCATATCTATGTTGTAGATCAATAGCTCGCGTATAGCTCCCCTGTTTTAATTTTGATATGTTCCTAGAGAAAACTAAGTTGAAAGATGATAGTAGCAATGACGCGGACTGGGTCCGTGATCTGAGGATTTTCCTCATTGCTGCACAGAAGAATTATGTCCTTGATGCACCGCTAGGTGACAGACCTATTGCAGGAGCAGATACAGACGTTATGAATGTTTGACAAGCTCGGCATGATGACTACTTGATAGTTTAGTGTACCATGCTTTACGGCTTAGAACTGAGACTTAAAAAATGTTTTAAACGCCACGGAGCATATGAGATGTTCCAAGAGCTGAAAATGATATTTCAGACTCATGCCCGTGTTAAGAGGTATGAGACCTCTGACAAGTACTTTGCCTACAAGATGGAGGAGAATAGCTCAGCTAGTGAGCATGTGCTCAGAATGTCTGGGTACTACAATCGCTTGAATCAAGTGGGAGTTAATCTTCCAGATAAGATAGTGATTGACAGAGTTCTCTAGTCACTATCACCAAGTTACTAGAACTTCGTGATGAACTATAATATGCAAGGGATGACGAAAACGATTCTCAAGCTCTTCGCGATGCTAAAATCGGTGAAGGTAGAAATCAAGAAAGAGTATCAAGTGTTGATGGTTAACAAGACCACTGGTTTTTCAAGAAAAAGGGCCAGGGAAAGAAAGGGAACTTCAAGAAGAAAGGCAAGCAAGTTGTCACTCCCGTGAAGAAGCCCAAAGCTGGATCTAAGCCTGAAACTGAGTGCTTTTACTACAAAGGAAATGGTCACTGGAAGCAGAACTACCCCAAATACTTGGTGGATAAGAAGGATGGCAAAGTGAACAAAGGTATATTTGATATACATGTTATTGATGTGTATTTTACTAGTGTTCATAGTAGCCCCTGGGTATTTGATACCGGTTCAGTTGCTAACATTAGTAACTCAAAACAGGAATTGCAAAATGAACAGAGACTAGTTAATGACGAGCTGACGATGTGTGTTGGAAGTGATTCCAAGGTTGATAAGATCATCATCGCACACTCCCTCTACCTTCGGGATTAGTGTTGAACCTAAATAAATGTTATTTGGTGTTTGCGTTGAGCATGAATATGATTGGATCATGTTTATTGCAATACGGTTATTCATTTAAGTTAGAAAATAATTGTTGTTCTGTTTACATGAATAGAACCTTCTATGGTCATACACTCAATATAAATGGTTTATTGAATCTCGATCGTAGTGTACACATATTCATAATATTGATGCCAAAAGATGCAAAGTTGATAATGATAGTGCAACGTATTTGTGGCACTGCCGTTTAGGTCATATTGGTGTAAAGCGCATGAAGAAACTCCATGCAGATGGGCTTTTGGAATCACTTGATTATGGATCATTTGATACTTGCGAACCATGCCTCATGGGCAAGATGACTAAAACTCCGTTCTTCGGAACAATGGAGCGAACCAATGACTTATTGGAAATAATACATACCGATGTATGCGGTCCGATGAGTGTTGAGGCTCGCGGCGGGTATCATTATTTTCTGACCTTCACGGATGAGTTGAGCAGATATGGGTATATCTACTTGATGAAACATAAGTCTGAAACATTTGAAAAGTTCAAAGAATTTCAGAATGAAGTAGAAAATCATCGTAACAAGAAAATAAAGTTTCTACGATCTGATCGCGGAGGCGAATATTTGAGTTACGAGTTTGGCATTCATTTAAAAACAATGTGGAATAGTTTCACAACTCACGCCACCTGGAACACCATAGCGTAATGGTGTGTCCGAATGTCGTAATCGTACTTTATTAGATATGGTGTGATCTATGATGTCTCTTACCGATTTACCACTATCGTTTTGGGGTTATGCATTAGAGACAGCAGCATTCACGTTAAACAGGGCACCATCTAAATCCGCTGAGACGACACCGTATGAACTGTGGTTTGGCAAGAAACCTAAGCTGTCGTTTCTTAAAGTTTGGGGTTGCGATGCTTATGTGAAAAAGCTTCAGCCTAATAAGCTCGAACCCAAATCGGAGAAGTGCGTCTTCATAGGATACCCAAAAGAAACTGTTGGGTACACCATCTATCACAGATCCGAAGGCAAGATCTTTGTTGCTTAGAATGGATCCTTTCTAGAGAAGGAGTTTCTCTCGAAAGAAGTGAGTGGAAGGAAAGTAGAACTTGATGAGGTAATTATACCTTCTCTTGAATTGGAAAGTAGTTCATCACAGAAATCAGTTCCAGTGATGCCTACACCAATTAGTGAGGAAGTTAATGATGATGATCATGAAACTTCAGATCAAGTTACTACCGAAACTCGTAGGTCAACCAGAGTACGTTCCGCACCAGAGTGGTACGGTAATCCTGTTCTGGAAGTCATGTTACTAGACCATGAAAAACCTACGAACTATGAAGAAGCGATGATGAGCCCAGATTCCGTGAAATGGCTTGGGGCCATGAAATCTGAGATGGGATCCATGTATGAGAACAAAGTATGGACTTTGGTTGACTTGCCCGATGATCGGCAAGCCATAGAGAATAAATGCATTTTCAAGAGGAAGACGGACGCTGATGATAGTATTACTGTCTACAAAGCTCGACTTATCGCAAAAGGTTTTCGACAAGTTCAAGGTGTTGACTACGATGAGATTTTCTCACTCGTAGCGATGCTTAAGTCTATCCGAATCATGTTAGCAATTGCCGCATTTTATGAAATCTGGCAAATGGATGTCAAAACTGCACTCCTTAATGGATTTCTTAAAGAAGAATTGTATATGATGCAACCGGAAGGTTTTATCGATCCTAAGGCTGCTAACAAAGTGTGCAAGCTCTAGCGATCCATTTATGGACTGGTGCAAGCATCTCGGAGTTGGAATATACGCTTTGATAGTGTGGTCAAAGCATATGGTTTTATACAGACTTTTGGAGAAGACTGTATTTACAAGAAAGTGAGTGGGAGCTCTGTAGCATTTCTAATATTATATGTGGATGACACATCGTTGATTGGAAATGATATAGAATTTCTGGATAGCATAAAAGGATACTTGAATAAGAATTTTTCAATGAAAAGACCTCGGTGAAGCTACTTAAGTATTGAGCATCAAGATCTATAGGTATAGATCGAGACGCTTAATAGGACTTTCACAAAGCACATACCTTGACAAAATTTTGAAGGAGTTCAAAAAGGGATCAGTCAAAGAAAGAGTTCTTGCCTATATTCAAGGTATAAAGTTGAGTAAGACTCAAAGCATGACCATGGCAGAAGATAGAGAGAGAATGAAAGTCATTCCCTATGCCTTGGCCATAGGTTCTATAAAGTATGCCATGCTGTGTACCAAACCTGTTGTGTACCTTGCCATGAGTTTGTCAAGGGGGTACAATAGTGATCCAGGAGTAGATCACTAGACAGCAATCAAAATTATCCTTAGAGGACTAAGGAAATGTTTCTCGGTTATGGAGGTGATGAAGAGTTCGTCGTAAAGAGTTACGTCGATGCAAGCTTTGACACTGATCCGGATGACTCTGAGTCTCAATCTGGATACATATTGAAAGTAGGAGCAATTAGCTAAAGTAGCTCTGTGCATAGCATTGTAGACATAGAAATTTGCAAAATACATACGGATCTGAATATGGCAGACCCGTTGACTAAACCTCTCCGACAAGCAAAACATGATCACACCTTAGTACTCTTTGGGTGCTAATCACATAGCGATGTGAACTAGATTATTGACTCTAGTAAACCCTTTGGGTGTTGGTCACATGGCGATGTGAACTATGGGTGTTAATCACATAAAGATGTGAACTATTGGTGTTAAATCACATGGCGATGTGAACTAGATTATTGACTCTAGTGCAAGTGGGAGACTGAAGGAAATATGCCCTAGAGGCAATAAAAAGTTGTTATTTATATTTCCTTATATCATGATAAATTTTTATTATTCATGCTAGAATTGTATTAACCGGAAACTTGATACATGTGTGAATACATAGACAAAACACCGAGTCCCTAGTAAGCCTCTACTAGACTAGCTCATTAATCAAAGATGGTTAAGTTTCCTAACCATAGACATGTGTTGTCATTTGATGAATGGGATCACGTCATTAGGAGAATGATGTGATGGACAAGACCCATCCGTTAGCTTAGCATAATGATCGTTAAGTTTTATTGCTATTGCTTTCTTCATGACTTATACATATTCCTCTGACTATGAGATTATGCAACTCCCGAATACCGGCGGAACACCTTGTGTGCTATCAAACGTCACAACGTAACTGGGTGATTATAAAGATGCTCTACAGGTGTCTCCGAAGGTGTTTGTTGGGTTGGCATAGATCGAGATTAGGATTTGTCACTCCGAGTATCGGAGAGGTATCTCTGGGCCCTCTCGGTAATGCACATTATGATAAGCCTTGCAAGCAATGTGACTAATGAGTTAGTTATGGGATGATGCATTACGGAACGAGTAAAGAGACTTGCCGGTAACGAGATTGAACTAGGTATGAAGATAACGACGATCGAATCTCGGGCAAGTAACATACCGATGACAAAGGGAATGACGTATGTTGTTATGCGGTTTGACCGATAAAGATCTTCGTAGAATATGTAGGAGCCAATATGAGCATCCAGGTTCCGCTATTGGTTATTGACCGGAGATGTGTCTCGGTCATGTCTATATAGTTCTCGAACCCGTAGGGTCCGCACGCTTAACGTTCGATGACGATTTGTATTATGAGTTATGTGTTTTGGTGACCGAAGATTGTTCAGAGTTCCGGATGAGATCTCGGACATGACGAGGAGTGTCAAAATGGTCGAGAGGTAAAGATTGATATATTGGAAGGTAGTATTCGGACACCGGAAGGGTTCCGGAGTATATCGGGTACATACCGGAGTACCGGAGCGGTTACCGGAACCCCCCGGTGGAAGATATGGGCCATATGGGCCATAGGAGGGAGGCTAACCAGCCCACAAGGGGCTGGTGCGCCCCCCACAAGGGAGGAGGCCGAATTGGACTAGGGAAGGGGGTGGTGCCCCCCTTTCCTTCTCCCTCTCCCTCCCTCTTTCCACCTCCGGAGAAAGGAAAATGTGGGGGGGGGGGGGGGCGAATCCTACTAGGAGTGGAGTCCTAGTAGAACTCCCCCCCATGGCGCAACCCCTTGGTGGCCGGCCTCCTCCTCCCCTCCTTTATACAGGGGCAGGGGGCACCCTAGAACACAACAGAGATTCTCTTACCCGTGTGCGGTGCTCCCCTCCACAGATTACCACCTCGGTCATATCGTCGTAGTGCTTAGGCGAAGCCCTGCGCTGGTAACTTCATCATCACCGTCGCCACGCCACCGTGGTGACGGAACTCATCTACTTCCTTGACGCTCTACTGGATCAAGAGTTCGAGGGATGTCATCGAGCTGAACGTGTGCAGAACTCGGAGGTGCCGTACGTTCGGTGCTTGATCGGTTGGATCGCGAAGACGTTCGACTACATCAACCGCGTTAAACTAACGCTTCCGCTTTCGGTCTACGAGGGTACGTGGACACACTCTCCCCCTCTCATTGCTATGCATCTCCTAGATAGATCTTGCGTGAGCGTAAGAAATTTTTGAAATTGCACGTTCCCCAACAGTTGAGGCACCATCTACACCACCATCGACGTGGAGCTTGCCTGAAGAGGGGCATGGTCGACACTAGCGTCCACACGGAGCTTGGCCCGGGCAGGGCTCAGTCTACATTGCCGTCGACTCGAAGCAAGCCCTAGGTGTTGCGCAATCTACGCTGCTGAACATGCCTCAGGTGGGGACGCTGCCTACACTGTCACCGGCACAAGCTCACCCCAGGTGGGGTGTCATTTACACCGATGCTAAGGCAGAGCATCGGACATACCATTGTTGATACGGAACTCGTCCGGGAAAGGGCACCATCTACGCCATTGGAGAAGGAGCTTTCCTCAGGCAGGAACAATGTTGACCCCGTCGCCGACATAGAGCTCGCCTAAAGGCGGGCGACATCTACACCAACATAGAGTTCACCCAAGGCGGGCGCGCCTTCTACGCCGCCACTGAGGTGGATCTCAATCTCTACACTTTCGCTGACATGAAGACCGTCCAAGGCCACCTGGCATGGTTTCATGCTAACCTTGTGTTACTGCTTGTTGAGGCGGCAACATCGTCAACATCTACCCCAACATCCACACGACGCATGTCCACAACATCGCCCAAGCACCGGCGAGGCGAAGCTGTACTCCACCGACATGTCTTTTATAGATGAAGCAATCCATATCTTGCCAGGCACCGATGAGGCAAAGGCAAGTCATCCAGTCCGACACCGACAAGGCGGACACCACCAGGCCGGGCACCGACGAGGCGAAGGCCGCCCACTTCATCATCCGACAATCGACAAGACGGAGGGATATGGCAAAGCATGGCCGGAGCGATGGACGTATCGCTCTCCCCTTCACTTCATCACTGCATCCCCACCATCTACACTAGGCCAACGACGCAATCGAAGCCTTTAACAAGACACTCGGCTAGATACTCAAGAAGACGGTGACAAGGAACAGGACAGACTAGCATGACCATCTCTTCGAGTCCTTATGGGTGTACCGCATCACGGTCCGTACCCCAACACAGGCGACTCCGTTTTCTCTCGTTTACGGGAGTGAGGCGGTCCTAACATTGGTGGTCCAGCTACCGTCTTTGAGGGTGGTTATCCAAGATGAGATCACCCAAGATGAACAGGTAAAATTGTGGTTTTAGGAGCTCGACGACCTTGAAGAGGGGCGACTTCATGCCCTACAGAACCTGGAGCTTTACCGCCAGAATATGGTGAGAGCCTACAACAAGCTCGTCAAGCAACGCATCTTCCGAAAAGGCGATTCGGTCCTCGAGCTTAGGCGTCCCGTCGTCGCCACACACAAGACGAAGGGCAAGTTCGAGCCAAAGTGGGAAGGACCATATGTCATCGAGCAAGTCTACAATGGGGGAGCATACCGGCTCGTCGATTCCCATGGAGTCCGACCTATGCCCCCAATCAACGGAAGGTTCCTCAAAAAAAAAAATCTTAAAATTTTGCCACTTTGTTGCCTTTTGGTTTTTCATTGGGGAAACTTTTTTTTCTGTGGGCTATCAGATCCATGATGCATTCTCCTTTGCATTTCATGGATATATCTAGTTTTCCCCAATTTTTACTGACTATGTCCAACAAAAAAACGGCTTTCCCCTATCACACTATGCTGTTGATTGAAGTTTTGGCTACCCTAGGACTTGTCGGAGGGTGGCACAATGTGTCATGTTGCAGGTGGAGCGGCCCCTACACCCATAATGCATGACACGTACCAGGTGTATGCTTTCGGAGGCAACGGAGACGATAACTTGGGCACTTTTGAGTATTGAGACCACACGCTCTTCATGTTTCCTGCCATGCCTCATGTTCACAGAGGCTCGCACCCCAGGGAAGACTTTAAGAAAAGATCATGGAGGGCTGCCCGACCTAACATAAGTTGGTTTGGTGCATAGTCACATGGCAACCCAGGGGTGCGCCACCAGAAGCTCCAGATAAAGTGCTAGAGGGTTTTCCCATTACACAGAGGTGAACGGTTGCCTTCCAAGTTCCCAATGTGATCCTCAAGAATCCTAGAAGAAAAGTCCTCTAGAGTTTCAAGCCAAATGTCAAAGCAAGTCCATGAAGTCCGCGGCCAATCAATCATCCCGCGTGAGTAGTAAAACAAAATTCCAAGTATCTAAGAAAAAAATTCAAGAAGCAAAAGAAATCTCAACAGTCCAAGAACCAGTGAAGTGGTCCCAAGCAGTATAGGAACCCGTTGGAAGGAAGGCGGGAAGTGGCCTTTCACGACCCCTCAATACAGCATGAAAGAAAAATCGCCAAGCCGTTGTCCCCAACAAGTCCCTCTCATTGAGATAAATACCAGCTTGGTGAATCCGGAATTTCCTAATCAATCCAATCTTCTTGTAAATTCATTGTGTAAAATAACTCGTAAATTCATTGTGCCATAATTGATCACTGATCAGGTGTGATCAATCTCATCCGTCTAAGGATCCGGTGCGATGAGTCTCATTCGATCTTGTTAAAAGATCCGCCGCCTCGCGAGCTGTTCGATTGTGTGATGCGAGCCGTCCAATCCTCTTGTCTAATTTTCTGCAATGATGCTCTGGTTGCAAGATCTGCTCTTCTCAGATTTTGTGCAACAAGACCTTTGTTGCAAAACCTCATCTTATATAACTTTCTGCAACAAGACCCATGTTGCAAAACCTCATCTTCTCTAATTTTTTGCAACAAGGCCCTTGCAAAAATTGCAACAACATCTTTCACCGCATCTAATTTTCTGCGACAACATCTTCCGCCGCGCTTAATTTTTGTAACCAGATCCTTGTTGCAAAAATTGCAACAACATCTTTCGTCGTGTCTAATTTTCTGCAACAAGACCTTTGTTGCAAAAATTGCAACAAGACCTCCTGCCGTGTCTAATTTTCTGCAGCAAGACCTTTGTTGCAAAAATTGCAACAAATATGTTGCCGCGTCTGAGCTCGAGGAGGTGAGAGCCATGGATGCCAGCGCTCCTCCAATATGGCGGCGACATCAAGCAGCGAGCGACGGCAGATGCAACTTCAGAGGCGGACGGTGCGGTTCCGCGGATTCCGGCGCAAGCGCAGCCAGCAGCAGCACCATGGTGGCGGGCTTGCAGTTTATATGCACCAGCCGCGGGTTACTGCACCAACCAGCGACCATGGAGCGCTTCTCGTCATGGACGAGGTTAACACTTTGCTCGAGAGACGCATGGCATGGAGGCATGTTGTGACTCTAGAAAGATCCGAAGTAATTCTAGCTGTAATTGTACGACAGAGCTAAATATAGAGGATGAATGAGGGGAAGAAAGTGAATGGGTGGCCCATGGTCGCTAGCTACGGAGATAAGAAGGAAAAAAGGATGCTCGGTGATGGCCACATGGGACGCATGGCGCGCGTCCGAGGCGGCGGACGATGCGCTATAATCCGCTGGGTGATAGTTATCGTTTCCCTTATTATAAGGAAATCTACACACATAACAAAAAAGAACATCTTGGTCATCTTTGTACTCAACTAAAACATGTTCGATAGCATCATCATCGTAATCATGATCAACATGTCGGAATACCAAATCTGCCTCAAAGAAAATTTCTGCACTAGAACTCCTACAGCAATGAGACAATGACTTCAAGAGTTGCAAATCATCTCACGATGATGTGAGCTTGGATCACATATGATCCAACAGCCTTGATTTAGCAAGCCGGAAGCAGAAACCTTAACTGAAGAAAGGCGAAGCAAGTGCGGTACTATTTTAAAGAATAGAGTGTGCGACGATAGTATGACAAGACGTAGAATCAGATTAGATCGACAAAGTTATTAATTAGACAAACCAAACAAGTGAAAACAATTAATGTAGCTCGTCTTGGTGTGTTCCCGTAATATTTCCATGAATACAGTAACATGCCGTGACAGCACAGAAACATATCCGAAGAATGAGGCCAAGGATCCCCACCACTAGACCCATGCCGGCCATCTCGGCCTGGGGCGAAAAATACCTTCCGGCGAAAAAATGGATTTTGGTCAAAATTTGGTCAAATTTAAGCCAAACTTTGGTCAAATTTCGACCGAAATTTTTGAGAATGGCGAAATTCGGCCATCTCGGCCTGGGGCGAAAAATTTCACAAAACGAAAATCAAAACCTTGTGCCGGCTAGGACTCAGTGACGGTGGTCGCGTGAGCGGAGCGGTGGAAGAGGTACACCGGGATGCCAGAGACAGCCATGATCGTGCAACCGAGGCACGCACTAATACGTATGAGTTCCAGGCCACCCACATGGTCCCGTTGTGGCTTCCCGGCGAGGTCGGCCGTACATGCTTTGTATCTTCTCGTCGATTGATAATCCGATGGTACGGAGGTTATATTTTTTTAACTGGTACCGAGGATATTACCCAAGGCTACTCGTGAGATCATGACGTGTTTTTTTTTTTTTTTTTTGTGAAGCTTGCGCTCTGGCAACATGGGCTGGTGCAGGCCGGTCTCTTGGGCTGCTTCCGGGTGCTTATTCTTCTCCAGGCTGATGCGCCAAATTGACTTCTGTTTTTCCGGCCTCTTGTACCTGCCAGCGTCCGATGCTGCTTGAGGCAATAATTAGTCCCACACGGCTCGGCTAAGGAAATTTCTCAGTGTTTATAACTGGGTTTCTGCTTGCATGTAGCACCACATGGCACAAGTGGTTAGCTACTCTATTCAAAATCGATTATGGTGATGATATTGTGTTAGTGTGTATGCATGCCCTCGTTAAGTGATAGGGTGAGTCTATTGACTACTCTTAATCTACACACTGCACACCAACATGGTGTGTACAGCTTTTTGTTTTTTATTTAATAAGATAAAAAATGATTCATTTTCTTTTCCAGATTGACTTTGCCAATTCATATTTTTATTATTGGAATTGTCAAAATATTTCACATTCCATGCGCCACATTCCACACCGTAGTCATATCCACTACTTCCCAATTGTTCTAACGACGTAGTGCCCATCTCCCACTTCCCTAGCTAGTAGCACCACGTGTGCTCCCTAGGCGTGTTGATCTTGGTAGCTAAGCCTTCCTGCCCCGCTGTGTCCTGTCAGCGCCGCAACACACTTTTGTGGAAGGTGTTAACATGTCATTTCCCTGGTGAATAAATTAGTCAATCGAGATGTAATTAGTGTTTCTACCACCTGTTGTGCACATCGAATATGACATCTCCTCAACTGTACTGCTAGAGAAAAAGAAAATTTACTCTCAAAACCTCAAATCCATACCCCGGTTTTTTGTGTGCAGCGCAACTAAAATGAATATCTATTTCAGACGAGTACGCGTTATCTAGTTTTCAACTAGGGCAATAATTAATTTAGAGGCACATAGAACATACAAACCACGGATACCATATTGAACCCTATTTTTCGGCTTCAAAGGCATAATTGTTGGCTAGCACGAGCTGAAGAATTTAAGTTATTCTTCAACACATACAAGCCAGAGCTAACCATGCTATAGGTACATGTAAAGGTTACAAGTTTCATCACTGGTCTATTGGCTAGTTGAACACCATTTTTTAAATAAGCAGATTTCTGTAAGCAACAAATAACCCTAGAAATGCCTAGTGTTTCCTCTGCCTCCCACTGGTGTCGCCGCCTATCCGCCTCATCTCCGATAGCCTTAGGGCCATAGTGGCGTGGTGGATCCCCACCCCTGCCGGCGGGAGGGCTCCATCTTTAAATGTTCCTTCAAGTTTTGTTACCGTTTGTGTCCTGCTCAGAAAGACAAGATGGCGGTGCCTTCCTGAAGAGGAAATAAGGTTCTCCCCGCCTAGTCCCAGTCCCAGTGGTGCGTCTAGTATCGTCGGTGGGCGTGTGGAGCTGTGTCTACGGTGGATCTATCCTCCGTGGATTTGCTCGGATCTAGTCGTAATTTGTCTATGTTCGTGCATCTTCAATTTGGATCCTTCCGATCTACGCTACTCTTCAACGGCGGCAGTTGCTGTTCTGGTGCGCTGGTCCTATGGGGCCTTAGCACGACGACTTCCCGACTGTCTACTGCAACAAGTTTTGCTCGCCTCTGCAAGCGAGAGGCGATGACGGTGGTGCGCCTTCGGCTCGCGTCAATACTTGTAGTCGTCGCTGATGGTCTACGGATCGAGATGTAATTGTTATTATTTCAGATGTTCGATGTACTGTCATGATTGAAGATGAATAGACTGAAAGTTTTCTCGCAAAAAAAACCTAGAAAATCCATAAGCATAAAATAGCCAACCCTACAAAATCCATAGGCATACATTAACTAACTCTAAGAAAATCCATCGGCGTGAAGGCCGGTAACACTTGAAAGCTCACTGCGCCGGAGAACTGCGTAGACGTTGTCGTAAGGGGTACTCCAATGTGATGGAGTTTGCTTGGGGCGACCTGGCGGAAGAGGAATTTCGCCGTCAACCCGTCCCTCGCCGAGCCACCTACAATAAAAATAAAGTAGCTTGCCTGGATCTACCACCGTGCCCAAACACTCCGTGAACTTTGCCATTTGAGTCCACCTCTCAACTGTTCTGATTAAAGTGGGCTTATAGCCCCTGTGCGACACATTTCATGTGAATTGGAAGGGATGCGACGTTGTTCAAGCGAATGGCTCTGGTGCGACACATTTGAGCCCGTAAATAGCCCAGGCACAACATGGCCCTTAAACTCAACTGATGCCCTCGTTAACTGTTAGGGGTTGGACCCACCACTTATCCACGTAAGCGCGGGACCCACCACTTGTCCACGTAAGAGCGGGACCCACCTCTCCGTAGCTAGAAGAGACGAGCTCCCGTGCTCGTCCGCCCACCGCCGCCCATTGCTTCCCCTTTTCCCAATCTTTCTCTTCTCCGACGACCTAGCGCAGATGTCTAGCTCCTCTGCCACGCACTCAAAATGACGACAGTATGGTCCAGTGCCGCTCACAAGGTGCCCTGAGTGCCCACGTCCAGAGCTTCTTAAACGGTGGGTCAGTATGACGGATGGGAATGGCAATCTTGGGTGCGAATTTGGGAAATGCTTGAGCAAAAAAATAGCAGGAAGGGATGGCAAGGTTAGATCTCAGTTCTTAGCCTGTTCTTTCGCTGTCGATTGCTTTGATTTCTCCTTATTTAGTTTTTCCTCGTCGAATTTGGGATTTAGGTTTCATGTTGTTGTTTTCAGATCGTGAAGAAATGTACCCATTTCGAGTGGATGGATGATTATATTGAGAGGATTCAGTTTGAGGGCTATATTGATTCGAGCGGGGCCGCCACCTGGGAGCTCAATTTGGGCGGGGTGCCGCGGATTGCTGTAGAGAATTGGGGAGCTCGGACGGGCGAGGGGCGGGCAGAGTCCTGACGATGGTGAGGTATGCGTGCGATGCTGAACTGCACGTGCAGTCCGAACTGAACGAGGAACTGAAGAAGATCAACAAACATCTATTGCAGATGATCGATTTGCAAAAGCAAGCAAATATCAGGGTAGGGGGGTTCTATGGTTGTGTCATTGCTCTGTTTTTCTTTTACTTGTTGTTCATCCGTCATAAGAATGAGCATTTAGGCCTGTCAGGGCAGAGGACACGATCTGTGCGCCATGCCAAGTTCATGTAACTGAATCGAAGCAGCAATTTGTTAAATTATTCAGTGTTCATGTTCCTGTTTTTGTTCTTCAGTTAACAGAGTGCACACCCAAATTCAGTTTCTAGTAAACAAAAATCTAGGCTGCCGAATAGATGTTGGGCCGTGAGAAAATAACCAGGCCCAAAGAGAAACTAGCCCACCCACGTAGGGGCACCACCCCTTTTTTATAGCATAGAGGCACCCATGTTTAACGAAAAATGGTTCGACTAAATAAAATGTTGCTTCGGCAAATAAACCTCTAACAAACATATACTTCTTGACTTGTTTTAACTTGGGCCCAAATTTTGTTCATGGAACAATGTAAATGAAAATGCGGCAACATGCAAAGAGGTAGCACATGGCACATGTTTTACTTGGGCCCGTTTTACTTGTGTTAGCTCATAGAAAATTTACTTCTTTTAATGTTTCAAAAATTCTGTTACTTGTTTTTGTTCATGGAATAATGTAAATCAAAACATTCATGAAATAATGTAAATCAAAATGCGGCAAAATGCAAAGAGTTAACACATGTTTTACTTGTCTTAACTCAAACAGAAACTTTTCTTCTTTTAACCTTTGAAAAATAATACTTCTGTTAAGTGTCGAATGGTTCATGGAAATATGTGTTACTCCTACACAAATGTTGTTCCATGTGGTGTTACTTGCATGACTCATAATAATTCCACTATATTGATTCTTTGTGGCTTGTGTAAATATAGTGTATTGTATGCAAAAAAGTTTTAAATATAGAGTATTGTTTGCAAAAAAAATCCACTAAAAAGCAATTATTTGTGACTTGTGTAAAAAAGAGAATTTCATTGCTACAAAAATGACTTTTCACGAGTCATTTTTTGGCCTTTTTACAGTCCACAAAAAATGTCTTTTTTGACGTGTTGAAATGCATGTTTTTAATAATGGGTGTATCTAGACCTACAAGCCAAAACACCATGCAACTTAAATAAGTAGCCAGAACTTAATAATAGAAAGACACATAATATAGATAGTTCGGGCCAACCAAGCCCACAACAGGTACCCATAGTACGCTTACAACTTAAATTACATAACACAAATATAGATAGATAGATTTAGCCAAAAAAAGATAGATAGATGGGTAGATCTAAACCCTGGCCGCCGCCTTCCTTGCTCCTCCTCGCTCCTCCTCCAGGCGCCCTTCACTGCTCCTCCGGGGTGCTGTCGATGGGGTACGGCAGAGTGTGCATTCGCTCCACGGTGGGGAAGATGTTGGTGCAGTCCGTGAAGATGTTGTGGGTGGTGACAGCGATGAACTCGTAGACACACCAGAACACGCGGCCGAGGAGGTAGAACACGTCGAAGGGTTTGGTGAAGTGGGCCAGGATAGCAACCACAACCCCATTGTGGATGACCTCCTCGACTTAGTACATCCTTGGAGATCCCGGGGGGAGGTGGCGGTAGCCGGACCCAAGGAAGAAGTTGGTGAACTCCTTTGCGCCCCTCCATCTTGACATTGCCCACACTCGGAGTGTGTTCTCGACGTACACCCCGGCGGGGTAGAGCCTCTCCGGCACGATGGGGGGAAAGCGGTTGGTTGGCCCGGTGTACTGCATGGCTGCGGCAGCCTGGTTTTGGGGTTGTTTGTGGTGAGAAGAAGAAGGACAGATGCAGATGGGAGAGGATGGGAGATGGATGAAGGGTGTGAGAGGAAGAGGAAGATGATAGGTGGCTTAAATAGCCGTAGTGCGACGTGTTATCTCACCGTGGCAGTAATGAGGTCAAATGTGAACAAGTTTTCCACCCACTGCGGCATCAGGAGTGTACACGCGTGGGAAACCGGCGTCTGAATCAATAGCTATAATGCGATGATGTTTCTGTGTTGGGTTGCCCTCTGTGCCGTCGGTCGGGTCAGGCGGGGATGGGTCTGCGTTGCGTGCTCGTTCAGTTGAAGCAGGCGGGCGCATGCATGCAACGTAGGCGGGTAGGCTGAAGCGGGCGGGTGCATGCATGCAACATAGGCTGGCGGCTCGGGGAGGGAACAACGGTGGACCTGGCTCGGTCCAACGGTCCAATGGGTGGGCTTCTTTACCACAGCCCAACGGCGTGCATGCATGGCAGTAGCCCACCCTCGAGCGCAGAACAAACCAAGCGCAAAAAAAACAGGTGTTTTCAAATCCACACAATCACAGCGCCGAACTAGCGTCACGCGGATCGCTGATGTGGCACTGCAGGCTGAGCCACACTGTTCGACGCGCAGCGATCCAACGGTCAGAAATGGTTGGGGGGAGTGATCCAGCGTTCTTGAATACGGCCAATCTGAGCGCCTCATCCGGACAGCTGACGTTGCCCTAGTGCCTGATCCACACTGTCCATACATAGATATCCAATGGCCCAGAAGGATGCGCGGTTTTGGCTAGGGTTTGAGGGGTTTTGAAGGGGTTTTGAAGGGGTTATTAGGACTAGGGTTGACCATAACTAATTTAAAAAAAATCAGAAAAATATGAAACTTGCACCCATCATCGTTTTATGTTACTAGGTTGCTGGAAAAAATAAGAAACCTGGTGTACGGGTATATTCATGAAAATCCATTCACAAAACCAAGCTATCACGAACGAGATTGTGTGGGATTCAGGTTAGGGTTTAGGGTTAATCATGTCATAGTTTATCCAAACGATCCAATATTGGGCATGGACCCTATATTTACACACTGGAAGTTAATTTTTTATTTTTGGCTCATTTAGAGAAGGTCGGAAAAAAACTTGCTTGTAAATGGGGTGTTTATCCTAGCTTTGGACACTAGTGGAAAAAGTGTTAGCCACAACTTTAGTTAGTGCCGCGCCATTTTTAATTAACGCCACCACTATTTTTTTCAAATAGTCATGGCGTCGGCATATTTGGTATGCCACCAGTAACCCATTACTGGTGGCGTACCGTCAAAAGTTCACACCACCAGTATGTGAGACCCAGTAGTGTGCTCGACCGCAAGTTAACGGTGGCGTCTAACTTCTTGCCACGCCATTAATATTCGGCCTAGTGGTGGCGTCTGACATTTTTCCACGCCAGTAATTAGACTAAACAGTTTAAAAATAATGAATATTTTACCCAATTAGTGATGGCGTGTGTATCTCTACTCCTAATGTCTGAGTTGGTGAATAGCATCCACGGTTTATTTCCGTCCGTTTTATTTCGCTGGTTTTTTCGTCTCCGCTTCCCCATGCAAACGCACCAAAAAACCCGCTCCTCTCGATTCCCGTTCCCCCTCCACGACGTACAACATCCCTTCGCCGCCGCCCCATCTCGGATCTCCCTGCCGCCGACCCTTGCCGCCGCCCCGTCTCCGATCTCCCTGCCGCCGACCCTTGCCGCCGCCCCGTCTCCGATCTCCTTGCCGCCGCCCACGAATCGCACGCACGAACGAGCGAGGCCTGGGTGCCCTCGAGCGAGAACCACTCGCACGCACGACTCGCACAACAGATCCCTTCGCCGCCGCCTTCGCACATCAAGCAGCCGTCGATCCATTCCTTCGCCGCCGCCCTCGAACATCAAGCCGCCGCCGATCCATGCGCTACCTCGACGGGAGCCATCGATCTTCTTCAGGAGACGCCGCCGATCCCGTTGAGGAGTGGCCGCCGACCACGTCCAGGATCCGACACCGATCCCCTGAGCCGCTGGCGCTGGCCAGGCTCCAGACCGATGGACACGCCTGCTCACCGCTCCTCGGGGCCAGCCCCTCCCGCCGCGCCGGATCACACATCGGCTTGGGGAACCCTCGGGGATGCCGCCGGTGTAGGAGGCATCCGCGACAGTGCGGGCTGGGGACCGAGCGGCTGGGCATGTCGCGTCCAGGGCTTGGTCGGGCTGGCATGAGCTGCCGTCGATGAAATTTTGGCTGATTGGCTGCACGTCGCTTCGGATTTGGTACTATCCCCATCTCTCTCTCAGACACACACACACACACACACCACTTTCTCTCCGTCTCTCTCTCTCAGAGTGTCTGCGTGTGCTTGCTGACACAGGTGCATGTGTGTGTGTGCGCGCGCTTGTGATGTGCCGCTGACCGCTTTTGTGTGTGCTTGTGGCGATGCTGCCTGTGAGTGTGATTTTTGCCGCTATCCTGCATGATTCTTGGTGCCTCGAGGATGAGAGGAAGCCACCCAGAAAATGGCCAGAAGGAAGCACAATATGTGCAGGTGTGCTCATGTGTGTTAGAAGGTGAGTTTGTGCTTCTAATTTCCTAAACATTCCTATTACAAACAGAAAACAGCTATGGTTGGTGATAATAATTATTGGTGAACATTGTTATTGGTAAACCTGCATCCTGTCCATCTGCCTCTTCTTCCTGTTGCAACTATTGATGGCCATTATTTTTGCAATTTTATCCTAATTTATGTTCAGCTATGAGGCTTGGTTCGTGTACATCGACAACGTTGTATGGTGGTGAAGCTTCTTCACATCCCCTGACCAGACGCTGCATGCTCTGCTCGCTGAAGGTGGCCGCTGTTTGTGTTTGGATGTTGTTGCTGCCGTATGTCAAGGTATGTAGCAGCAGCTTTTGTTATCCTTTCCACACCAGCGAATGTCAGAATTTATCATGTGGGAATTTTTTTTTGACTGTAGTACGAGTTCAAGGTTCAGGGAAGTTCAGTCATTTAGTATCTCGCAGATTGTCTAGGCTTTAAATTTAGGAGATGATTTGGAAGCTCAACATAGAAAATTATTAGGCTAATGCAGATTACATATTAAACGCCTTTTCAAAGCAAGTACGGAAGAAAATGTGGTGAGCTCTCCATGAGAAAATTTAATATAACAGTTTCTTTGACTTGAAGGAATATTTGCAGATTTTAATCTATAGAAAGTTTGAGGGTATCATCTTTGGAAATTGATGCTCTTGACGTCTATTAGTAATGGACACTTCTATCATTCTATATATCATTTTATGCACTTAACTGAGAAGGCTTTCTAATAGTTGAGGAGGCGCTCATGATTCCGAGCTCGGCTCTTCCTGATTAGCTCGTCACCACGCTTGCAACTGCGGAATCATAGGCGTGAAATGCTTCAGTGTGTCCGCCAAAGCCCGTGTCATCGAGCAGAAACTAGCCTCGCTCAACCAAATTGCACCTGTCATCGATGCACGGCGAGGGCACTCGGAATCTGGCGTTTGCTCCGTTGCGAAGCATGCGATGTTGAGAGAAAAGAGGGAGACTGCACCGGAGGAAAGCGAAGCATGGTAGCAGGTCTGAAGATGAGAGCATGATGTTCTCTTTTAGCAAAGGATCCATGTGTCTATTTTTTCGTCCCGTTGCAACGCACGGAGACCTTTGATTTGATTTAGTTTTATCTTCTACTGTAGATAGGGAACTATGGACACTAAATATCCATTTCTTAGGTGTCAACCTGGTACATTAGGCTGTATAGTACATGGCAGAGTTCTTCCAGACGTGTTATCTCACCGTGGCAGTAATGAGGTCAAATGTGAACAAGTTTTCCACCCACTGCGGCATCAGGAGTGTACACGCGTGGGAAACCGGCGTCTGAATCAATAGCTATAATGCGATGATGTTTCTGTGTTGGGTTGCCCTCTGTGCCGTCGGTCGGGTCAGGCGGGGATGGGTCTGCGTTGCGTGCTCGTTCAGTTGAAGCAGGCGGGCGCATGCATGCAACGTAGGCGGGTAGGCTGAAGCGGGCGGGTGCATGCATGCAACATAGGCTGGCGGCTCGGGGAGGGAACAACGGTGGACCTGGCTCGGTCCAACGGTCCAATGGGTGGGCTTCTTTACCACAGCCCAACGGCGTGCATGCATGGCAGTAGCCCACCCTCGAGCGCAGAACAAACCAAGCGCAAAAAAAACAGGTGTTTTCAAATCCACACAATCACAGCGCCGAACTAGCGTCACGCGGATCGCTGATGTGGCACTGCAGGCTGAGCCACACTGTTCGACGCGCAGCGATCCAACGGTCAGAAATGGTTGGGGGGAGTGATCCAGCGTTCTTGAATACGGCCAATCTGAGCGCCTCACCCGGACAGCTGACGTTGCCCTAGTGCCTGATCCACACTGTCCATACATAGATATCCAATGGCCCAGAAGGATGCGCGGTTTTGGCTAGGGTTTGAGGGGTTTTGAAGGGGTTTTGAAGGGGTTATTAGGACTAGGGTTGACCATAACTAATTTAAAAAAAATCAGAAAAATATGAAACTTGCACCCATCATCGTTTTATGTTACTAGGTTGCTGGAAAAAATAAGAAACCTGGTGTACGGGTATATTCATGAAAATCCATTCACAAAACCTAGCTATCACGAACGAGATTGTGTGGGATTCAGGTTAGGGTTTAGGGTTAATCATGTCATAGTTTATCCAAACGATCCAATATTGGGCATGGACCCTATATTTACACACTGGAAGTTAATTTTTTATTTTTGGCTCATTTAGAGAAGGTCGGAAAAAAACTTGCTTGTAAATGGGGTGTTTATCCTAGCTTTGGACACTAGTGGAAAAAGTGTTAGCCACAACTTTAGTTAGTGCCGCGCCATTTTTAATTAACGCCACCACTATTTTTTTCAAATAGTCATGGCGTCGGCATATTTGGTATGCCACCAGTAACCCATTACTGGTGGCGTACCGTCAAAAGTTCACACCACCAGTATGTGAGACCCAGTAGTGTGCTCGACCGCAAGTTAACGGTGGCGTCTAACTTCTTGCCACGCCATTAATATTCGGCCTAGTGGTGGCGTCTGACATTTTTCCACGCCAGTAATTAGACTAAACAGTTTAAAAATAATGAATATTTTACCCAATTAGTGATGGCGTGTGTATCTCTACTCCTAATGTCTGAGTTGGTGAATAGCATCCACGGTTTATTTCCGTCCGTTTTATTTCGCTGGTTTTTTCGTCTCCGCTTCCCCATGCAAACGCACCAAAAAACCCGCTCCTCTCGATTCCCGTTCCCCCTCCACGACGTACAACATCCCTTCGCCGCCGCCCCATCTCGGATCTCCCTGCCGCCGACCCTTGCCGCCGCCCCGTCTCCGATCTCCCTGCCGCCGACCCTTGCCGCCGCCCCGTCTCCGATCTCCTTGCCGCCGCCCACGAATCGCACGCACGAACGAGCGAGGCCTGGGTGCCCTCGAGCGAGAACCACTCGCACGCACGACTCGCACAACAGATCCCTTCGCCGCCGCCTTCGCACATCAAGCAGCCGTCGATCCATTCCTTCGCCGCCGCCCTCGAACATCAAGCCGCCGCCGATCCATGCGCTACCTCGACGGGAGCCATCGATCTTCTTCAGGAGACGCCGCCGATCCCGTTGAGGAGTGGCCGCCGACCACGTCCAGGATCCGACACCGATCCCCTGAGCCGCTGGCGCTGGCCAGGCTCCAGACCGATGGACACGCCTGCTCACCGCTCCTCGGGGCCAGCCCCTCCCGCCGCGCCGGATCACACATCGGCTTGGGGAACCCTCGGGGATGCCGCCGGTGTAGGAGGCATCCGCGACAGTGCGGGCTGGGGACCGAGCGGCTGGGCATGTCGCGTCCAGGGCTTGGTCGAGCTGGCGTGAGCTGCCGTCGATGAAATTTTGGCTGATTGGCCGCACGTCGCTTCGGATTTGGTACTATCCCCATCTCTCTCTCAGACACACACACACACACACACCACTTTCTCTCCGTCTCTCTCTCTCTCTCTCTCAGAGTGTCTGCGTGTGCTTGCTGACACAGGTGCATGTGTGTGTGTGCGCGCGCTTGTGATGTGCCGCTGACCGCTTTTGTGTGTGCTTGTGGCGATGCTGCCTGTGAGTGTGATTTTTGCCGCTATCCTGCATGATTCTTGGTGCCTCGAGGATGAGAGGAAGCCACCCAGAAAATGGCCAGAAGGAAGCACAATATGTGCAGGTGTGCTCATGTGTGTTAGAAGGTGAGTTTGTGCTTCTAATTTCCTAAACATTCCTATTACAAACAGAAAACAGCTATGGTTGGTGATAATAATTATTGGTGAACATTGTTATTGGTAAACCTGCATCCTGTCCATCTGCCTCTTCTTCCTGTTGCAACTATTGATGGCCATTATTTTTGCAATTTTATCCTAATTTATGTTCAGCTATGAGGCTTGGTTCGTGTACATCGACAACGTTGTATGGTGGTGAAGCTTCTTCACATCCCCTGACCAGACGCTGCATGCTCTGCTCGCTGAAGGTGGCCGCTGTTTGTGTTTGGATGTTGTTGCTGCCGTATGTCAAGGTATGTAGCAGCAGCTTTTGTTATCCTTTCCACACCAGCGAATGTCAGAATTTATCATGTGGGGATTTTTTTTTGACTGTAGTACGAGTTCAAGGTTCAGGGAAGTTCAGTCATTTAGTATCTCGCAGATTGTCTAGGCTTTAAATTTAGGAGATGATTTGGAAGCTCAACATAGAAAATTATTAGGCTAATGCAGATTACATATTAAACGCCTTTTCAAAGCAAGTACGGAAGAAAATGTGGTGAGCTCTCCATGAGAAAATTTAATATAACAGTTTCTTTGACTTGAAGGAATATTTGCAGATTTTAATCTATAGAAAGTTTGAGGGTATCATCTTTGGAAATTGATGCTCTTGACGTCTATTAGTAATGGACACTTCTATCATTCTATATATCATTTTATGCACTTAACTGAGAAGGCTTTCTAATAGTTGAGGAGGCGCTCATGATTCCGAGCTCGGCTCTTCCTGATTAGCTCGTCACCACGCTTGCAACTGCGGAATCATAGGCGTGAAATGCTTCAGTGTGTCCGCCAAAGCCCGTGTCATCGAGCAGAAACTAGCCTCGCTCAACCAAATTGCACCTGTCATCGATGCACGGCGAGGGCACTCGGAATCTGGCGTTTGCTCCGTTGCGAAGCATGCGATGTTGAGAGAAAAGAGGGAGACTGCACCGGAGGAAAGCGAAGCATGGTAGCAGGTCTGAAGATGAGAGCATGATGTTCTCTTTTAGCAAAGGATCCATGTGTCTATTTTTTCGTCCCGTTGCAACGCACGGAGACCTTTGATTTGATTTAGTTTTATCTTCTACTGTAGATAGGGAACTATGGACACTAAATATCCATTTCTTAGGTGTCAACCTGGTACATTAGGCTGTATAGTACATGGCAGAGTTCTTCCAGCTACTAATTCAGGTAATCTGATTCATGTCACTTTGCTTTAAGCATAGTTAACTAACAGCAAGGACATTGCCATATATGAATGTATGAACAAAAAAAGGAGGTACAGTAATGATTTCACATATGCACTTTCCCTACAACCTATGTCGAGGGTACCTACTGTAATGATTTTGCATATGAACTTGCTAAAAATAGTACTGCTACCTTGAGTTTGTCAAAGAATAATGCCACTAAATTGCCAGCCATTTTGGATCTGTCATCTTTTTCCCCACTAGGGCACTTCCTTAAAATTTACTCCCTCCGTCCGAAAATACTTGTCAAAGAAATGAATGTATCTAGACATATTATAGTTTTAGATACATTCATATTTATTCATTTCAACGACAAGTATTTCCGGACGGAGGGAGTATTACTTTAGAGACATGAGGGTCCTCAAGTTAACACACTTGATTCTTACTGCTGCTTATGCATCCCTGAACTTCAGTTAAATTTATGATTATCTGGATATTTCCTATACTTTATCAAGTGTAGGGTTCTTAAAATAAAGACAAACATTTGTTTCACCTTTTGTAGTTCATCATAATAGCATATGATTTAAAAAAATGGAAAATTGCCAAGTACAGTTCTGAAGCGGAGAGTTACTTATGTATTTTTTTATTCATGAATGACATGATCAAGGAGTCAGGTGTGAAAATGCTTTATAAATCAGGTGAGACAACATGCTAAAATTTTGTGGCGATTAGTGAAGGAAAGAACTATGTACTCTTGTTTCAAGTAGACTTCATCGCCTTATTGTTAGAGTCAGCTTCACCTCCCACTGTTATATTCTTTACTTGAATATCAGTGCACCCCCCCCCCCCCACCCCGCCCCATTTAGTGTTGTGAAAATGGAATCGCTTGATCTTTGACATCATGCAGCTGCCTATCTACAAATCATAAATGAACAAATAAACGTACTGATATATCCAAATATTGTGGTATCCTGCTTGTAGAATTGGTTCCTGTTTATCATTTTGTCATTTTACATATGTGTATGGTGTTTGCGGCATCTCAAAGTTACCTTTTTAAATGATATATGTACAGTCAGAATTAGTGTTGTTGCCTCAAGTTTGCCCTTTTACAAGTAATGTTACTGGTGTATTTTGCTGATGCTTTGTTGCTGAGATATATTTAGTGATAATCATACATTTCATGGTTTGCTCCTCTATGTTAGGAGAGGAATGAAAATATGGATTAATGGTTAAATCTAATAATAATCATCTTATGCAGCATGACCAAATAATCACATCTTATTATCCCTTTTCTTGGCAGTGTGTTACATCTGTCGCTCATGGCCAAGGAGTTGATGAAAGGCTTCTTCTAATTTTTTAGCTGTCCTGATCAATTCCATATAGCTTGCGATATTAATGGCATAGTATTAATCTGACATTTTATCTGTGATTTGATTAAATGTCTTTCCCTTAAAAGAAATATAGTGCAATGGAATTAAATTTTAGAAACAAACTGTTGGTTACTATTATTTGTGAATTATTTAACGCTTCACAACTTTGAATAGTTTTAGTTTGTGCTTGCTACGTCTATCTGCATATATATACATTCTTTTGAAATTTTTTCTTAATAATTTCTCAAAAACAAAATCTAGGTCGAAGCTATGCTAAAGACTAGGTGTTAATAATGGCCATCATTTATATGTTTGGAAACTATGAATGACACGATCAAGGAGTTACTTATGTATTTTTTTATTCATGAATGACATGATCAAGGAGTCAGGTGTGAAAATGCTTTATAAATCACATGAGAGAACATGCTAAAATTTTGTGGCGATTAGTGAAGGAAAGAACTATGTACTCTTGTTTCAAGTAGACTTCATCGCCTTATTGTTAGAGTCAGCTTCACCTCCCATTGTTATATTCTTTACTTGAATATCAGTGCCCCCCCATTTATGTTGTTGAAAATGGCAATCGCTTGATCTTTGAATCATGTAGCTGCCTATCTACAAATCATAAATGAACAAATAAAACGTACTGATATATCCAAATATTGTGTATCCTGCTTGTAGAATTTGTTTCCGTATTTCACCTTTTGTCATTTTTACATATGGGGCATCTGGTGTTTGGCGGCAATCTCAAAGTTACCTTTTAATTGATATTTGTACATGTCAGAATTTTGTGTTGTGTCCCACAAGTTTGGCCCTTTACAAGTAATATACGTGTGTATTTTTGCTGATGCTTTGTTGCTGCGATGTATTCTAAGTGATAATCATACATTTCATGTTTGCTCCTCTATGTTAGAGAGGAATGAAAATATGGTTAAATTCTAAATATGATTATGCAGCATGACCAAATATCACATCTTATTAATCCCTTTCTCTTGGCAGTGTGTACATCTGGTCGCTCAAGGCCAAGGAGGTGATGAAAGGCTTCTTCATAAGTTTTTAGCTGTCTGATTCAAGTCCATATAGCTTGCGAGATGATGTGCATAATATTATCTGACATTTTATCTGTATTGATTAATGTCTTTCCCTTAAGAAATAAGTGCATGGAATTAAATTTTGAAACAACTGTGGTTACTATTTTTGTGAATTCATTTAACGCTTCCATAATTTTTTGAATAGTTTTAGTTTGTGCTTGCTTAAACTGTCTACCGCATATATATATATATATACAATTCTTTTGAAAAATTCTTATAATTTCTCAAAAAAACAAAATCTTGGGTCGAAGCTATGCTAAAGACTAGGTGTTAATAAGGGCCATCATTTATATGTTTGGAAACTACTATATCCCTTGATCATCTCAAGTAACAAACTACTGACTAATTAGCCATGCATCGAGAAAGCAGAGTTGTTCATCTTAATAAAAATAATCCAAATCATATTTTATTTATTTTAGATGATCAAATCTCACCCCATGCCATTTCCAACAAAGCAAATATCGTTGCATTTTTTTTCTATTGTACTTTGGCAAGGGGGGTGGAACTGATAATTGGGACATGAGGAAAGCTCTAAAAGTAGGGCCTCTAATCCATTTTCTAATGTTTTTTCTAATGGTTTCCTTCTGGTTATCTGTGGGAGTGTTGACATATTTCATTGAGGGGACCCAATACGATCCCCTTGTCTCCTCATCTGATGCGCCATGAGGACGATAGGTTGCCAACCCAGTGCTCGGGAGCATCGCCACCGTGCCCCATTTCTATAAATGGATTGCTCTCCGCGGCCGTGTGTCGCTCCACAAGGACCTTCGTTTCACAACTTGCATGGCAGGCAACGGAGCCATGGGTATTCTTCGTGACTTATTTGGGGCTTGCGTTGGCGAAAATGTACCATCAGGGTGCGCTAGCGACTTCACTGCTCCTATTTTTAAATTTTTTGAAAAACACCCTAAGTTCGGAGTGCTAACAAAAATCTTAAATCAAATCCGTATACATACACACTTCGTAGTCCCGGTCCGTAATCCTGAAAACAAAAATATTTGGTTATTTTAGGAAAATACAAAAACAGAGAAAATTCTGAAAGAATGACTCCCAGGACAGATTTTGTCTGTATATA